>JAUPFT010000002.1:20504196-20914196 GCA_036936625.1 Parnassius smintheus behrii | reverse complement strand
TATCTATGCACTTTTGTCATCTCATAGGAAGTACATTGATCCCTTTACTAAAGAAAAACCATGGGGGCAAGAATCAATAATCTCTGAAAGCAGTTTGGACTGCCGCATCGAAGTTGATTTTTTTCCTTGTAAGAAGTTGTCCAAATTCCGTAAAAAACGGTAATCTGTTGGAGCAAGGTCCGGAAAATACGGTAGATGTCGCAGACATTCCAATTGTAGCTCATCTAACTTAGTGGTTGTTTGTTGTGCAGTCTGTGATCTTGCGTTGTCGTGAAGCAGCAGTGGCCTAGAGCGATTGACCAATCTTGGTTGTTTAGCAGCTAGTTCTTCGTTTCATCGTTTGGCCAGATTTTAGAAAGCTGTAGTGAAAGATACCGGCGCTAGTCCACCAAACACTCCCAAGTAGCTTTTTCTGAGTCAATTTTCGTTTAAGGCGCGATTCTGGCTGGGTCTCCAGGGTTCAGCCATTGTGACGAGTACTTCCGATTATCGTACAGTATTCACTTTACATCACAAGTAATGATTCTATTTAAAATCCCTTCATTTTTGTGTCGGTTGAGCAAAGTAACACAGCAGTCGACGCGTGTTTTCATGTTCGATTCACTCAATTGAGATTGTACCCATCGTTCAAGTTTTTTGTAATTTCCCGATTTGCTTCAAGTGGATTTACACAGATTTATCACTTACCCCGAAGCCTGCACCTATCTCTGAAGTACTTTGTGATGGATCCGCTTCTACAATGGCCTTTAATTCTTCATTTTCCACTTTGGTCTCCGGCTATCCACGGGGTTGGTTCTGAAGGTTGAAATTTCCAGAACGAAAACGTTGAAACCAAAAACTTACCGTGCTTTCTTTTGCCACACCAGCGCCGTACACATCATTAATCCTTTGAGCTGTTTCTGCAGAACTGGTGCCACGATAGAACTCGTACTAGTAAATATACCGATATTCCATGTTTTCCATTGTGCGGTGGTAATAAGCGATGCCGAAGCAAAAAATAATGAGGAAAAAACAAATGAATGTTTGTTTTCAAAACTCAAATGTACCAGCTAAATGAATTTATAAATTTGAATGTGGAATTCTTAACCAAAGAGGAGATATTGGATATCAAAGTGGTCAGTACGGCAAAACGCTAATTTCATATGTTACTGTCGTTAGGGACCCAATATAAGCAGCAGCATTAAGTCGTTATTTTACGCTGTTACTTTGTGAGAGCGTGGTACTTCCCCATTTAAGTTGACTCATTCATGCTACAACTTTAATATAGCTGCACCGTGGCTCTGCATAGTATAAAAATAAAAGAATTATATAAGATAATTAACGTATAAGATAACTTACCGCTAAAAAGACCCCTTTGACATATCAAATAGTGTGCAGTTTCGTGGTCACTTGGAAGGGAAGGCCAAATTGGCCTCTAAAAAGCTTGTCGTGCTTAGAATAGCGAGACGGTATTTCATGCCGGCACATCGCTTGCAACTTTACAAAGCGCAAATTCGGCCTCAGATGGAATAATGTTTTCATCTCTGGGCCGGAGCATCCCAGTGCCAGCTCCTTCCACTTGACCACATTCAGTGCAGAGCGGTTCAAATCGTTGGCAACCGAGTAATTTTGCTCGGCTTTGATTCACTGGCGCTGGGTAGGGATGTTGCGTACCTTTGCGCTTTCTATCGCATCTACCAGGGGAGCTCTGAGGAATTTTTCGGATTAATTCCAGCCGCCAAATTTCACGAACGCACATCGCATCAAAATTCACGTTAACATCTTTACCACCTGGATGCTTGGCGGTCCACCACTGTGCGTTTTACTAGGATTTTTCTTCCTCGTACAACTTATCTGTGGAATTGCTTACCACCGACAATTTTTCCGAACCGATATGACTTAGGGACATTCAAGAAAAGAGCTTACACCTTTCTAAAAGGCTGGCAATGAACCTGCAATTACCCTGGTGTTGCGGTTGTTCATGGGCGGTGGTAGTCATTTACCATCAGGTGAGCCACATGCTCGTTTGCTCTCTCTGCTAAAAAAGAAAACTGTTAAACTTTCTTATTGAATAGTTAGAGTTTATTCTCTTTTTACTTTATAAAAATATTTGTTAAATATTTACGTCTTCGTTCGTACATCGATAACAAATGGACTTGCAAGAAGTATCTGAAAAACTAACGATTTTAAATTAGTGATTGACATAAATATTGGGATGTAAGCCAAGGAAATTATAATTTGGTATTCTAAATATTACGCGATATTTTTTTGAATATATGTTGGCAAAATATGTTTGCACAAAATTAAATATACACATTTGTCACAGTACATACAACAATAAGGACACGCATCTATTTGATAAAGATTAAAATAGAACAAATAAAAGTCACAGACCTATAAATCTAATAAACTTGTTGGGTTTCATGCAGCAGCAAAAACTATTGCGTGTGTCTGACACAGTTACAACGTATTTACGAATAGCTCTAGTTTTTCTACAGATTTCAATAGGCAAATATATTGTTAATATCTTATTTACGATATATTTGCCTATCGATTGTATACAACCAAACATTGTTCTATACAATCAAATAAACTCATAAATGTACAAAACTAATACAATTATACTACATTTTAACAAAAAAAAATATATGTATAGCATTAAAATCTAAATGATAATCACTTTATTGACCATATGAGCTTCTGCTAATAAAATATTAATTAATAAAATGAATACTGCACTTGTTAAGTTAAATATTTAAGCTTATGTTTTATGCTGTCAACCTTTGAACATTTTGTGTGTGAAACGTTTGTTTTGTAATTTAGAAATATATAATATTTCATACAGAAACGCCTCGTCTTTCTATTTTGATCAAAAGATAAGGTTTCGAAAAATGAGACTAAACGAGCAACACAATACCGTTATGCCATGATAACTTCTGGGGTTTAGTCTACGCCATAAATTTCATGGTACGCGAGCAACTTGGGTTCGATTAACGCCGCACCAATGAAAAAGTTAATTTGCAATTTTAAGTGCTGATTTATTACGTTCTCAGCGGTACAGAAAACGTTATAAGAAAAACTGCGTATCTGAGAAATAAAGTACTTCGAGAGCATGTGGCCGCCAACGCGGCCCTGAAGCCGCACGGCAGACAAGTTCTCAATAATCCTTTCATCAGCTCAGATCCAGCAGCGATATATACTATATAGAATGTAACTTTACCAGACATATCTCAAGTGATATCTTTCTTGCGATATATTATTACCTATAACAATTTTTTTGAGGAGCAACAAAAATAATTTACCGCAAGCTAGCTAGTTATTACTCTTAAAAAAATACAATGTGTAATTTTTGCTTGCATGTAATAAGTTGAGTAAAATATTTATTTTTCGAAATTAAATCAACTGACGGCTTCAGTCTTTGTTACCTGGTAAATACGATATTTCCAATTTATGTTGGCAACTTGAAATAAAATTGAAATAAAATTGAAATAAAATAAACAACCATTACATTCGGAATGTTTGGTAAAACCTCCTCGGCTGCACTGAAACTTGTATTGCTTGCCAACCAATGTTTAACGGTTGTTTGAAGTTTTTGTTTACAGTAAAGAGCGACGCAATTAAACTTACCAAATGAATTTCGAAGAGGAAAATAACGTAACGGCTTTATAATATAATGTTAATAAAATCAATATTTATCGCATTCTTACGCTTATGTTTTTGAATTAAGATTAATTCGTTTGTTAAATTACAGAAATATAAAAAAAAATTGTCGTCTTTTTCCATGGATTACTAGCACACCAGCTTGTTTGCGTCATTAGGGAAAAGAATTTTCAAAAGCATTACCTTGTATAATTGCTGCTTTGCTGTTTACCAGACAGTAAAATTTAGTTTCAACTTTTTGAACAGATTTTTCACCATCACTCGTTCGTTAGAGTTCGTTAGAGTTAGAGCTCATCCGTTAATCAGCAATTTGTACCCCCAAAAGATGAGTACATAATACGGAGAATTTTTTTGTTTCATAAAATAAGGGTAACAAACGAGTAGACCAAGTCTAAGTAGACGCTATGGCCCATTAACACCTAAATCTCGACTTAGAATCAAAATGTTGATGGGTTGTCACCCCTTTTTTTTTTTTTTTTTTTTTTTTTTTTTTTTTTTTTTTTTTTTTTTTTTTTTTTTACATGGGGAAATGCCTACGCATACCCGCCTCGCGGGGGCAATGACGGGTTATGTCGGACTCGCACCGACTAAAACCCCATGGTGTTCCACCTTCGTCGCATATTGGCAGGGCCACGGGAACGCTTTCGCACACTTCCGCGGCCCTACCAGCGCCTGCCGCCCCATCGCAGCACCTCCTCGGGAGAGGAACATTTCTCCCCGTTCTCCATCCCAGGTAAGGCGCACCAGAATACATGGCGCGCCTTCCTCCACGGCCTCCAATTAAATATGCGCATCAGACGCCCCCGCGTTCGATGCGCGAAGGCCATGGGGCCAGGAAAAACGAGCACTTAGAAGTACTAGCCTTCCCGACCCCAGCGGCGGATCTGGTCTATGGCTCCGCCGCCAACCAAGTTTCGGCTGCGGAGGATAGGGAGAGCGGCGCCTCGCAATACCGACAATCCTCTTCCCCCGCAGCCCCACCACCACCGCATCAACGGTGCGGCCCCGTTTGAGTCGCGGAGGATAGGGCGAGTGGCGCATCGCCATACCAACACTCCTCTTCCTCCGCGACTCCACCTCGGCTGCAGCGGTAGAGGGTGCAGACTCCCCTCTCGCTGCAGTCCACCAGCACACATCCGAAGTGGGCTTCCCAAGCCCACTCGGAGTGGCCACCTCGGGCCGGCCCTTCCCCTCGGGCCAGCCAAGTGGGTTCCTCTTTGTTCACCGCGGGAGACCAAGCCACGGCTACTAAGCCCCCCCGCCACGACAAGGCGGGAACCCGTTCGGGGGGGGGGGGGGGTTGTCACCCCTGAGGAATAAGACAAAACGGCTCATTGCCGGTAAAAGTCGTCTCTGGTTCTCTACACTCGTCATTCGAAACACAAAATTATAAAGCTGCTACTTTACCTTTTAGCCTGGGGTGTGGAGTACGGCAGGGAGGGCTGACGTCACCTAGGCTGTTCAATTTGTATGTAAATCAACTGATTGTGAGCCTCAGTAGAGCTGGTGTCGGCTGTTCGGTAGATGGGGTCAGTATAAACAACATTAGTTATGCTGACGACATGGTTCTGTTGAGCCCCTCAATCAGTGGTCTTAGGCGATTAATACAAATTTGTGAATAGTATGCTAAGGTACATGGACTCAGTTACAACTCCAACAAAAGTGAGTTTCTTGTGTTCAAGGGGAAAAATAAGCTACCCATATTGAAACCCACCTTTCAACTATGTGGGTGTCCCCTTGAACAGGTTACTGAGTTCAGGTACCTTGGCCATATAGTAACCGACAGCCTGGAGGATGACAGCGACATTGAACGCGAGCGCCGGGCGCTGGCGGTGAGAGGCAACATGTTGGCCCGCAGATTTGCACGGTGTACAAAGCAGGTTAAGATAACGTTGTTTAAAGCTTACTGCCCATCGTTCTACACGTGCAGTCTGTGGACGGGCTATTCGCAGCGGACCTACGGCGCCCTGAGAGTGCAATACAACAATGTGCTGAGGGCGGTGTTGAGGAAGCCGCGAAACTGCAGTGCATCGGCAATGTTTGCGGACAGTCGTGTGGATGACTTCTACGCGATTGTGCGAAAGCGTGCCGCGTCCATGATGAGCAGGCTTGTGAGAAGCACTAACACCCTCCTCAGCGCGTTGGCCTCTAAGCTAGACAGCCCTCTCTGGAGGAGCTGGAATGATGTGCACACCGGCACTAGGCCTCAGCGCCCACGCTGGTGCTGAATAGGTTAAGGTAGATTAAGGACTAACATAGCATAAGTAATAGTCACTAACACATTTTGTATTAACATAGTTACATAAGTTAATTGTTTACTAACACATTTTTATATGGACTATGGTCTGAAATAAAAATATATTATATATTATTATTATTTACGCAAGTATTTTGAGTCTTTCCGGTTGGTCATAGTTTTGTAGCACTTATTGTCCCACAGCGGTAATGCCGAAACAGACAAACCCTACGACCACGTCCAAATGGCTGCAGATTCGTTGCTACAGCAGATCCCCTCCGCAGCGATCGTGATCCTCCCTGACTTTAACGCCCATTACGCCGAATAGCTTGGTTCACGTTTAACCGATCATGTGGGGAGATCTGTTCATGATTTTGCCTTGGAATATGGTCTGACACAACTGGTTACTACGCCTACGCGGAGTCCAAATGTGGAGGATCATGCACCTTCCCTGTTGGACCTTCTGCTGACCGAGAGGTCAGGACCCGGACTGATATCAGATTTCCGTCGACGTCCCTTTAGGCTCCTCGGACCATTGCCTTGTTCGGAGTGTGGTGCCACTCACGCTGAAATCGCGGTTGCATTATGCAGGCTGCCGCCGTGTTTGCACTATAGGTCAGCCAAATGGGATGGGATGCGGTCTTTCTTTGCAGCCTACCCTTGGGGGCGGGTTTGCTTCTCGCCGGACGATCCCAACGTTGTTGCGGATTCTGTCGCTGATGTGGTACTTCAGGGTATGGAACTTTTTATTCCTTCCTCTGTGGTGCCCATTGGAGGCAAATCTCAGCCATGATTTGGTCGCTCCTGTAAAGTACCATCATGCTATAGGCAAGAGTGCTACCAAGCCTGGGCTGACGCATCAGCGTCACGGGATGTTAACACCAGCGCTCTAAAAAAGAAGTGTAATTCCGTCTCTAGGTACTTCAAAAGAGTCATTGCCAAGGCAAAGTCGGAGCACATAGGCAGAATTGGCGAGAAACTAGTTCGCCTTCCTTCTGGAACCCGTGCATTCTGGTCTCTCGCCAAGGCTGTCCAGGGGAATTTCTGTCAGCCATCTCTTCCATCTCTGCACAGGGAGGACGACTCACTGGCCCATACCGCAAAGGAGAAAGCCGATCTTCTAGGCTCTTTCTTTGCGTCTAATTGGACTCTCGATGACGGGGGGAGTACGCCGCCGACCATCCCGTGGTGTGAGTGCTCCATGCCGGAAGTGCAGTTCACACAGCGCTCGGTTCGCAAAGCACTCCTCTCCCTGGACATCCACAAGTCGAGTGGGCCTGACGGAATCCCCCCAATTGTGCTGAGGACGTGTGCTCCAGAGTTGGCACCGGTTCTAACGCGTCTTTTCCGGTACTCCTACTCCCGATATGTAGTCCCGAAATTATGGAAGACGGCTTTCGTCCACCCAATCCCTAAAAATAGCAACCGCTCTGATCCATAAAACTACAGGTCTATCGCTATCACCTCCTTGTTCTCCAAAATAATGGAATCCATTATAAACTGCTAGCTCATGCGGTACCTTGAGGATCACCAGCTAATTAGTGACCGTCAATACGGTTTTCGCCGTGGTCGTTCAGCTGGTGATCTTCCGGTCTACCTAACTCACAGATGGGCGGAGGCAGTAGAGTTGGACATTGCGAAGGCCTTCGATCCAGTTTGGCACAAAGCGCTTCTTTCGAAGCTCCCTTCCTATGGGCTTCCCGAGAAATTGTGCGATTGGATCACCAACTTTCTTGCAGATCGGAGTATCAAGGTCGTTGTAGACGGTGCAAGCTCCGATTGCAAGCCTTTTAACGCTGGTGTTCCACAGGGCTGCGTGCTATCGCCAACGCTGTTTCTTTTGCATATCAATGATATGTTGCAAACCCGTAACATTCATTGCTATGCGGATAACAGCACTGGTGATGCTCTTTACACCGGTCGAGCCAAAATTTCTCGTGAAAACGTCTCCGAGTGCCGGAACAAACTTATGTCTGAAGTCGAGTCTTTCCTGAATAGAGTCTCGGATTGGGCGCGACTAAATCTAGTCCAGTTTAACCCCCAGAAGACACAAGTTTGCGCGTTAACCGCTTAAAAGAACCCCTTTGTCGTATCCCCTCAGTTTCAAAGCACACAGTATCGGAATCCTCGGCGTCGACATATCGAGTGACGCACAGTTTCGTGGTCACTTGGAAGGGAAGGCCAAATTGGCCTCTAAAAAGCTTGGCGTGCTCAGCAGATCGGGACAGTATTTCATGCCGGCACACCACCTGCAACTTTACAAGGCGCGGGTTTGGCCGCATATGGAATACTGTTCCCATCTCTGGGCTGGGGCTCCCCAGTACCAGCTCCTTCCACTTAACCGCATCCAGCGCAGAGCGGCTCGAATCGTCGACGATCGAGTGCTTTCCGATCGGCTCGATTCACTGGCACTGCGAAGAGATGTTGCATCCCTTTGCATTTTCTTTCGCATATACCATGGAGAGTGCTCTGAGGAATTGTTCGGATTAATCCCAGCCGCCAAATTTCGTGAACGCACTACGCGGCAAACGTCCCGATACAATCCACACCATCTGGATGCTTGGCGGTCCACCACTGTACGTTTCAAAAGGAGTTTTCTTCCGCGTACAATCTCTCTGTGGAATAGTTTACCACCGGCGATTTTTCCGGACCGATACGAACTTCAAGAAAAGAGCTTACTCATTTCTAAAGGGCCGGCAACGCACCTGCAATTCCCCTGGTGTTGCGGTTGATCATGGGCGGTGGTAGTCACTTAACGTCAGGTGAGCTGCATGCTCGTTTGCCCCCTCTTCTATAAAAAAAAACTTGAAATATACGCTGAACTCCCTCTTTCTTTCTTTTTGATCTGGGGTTGTAGCATGTTTTGGAACCTTCAATTAAATAAATTGAACAAAACTTTTTATACGGATTTCATCGGGTTTAATATATTTATTTTCACTTTTCAAGAATGTTAACATATTTATTGTAAGGTTCCTTATATCTTTTTATGGGGCCATATTTTTATACGTGGTAGAACCCCGCTGCATGATATTATGGCTGCAGTGCAAATGGATCAATCGCCTGGGAGAGGACCACGTTTACCCAGAAAAGCAGATTGGTATATCAGAGTAATGTTGCTGTATTTCTCATAGTAACTGAACTAGATACCCTTTAATAGCAATAAGGTATTTAATCTCAGTCCTCAGGGATGTCAACTGCTTTTTAACTTTTAAAAAATAGATGTTGGTAACTAATAGCCAATCACGTGAACTTGTGTGATTGTATGTCATACTTTATTCTATAAAAAATAAAGTATGAAACGTTATTATCAAAACTAATATCGTATTTTTATACAATTTATAATTTATATATCTATTAGCTAATTAATATAGCTATCGAAACTTACGATATAAGTAGAAAAAAGTTGAGTATATTTTTTTCAGTTATTAAGTTTTATATTTGTAGAGTTAAGCTTGAGCCGTATTATACTAGTATTGAAAAAGAATTTATTTCATTGGGCCAGAAAGACTAATCGGTTTTATAAGGCAATCTACGATAATGTACCCATACACATACATCTCGATCCTACATCATTGACGGTCATAACTATCTGTTACCGGTAATGGTGATTTATATTGTTACGCGCCTAAGTTGACATCTGGCACTAGCGCCATCTAGTGTCGGGTAACAGAGCGAGGAGAGAGCTTTCCAGAAAATGACATCACTAATCTTTCGTTGTTGTTTGTTGTCGAAACGAAGAACTAAGCTTCTAGAAGCCCGACACTCGAACTTTCGATGCTTAGTCGATTGGCGCGCGTATTTACTTGAATGTTCTGGATTTTTCGGTGCTAAGGTGTCTTTATAGGCGCTGCAAGGTGTGACGGGGGAAGTATTGAATTTGGCGAGACAAGCGAAGCGTCGGAGTGAAATAAAGTGATTCAATGTGATTAATTATTAGTGTTTTAAGTTTTAATTGTGTAAAAGAAAATTAAAGTGTTAATTTAGGTAATTCTATCGGCAATTTTTACTGTCACGAACCTCAAGCTCGTAACAATTGGTGTCAGAAGTGGGATAAAATCATGCTGATTTTACCTAAGGAGGAAACGGAGGGTGTCTGTACCCGAAGTCAACGCCAGCAGGAGACGGACCAAAGAAGATTTGGTGGTGCAACGCCGCAGACGTCGGAGGGCCAGCCACCGGCTGCAGACCCGTCAGTAGCCCCTACATCTGCAGCACCCGACTTAGGTGCTCTGTGATACTGCAGGAACAGGCTCGCCGACAGGAGGACCAGGTCCGTCGGTTGGAAGACCAGCTGCGGGTTGGACAGGATGAACAGGTCCGCCGACAGGAGGAACAGGTTCGCCGACAAGAGGAACAGGTCCGTCGTTTGGAAGAGCAGCTGCGGGGCGGACAAGAGGAACAGGCCCATCAGTTGGAAGAGCAGATGCTCCTTAT
This sequence comes from Parnassius smintheus behrii, assembly GCA_036936625.1. Lineage (NCBI taxonomy): Eukaryota > Metazoa > Arthropoda > Insecta > Lepidoptera > Papilionidae > Parnassius > Parnassius smintheus. Next base: position 20,903,887 of record JAUPFT010000002.1, on the reverse strand, counting down.
GAAGGACCTTCATGCTACCTTTGGGAAAGAGATAAGGGAGGTGAAGGATAAGGTTGCTCAACATGACAACCGCCGGTCGGAAGCTGAAACCCAAATCAAGGAAGCTAAAACCCAAATCGACCAAGTGAACAATCGGGTTGATAACGTGATGGCTGACGTGAAGAAAACGCTGGACGACCTCAAACTTGGGGATGGTACAACAGCTCCCGTAGTAGCCTACTCCTAACCTTCGCTACGTGGAATCAAAGTGCCGCCGTTCGACGGGACTTCTTCTTGGTCGGCCTACAAAATCCAGTTCGAGGCCGTCATGGAGGCGAACGGCTGGAATAAAAGCCAAGCCATGACTGCACTCACCCTAGGCCTGCGGGACCAAGCCTTAACTGTGTTGGAAGCTCTCGGTAAGAAAGTGACCTACGAGCAGCTCCTTGAGGCCTTGGAGGCGAGATATGGCGACGCTCACCTGGAACACGTCTTTCGCGCGCAGCTTAAAGATCGCGTGCAACGCAGCAACGAAAACCTGCAGCAGTAGGCGCTTGAGGTGGAGAAGATGGTTCGAAAAGCATACCAGTCTCTACCTGCGTTCATTAAAGGGAACCTGGTTCAGACATTCATCGACGGCATCCGCGACCTTGAAGTCAGAGCTGCTGTGAGGATCGGACAACACGAGACGCTTAAGGACGCCTTGGCCCATGCACTGGAGGTGGAAGCCGTGCGGCATGATCTTCGCTCCCATCGCGTCAGGGAGGTCGCAGCAGCTACGGTTCGCGACCGCAATAAAGGATACAGCTCTAGGTGCTATGGCTATGGGGAAAGGGGCCATCTTCGATCCAGCTGCCCTAAGCGAACGGTAGAAAGGGAAGTTGATCGATCTCGAGAGGGTAGTGCAGCTAACGGCACCGCCTGGCGGTGGCAGCAACATCATTCCCCTCACGCTAGGGAGGTTGCAGCAGTTCGCGACCACAATAAAGGATACAGCCCTAGGTGCTATGGCTGTGGGGAAAGGGGGCATCTTCAATCCAGCTGCCCTAAGCGAACCCTAGAAAGGGAAGGTGAGCGATCTCAGAAGGGAAGTGCGGTTAACATCACCGCCCAGCAGCAGCTGGGATACGACTTTACTATCAGACATAGCAGCGGGAAATCTCATGGCAACGCAGATGCATTGCCAAGAAGACCTTGTCCTGAAGATTGGAAACATTGTACAAGGCAAAAGAGTAAGGCAATGGTATCCGTGAGGATGCTCAGGACGGACCACCTCAGCAACGAGTGGAAGGACAGCCTACGACATGCACAGCAGGAAGATCCGGACATCAAGCCGATTCTGGAATGGATGAAGGCCCGTGCTACCAAGCCTAAGTGGAGCGACGTCTCAGCGATGAGTTCGACCACTAGAGGCTATTGGGCCCAGTGGGACAGCTTGCTGATTCAGGATGGAGTCCTGTGCCGTAAATGGGACAATGGTCGAGGAGACAGCTGTCGTTTGCAAATGGTGGTCCCTAAGGCTAAAGTGCCGAATGTTCTACAGCTGTGCCGTAATGGTCGTTCAAGAGTCCATCTGGGAGTTAAACGAACTCTACTGAAGGTCCGAGAATAGATTTACTGGGTCCATTATCGTGACTATGTCGAGGATTGGTGTCGTAAATGTACAAGTTGTGCGGCCGTGAAGGGACCTCATACACGTAGTAGAGGAGCATCGAAATTGTACAATGTTGGTGCACCATAGGATAGGACAGCCCTTGACATTGCGGAGCCGTTACATAAAGGCGCAAGTGGGACTCCTTAGATCACCCATGTGGATCGCCTGGCGCGTTATTATGGAGCCGATAATGATCGGGACGAGCATGTCTTAGGAGGGGACAGTGTTACGCGCCTAAGTTAACATCAGGCACTAGCGCCATCTAGTGTCAGGTAACAGAGCGAGGAGAGAGCTTTCCAGAAAATGACATCATTAATCTTTCAACCGATAGCGCCATCTGTTGCCGAAACGAAGAATTAAGCTTCTAGAAGCCCGACACTCGAACTTTCGATGCTTCGTCGATTGGCGCGCGTATTTACTTGAATGTTCTGGATTTTTCGGTGATAAGGTGTCTTTATAGGCGCTGCAAGGTGCGACGGGGGAAGTATTGAATTTGGCGAGACAAGCGAAGCTTCGGAGCGAAATAAAGTGAATCAGTGTGATTAATTATTAGTGTTTAAAGTTTCAATTGTGTAAAAGAAAATTAAAGTGTTAATTTAGGTAATTCTATCGGCAGTTTTTATTGTCACGAACCTCAAGCTCGTAACAATATTATAGACCACGAATTGTTAAATCAACAAAAAATTCCAACTTTCTAAGTTAGATACTCATTCAAAATTGGGCGAAAGTTTTAAACCAGTATCCTTAACAGATATTGGCAAGTTAGTAGCAACTCCCATAGGACTGTGTGATGTGTCTGATGTTTTTACCACAATACTTCCACATAAATACTCTTTTCCTCTTGGCCATTTACAAAAATTTGCTTTTAATTTAAATAATTTCCCGTTCTTATCCCAGATCCGTCAAAAAGTATAAAAGCCGAACAATCGGCCAATAAAGGCAAGTCTCGCTTCAGCTTACAAACTAGAAGCATCTCCTAAAGGCCTTATCCCGGGGCCACACTGCCCCGGGATCCTGCAAGCCTCTGCCTTCAACTGAAGTCGTCGCCTAGCCACGCCTACGCCTCCACCTACTAGTGCCCGCGCTATCTTTAGCCGCTGTGTGTGCCTACTCCGGGCGCTGTGTGTGCCTACTTCAAGCGCTGCGTGTACCTACTCCAGACGCTGCGTGTACCTACTCCAGGCGCTGTGTGTGCCTACTCCGGGCGCTGTATGTGCCTACTTCAAGCGCTGCGTGTACCTACTCCAGACGCTGCGTGTGCCCACTCCGGGCGCTGTGTGTGCCTAGTCCGGGCGCTGTGTGTGCCTACTTCAAACGCTGCGTGTGCCTACTCCAGACGCTGCGTGTGCCTAGTTCAGGCGCTGCGCACAGTATGCACAGGCATAGCCTGTGCATACTCCGTGAGCGGTGAGCACCACTGCCAAGCGCGGTGTGCCACTTTGGTCTTCGGGCTCCGTTTCGGTACTCATTTACCTTTTTTTTTATAGGATAGGGTAACGAACTAGCACACTGTCCACCTGATGGTAGGTGGCTGCTGTGGCCCATAGACATCTACATATATCCTCGATTACGAATCAAAATGCAAATGCGTTGTTACCCATGAGAACTAAGATGGAATGCCTCTTTTCCAGTAAAAAGGGTCTCTGGTTCTCTACACTCACCGTACGGAACACAACGGCATTAAGCTGCTACTTTACGTGGGTATTTTGTGAGAGCGTGGTCCTTCCCCGGTCGAGCCAACCCATTCGTACTACAACTAAACTATTAATATAACTGCAGCATGGCTCTACCACGTATAAAATTGCTATAAGATATATATATATATATATATATATATATATATATATATATATATATATATATATATATATATATATATATATATATATGTTATACACTATGTTTCCATCTGTAACTATAAAGTAAGCCATCCATCAATAATTAAAAATTGTAAGCGATAGTAGCCTAATGGCAGGACGCGGACAGCGAACTCAAAAAGGTCGGGGTTCGAATCCGCCATTCGACTGATACGACTGGCGTGAACCACTCGTAACACAAGCAATTTAAGCTTACCACGAGTGGTTCAGGGGAATAATAGTAATGTTTATAGCATTGTTAATATTCTTTTGAAAAAAAATCAATAATGCAGGTGTTATTTTGTTTAATTATCTTTGATTCAAAGTATTGTTTAATTTGAAAAGTAAAAAGAAAACTAAGGAACTTAAAATCTATTGTCAACAAAAGCTTATACATATGCGTATCAGTTTTGATTAAAATCATCGCTAACTTTTTTGATTCTAGCATAGAACTAAATGTTTCACCGTACTTAATATAATGAACCCGTATGTTAAATTCGTGCAACATAAATCCAGATCAAAAATTTGACGAAACTAAAATATTCTAACCTGTGACTATTTTTGCGATGTCTTGTCGTAATCATAAACGCTTGACAAAGTAATATCAGAGACTAAATTACGGATTATATTTCGTGATCCGGGTTTCTTGCAGATTCTTCACAGGACAGAGGTTTTTTTTCAAACCCGTGGTGATCGTGACTTTCAAGAAGAATCACAACATGAAATCAATATTGAATAAAAATTTATTTAATTCTATTCTATTTAGAAAAAAATTTAATCAGCCTATAATGTGGTACACAACTGTGCAAATGCTTCTCTTCAGTTTTTCACTTTTTAAAGAAAAAAATGTTCTATCAGGATTTCCACAGTTATAAGAGCCAGCGCAAAGGACGTAATTATGTTATTATTATTTGTATGTATTTTTTTCTAGCGCCTAAAAATCAAGAATCCAACGTTTTGTCGCATAAAATCGTATCTAACAATCATATAGATATAAAATTCACGTTGTTATAAAGATAAATGATTGTTGAACGTATTTTTTTAAATTGATTAATTGCTATTTTACATTAAAAAGTGGTTTTAGTATCTTATTCAGATTTATTTAGATTTCGCAAGACCCCTTGAAGGGGTAACACGATAACTTGAAAACGTCTCAAGCTGTTTTTAATCAATATTAATATAATAATATTAAAAGCCATGGAATGTAAATGGCTGCTTAATGATGTTTTGTTTAGTTACAATTAGTTTATTTCAGATCTGGAAATTCCAATTTTTTTTCCCTTTTTTCAAGATCATATTATGAGAATTATGAGTCGTGCAATTTTGGATTTTTCAAACTTTTTTTTGCCGTTTGACATAAAATTACCGGAAAGTTAGAAGTAATAATAGTAATAATTGTGTAAAGTAAAGTAAAATTTGTGAAAACTTGTGTGTATTTAAAATTCTTTAAAAATTGACATATAACATGAGCACTTGTGGCATGCACATTTGGATTTGCCAAAAGTTTATTAATATTATTATTTAATAAAAAAATACAATTTATTATAATAAATTTATATTCATATTCTTTGCTTTTCTTATAGATTTTTTTATAAATCATTGAATAAAACTATGGATTTTAGCGCGTTTAATTCACTTATTCTTAATTTCCGACGTTTCGGGTGCTTTATAGCACCCATGGTCACGGGGGGGGGGGGGATGGTACTGAGATGTTTGATGTCCGAATGTCGTAGCTACTTTCAGTTTTTGAATATTAGCTTTTGGTCAGATCTACGCAGAACGAGCTTACAGTATCTTGAAGGCTTGTCGTGGTATGTTGGGGTTTTGTTTTCATTTTGTTAATTATAGGATCCCAAGCACATGACAGCACCTATCCATAATATCTATTGAAAGCAGTCTCGCGTATCATCCTTGGTAGGAATTGGTTTTATTTTGCGTGGATTTATGGTTTGTCAAATCTGATGTATCAGTGGGGACGATCTCGAACATGTTTACAGACTGCTGTCAGCTATATATACTTTCACTTCTACATCTTGTAGAGAAATATTACAATTTATAGATGGTAAAAATTGACTAATCTTTTTCGGCAGCTTGTCGTACGTTTTAATGTAAGCTCGCTTCAATATGTAGCCGAACTGGTCTGTGACTCCTATGACATATGGTAGTACAGCAGGCCCACGCTCGACTGTGAGCGGCTCCGGAACTCTCCGGAACGTTCCGGAACTCGGAACTCCAAAACCCGAAGCTTGTTGTCTTGCAATACTTGTTTGACGTGCCAAAGCTCGGCGGCCAGATGTTTTTGTCAGATCCCTTGTGCTCTCTGAAACAAAGATTTACCCACGGTATTTAACTGTGATGGATGATCGTGAGATTTACCATTTAAATATCAGTTGGTATAGGTCTTATTCCCGTACTCAGTGTGACCAATAGTGCTATCAGGATTTCGGGAGTTTATGGAGTTAAGGCAGGCTAAAAATGCAGTTACTTTGTCAGATGGTAAGTTTGTGAAAGTGTGATCCACGTGCCGCTTGTAGAATCTTGGATTTACAGGAGCAGTAAGAAGGGTTTTCTCCTCAATGTCCTCCGTGAATATGTCGGAGACTATGGGAGATACAGGTAAGCCCATCGCCACATCAACTTGCATGTACAACTCCTCCATCCACAATAGGTAGCCGAATGTATGGCAGTGTTCGAGTAATATTACATAATAATTCTTCAGGCATCTTGTTTTCTTCAGAACGAAACGTCGGAAATTAAAAATAAGTTAATTAAACGCGACAAAATCCATATCCATAGTTTTATTCATTCTTTATGGAAATAGGCGGGAAAAAAATTGAATTAAAATAATTATTTACAAAATTATCTTAAAAATATTTTTTATCTTCCTATATTACACCCTACCTAAAAAAAAACCCATGACGTATGGATTATTTACTCGATGGAAAATTTGCCATAACTTACGCCGTAACTCTAATATCTGACGCCTGTATTAGAGTTACGAACGACTTAGAAAAACGTTTATGACTAACAGGGGAACAAACAGTCAGATACCGAAGTGATTCCATAAGAGTAATATCTAAATAATTTCGACACGGCTCACTTAATAATTTTTCAAAGTAAAACCTCGGGAAAAAGCTAGCGATAACGCTTATTTACTCATCCATTTTTCAAAATATAATCCATATTTTCCAATCATACGTAATATGACTGGTTAGTATAAGTTTTATTTAATTTTTTTCGTTTATTTACGATTTCATATATCGGATTTTAAAGTTTCCCCAAACCATGCACATTAATTTCGAATATGTATTACTATTAGGTGTCCATAATTAACGCTTCAGAATCGCTTACGGTAAAATGCACGAACTATACGAGTAACTTAATTAATAGAATCAGGTGTTACTTTGGAGACATTCTTTATAATAAAATTGTCAAATATCAATTTGCTAAATCCGCGTAACAAAATAAAATGATGTCATCAAAAAATCAAAGATAGACTTAGCTGTCAGCCACCGCAGAGTTTACTTCACCTGAGGATGCCTCGTGTAAAGGCGAGACACGTGTCGTATTAACGACGGTGGTGCGTCTTTCCTAGTGTACTGGTAGTTGAAATAATTTTATAGTCGGGTATGAACAATGAGTAAATTTGACTGAAGCTTCCCAGACAATTCTGACGTAAATAATCTTTTTCAGTTGCGCCTTTACGAACATTGTCTAAAATATATAACAAAATCTATGAAAAAAACATAAAATATTCTCAGTAGAAAAACACAGTCCGTGTATCCACTATGCTATGAATTCGATTAAAATTAATAATTCTTATTTGGAGGGGTATATTATTTCATCTTATTTAGGGTTATAAAGTACCTACAAAAAATTGTGGCTTATGTACTTCAAATATCTTGTACCTTATATTTTATCCACGTCTAAATTCAAAAACAGAATTTCGTATCGAAACGTAAATTTCGAAATAGAGATAAGGCTGACACCGTGACACAGTCGCCAGAGGGCGCTGTGACAAACGACATGCGGGCGCCACGCTACTTTCCAAACGTCAAGTTCCTTATCTATTTGAAATGATGCAAAGATGCGAATTACTCTCGAGGCTATGTTGTTTAATTTGAAGGAAATTTAAAACTGAATTACACAGCTGTTTTATATCTATGTATTTAAAATATGTAGTGTAGTGTAAAAGTGACTTAATGAAAATGGTATACAATAATATAATAAACACATTGTTTAAGAAAAATAAGTGTGTATATTTTATACAATATAAAAGCAAAAAATACCAATGTCGTATCCTGCAACGCATCAGTCATGTGTCAAATAAGAGAATAAGTTGACGAGCGAACGTGGCAAATAAAATAAAATGTGGGTTAAGTACAAATAAAATAAAAGGAGTCAAAAAGCTCCGCGGGCGGCTATTTAAAACTTTCCATGCATGAACTTCTTTGTAATTATATTAAATTTTAATTCTGACGATTTTTTCATGATTATATTTTAGAAAGAAAGACATATCACTATTTTGATAATGTTACAATTATCATATTTAATTAATTTATTTATTTATTATTTATTGATTAATTATCATTTTTGAGATTAGGAGATTATAAACTATTGAGTGTCATTATTCTTTACTTACTGCAGGACAAGAGTAAAGAGGATTTTAAGCCTATTTGTTTACCGTCTAGGACCATAGCTCAAATTAACATCATTTATTAGTTCATAAATTACAACCTTTCAGAAGTCCACTGCTAAACATAGGTATGTCGCGGATAGGACTATAGAAAAATTATCATCAGGTGAAAACTCTTCAATATTATTAAATTTTAAGGCAAACCAATCGAATAAAATAAATAATTAAAAAAATCAAAAACTCGACTGCAAAAAGGCAATTTAAAATAATTTACTAAATAGACCGAAAAAGATTGAGAATAGAAAACAAAATTATAATAAATTATAAAATACAAAGTAAACTCTACATTGGTTTAACAGACTATATTATAAGCCAAAAGCGTCTGTTTTTTTAATTTTTTTTTAATTATTTATTATGTTCAAGACTTTTTAGTGTATCGACACACTCTTATGAACATACATTTGTAATCCCCTTTTAATTTCCTTTTTTTGTTATTTCTTTTATTAGCGTATTACTATTTCGCGCCAAATGTCCACCATTTTGTATACACGAGGTAATAAAGAAATTTACATACAAATAAACATACGTCTTTATATTTATATAAGCGAAATAACTCTGCCTAACCCATCACGAGGTCTCTTAAACTATACACCCGATTGGCTTGTTTTGTGTAGTTACTCATTTTGAAATGTAGACGCTTAATAAGAACGGATTTTATGATGGTCCCATCAAAAAATATTTATAGGTTTCGCAATAAAATATTATCGTGCGCCTAGCGCATACAAGATCAGCTAGTACAAGATACGCGTGAAAAACACAACCTTTTCTTGGCAGTCGGGTAAATACTGTTATAACAAAACATTAATAACAATTTGAAAAAAAAAGTTAATTAAACAAATATATTTTAGTTAAATTTTTGCCAATCCCACAAAACACACTTGAAGTTCTTCCTACAAGTGGTAGGTACGTTGCGACATAAATAATTATCCGTTTGGTTATATTCTCATTCAAAGAAATCTAAATTTATTTAAATTTCTGTGGTACCTACTTGCTCTTGTTACCTAATTAATGAGAGTCTACAGACTACAGTGTTAATTAAGTATCCTTTGTTCATCGCACACATTTTTGACACTAACCTTTTCGTATCGTCGTCGACTAAAATTGACTAAAATTATATGCAAATGTAAACAGCGCCCCGGCGCACGTAAATCTATCTATGTTTTGTAATACAAAACTGCTCGATTGTGATACGAATTCGATACGATAGAAAATTCTTGCTCAGGGAGCTGAACTTAAATAAAAAGTAAAGAAAATTCTGGCGCAACACAACGCAAATTATAACTTATCCGATGTTTATTTTATTTTTCTTCGCATACTCAAGTGTTGCGTATACACGACGAGTAAATGATTACTAGCTGTGCCCGCGACTCCATACATGTATCAGCTGCATATCCTAATAATCTATACAAATAAAACTCTGTTATGTTTAAGGCAAAACCGGTACCGTTACAGCCTATTAAAGTCCACTGCTGAACGTAGGCTGCCTCATAGGGGTAATTTTCCATAGTTAGCACGCTTCGCAAACGGGTCGGCAACCGCAGTTTTTTTTTTATTTTCAGTCGTTATTAGGAAGGTGCTGCTACCAATCTCCTGATTTGTTTCCCTCTAATTCTTACGACACCGACCTTATGATATGGGGTAGTGGATATTCTTACATCGTCAGTGCACGGAACCCCTAACAATATGTAAGACATAACAACCGCTTATTAATCTTAAATAAAGTGCATATGTACCGGAGCAGTGCGTCGGACAAATTGCTCTATATCCTTCTTAGAAAATAAGTGAGCCATATATATATATATATATATATATATATATATATATATATATATATATATATATATATATATATCTGATACAACATATCTGATATTGAAATTTGCATATTATTACGAAGGTAAATTTGACTCCTAAATAAGGATATGCTTTCACATTTTATGTTAATAATTATCAAAATTATGTTAGTTTTGTTGGACGCTCGCCTAGGTGGCCGAGTGCAGGCAAGTGCCAACATATATACGATTCGTTTGTCGTGCCTTGCCGCTACTCGGGATCGCTCGCTACGGTGTCGGTTTTTCTGCACAAATCAAACGCGCTCGCCTGCACTCGGAAAGTCGTGTCCACATGTTAGTCGGCTATTAAAGTATGTTCACTCATTCAAACTTGGCTAACATGTAGACTGTAGCACTCGCCTTATATCAATTTTCCTACAATTTAACATAATATATGTTACAAGGTGTAATTACGCTGCTATTATACGCTGACCTGTTCATGCTACAAGCATAAATCAACTGCAACATGGCTCTACCACGTAAAAGATGATGCAAAAAGGAAGGATGGGCTGATGAATCCCCTTGTATTAGCAAATTATCCGCATACATAAAGAAGTTTGCGTACAAATAATATTCAAACAATTTTAATAATATAAATGTAATACATAATGATTATTCTTATCTTAATGAGAGGTTTATTTAACGTGTCTGATGTCCATCAATATTCATCATGAATAATAATTTTCTGTAATTATACAACATCCTAAGGTAATATATTTGTATGCCATAGGGTCACTCACATTTCATTTTAGAAGCAGAAGAAAACCAACATAATTTTGATAATTATTAACATAAAATGTGAAAGCATATGCTTATCTTTTAGGAGTCAAATTTACCTTCGTAATAATACGCAAATTTCAATATCAGATATGTTGTATCAGATATATATATATGGCCGTAATAACAGAGTACCTACCTAAGCTGTATTGTTATCTTGTTTTTACTGTTGCATAAAATATTGTATGAACATACATACGAAATTAATTGCATACAGTTTTTTTTAGTTGCCATTACACGTCAGAGTCTCCTAAAGATGGCAGTGTGAAATACAGCTATAAACGAGATCCACACCGGCCAGTCTCAGCGTCCTGCCATAACTTGGATACAAGCGACACCAATCAGTAAAACAATTGAAACATTACTAAGGAAAATCACTTCACTTCACGGACAAACTCACTGACAGTTAATGACGACTGCCTCATCGTCTTCTTCTTTTATATTTCAACTAGCTTGCCCGGCAGACGTTGTTCTGCCCTTTTGGACGACCTTTTGTCGTGTCCTATTAAAAATCCTTAAATGCGCAAAAAAATTGTGGGTCACTCGTGGGCAAATAAACTAACCTATCTCTCTAGTTGGGCCAAACTGCACACGGTGTGCAAATTTAATTAAAATCGGTTAAGTAGTTCAGGAGTCCATCGCGGACAAACAACGTGACACGTAATTTTTATATATTAAGATAAGGACATAATATTAATTAATATATATATATATATATATATATATATATATATATATATATATATATATATATATATATATATATATATATATATATATATAATATATTGTACTCCATATTTTACAATAGTAGGTACACCATTTTCAATTAAATCTAATCGTTTGGTCAGTGCGCGCCGAATAAATCAGTCAAACAGCGTTTTATCTTTCGAATTTTGCTCACAACACAACGAGTGCCTCCTAGACCCGCTTTTGAAATTATTATCATGATTATCAATACTTCGTGTCAAACGTCGAGTGCTGAATTTAGGTCTTTCTCAAAGATTACCCCATGGGGGGGGGATAGTTGCCACAGTTGCCACGCATGGCAGGCAGGTTGGCGAAAACAGTTTTCTTTAATTTTAAGTTGTTATTTAACTTTAAAATAGGAAGATGCTGCTGCTAGTTTCCTGTTTTATTATCATTTATCGCCTCTTACAATATTCATGGGATTATATAAAGTGTAATCCCATGGGCGTTGGTTGGTAGTCGACTCTCACATGCCGCCACTACACGGCGACTTTTAGCTTTTAAGCTGACATATCATTTTTATTTATTTATCAATCGACTTATATGCATCAAACACAAAATATTAGTCCGACCGTACATAATTAAAAGCACAGTTATTGGTTCACCAATTGTGGAAATTAGCGTGTGAACGTACAAGCAAATAGACACAAATACTTTTACGTTTTTATTATATGTATAGATTATAAACATTCCAAGGTAATACAAAGGCGAGCAACTGTCACAGATGACATTTACAGTATACTGAAGTAATTCCCTCGTAATCCTATACGACAAAGAAGACATCTTTGCGATCTTATCAACATACAAAATAACATTATATGAACGAGGTAAATGGTTTTTCCTCGAGTTATTTCTAAAGCCTGCAAATACAAATTTAACTTCATACTGGATTTTAATTTTTGCTTTTTAGCTTAGTTGCAGTCACATAAAAATATTTTAGTCCTCTTTAATTTAGTTTATTATTAAATGCAGTTGCAATTCCGGGATAGCGTTTTAAAGTAACGACTTCCTGATGGAACTCGTTATTTATATAATTTGTCTGCTTTAATTTGAAATCGGAGTATTCGCTTTTTAAAAAAATATGCAAAAACATTTTCTTTTTCAACTTTTTTTCGTGCAAGGATAGACTGAAACAAAACTTCGAAGTGAGATTTCCTTACATTCCTAAATTTTTGTTAATTTTACTGTTCCGTGCCAATAATGCAGAACACTTTGGCATCTGTCTTTAAAATGGAGGTCCCTAAATAAACTGCTTGGTTTATTGTAATTACCGTTGCACTGGAAAGGACTTAAATCCATTGATTCTGTGCCTAATCTCTCTTCGATCGTGTAGGATTACCATTCCATCGGACTATGAGGATGAGAGAATTTAAATCGTGTCTTGCGCTGATCGCTAGTCTCTATTGAGACTTGTCGCCACGACTACAATTCGGCGAAGGACATTAGTTTTTATTATTATATGGAAATGGTAGATAAAATACGATTTCTAACGGTTGACGGTACAACAATCCCGTTTACTCCTGACGTAAAATACTCTGCCATGTAATACAATGATTTAATATTGCGATCGCCAAGTCGCCTGCCATAGTGGTTATAGAAAAGCCTCCTTAAAACGTAAGAAGTACATGTCTAGTATACGTTTACGGGCCGATGATGTAGACTGTTTTAACAATTTTCTAATGAATTAGCTGAAATGAGCATTACATGCAGAACATATTACAAAGCGCTCACGTTTCTAATTTTAATAGAAGGTGGCCCAAATATAATGAAAGTGCAAACAGCAATATCGCCGGTAAAAGAATACATGGCACAGAAGCTAATTCGGCAGCACACGTGTTGTATTCCACTCACGTAGTACGTAAGTAACGGCGTCTTCGCTGCGCGCATGTGACACCTAGCGTTAGGTGCCATGAAAAATGTTCCATTTCCCGAGTCGGGGATAAATTTATCTTCGTGGGACTACTACGACGCGCCACGTTATTCGAGTGTTAATATTCATTGTGGAACGATAACGTGACTTTTGGGGTCGTAATCGTTTGTAAGGCTGTTTGTTGTTTTGAGAATTTTAAAAGGAGTGGGTAATTAAAGATTTTAGATTTGTTCCAAAAATAATTTATACCGCGAGACTAATAAATTACAAAAAAATATTGTACCAAATTGTAGTTGCCATGCTTGACGGGTTGGTAAACGCGATTTTGTAATTATTTAGATTTTTTAGGAAGATACTACTACCTACTTCTTTTCTAGTTACCCTCTGTCACCAACCACGGGATCATATTGAGTAGAAGATTATCCAATGCTGCAACGACATGACACTACAAACGACACAAGACACTATGGCAAATATCCCCCATGAGGCAATATATAGCAATACAGGCTTATGTTAAGTAATAAATTATCAAAAGGTGTGATAATGATGATAAAAATTACGTAATAATGTTTTTTCTTATTATTTTGTTTTATCCGTCTTACCTGAATCTAAATTTTTGTAGGTTGATAAACATTAATTAATCATACTTATGTTAAGCTACGACTACGAGGCTCGAAAGCTTTTTTCAAAATTTTATCTCTCCTTTTTTAATGTACATAAAATGAAATCGAGGACATTTTAAAGCGATGACAAAAGCATTGCATTGGAAATGTTGCATGACCGCAACGCCAAACCAATTAAGCGTATCTCTGGCAATAACTTCCATCTACACTAGGGATGGGGATCCACGACAACATGAAAATATGACAAAAATGACTGGGACCGGACGACAGTAATTCAATTGTCTCCTATCAGAATTGATCAGTGTTAGGCAGATAATCATGAAATCTGATATTTGATAGGGACTAGGGATGTCCAATTTCTTCGTGCCACTAATGGATACCGAGGGATTGTTTTTACATAATTCTTAGGCTATGTATATCTTTCCTCAACAATAATGAAATACTTTATATTATATTTAGTTTATATTTCAAATTTTTACTTACAGGAAAAGCTTAATTGATGCGTTAGTGATACAAAAATAAAAAGATTTGCCTAGCTTTATAAGCGACTCCCTTATCACCCTTATTGAAGTTTTAATTACATGACTTTATCGATAATACTTTATAAGCTGTGATATTGCTTGGCAAGATCTTTGAAATTAATTCAATAAGAAAACAAAACTTGATGTTGAATTGAATTGAAACTTTGAGCTGCTCATAAGAAATTTTAATAGTGTAACCGATTCAATTACCATTCGATACTTTATCTGTAACTGCGGTTTCTGCAAAAACGATGAATAATAAATGTTGAAAACTTTTAAAGTTATACATAATGAAATAGTTTTAACATTGATATTCTCTCCGGAGAAATTTCAGTTTTATGTTTTCTTTCATTTTATAACTTTGCTGGCAAATAAGATTAACCAAAATTCTATATTTAATTATTCGATTCTCTAGAATTTATATATTAGCAAAATAATTGTAGTACGCCCACTATTTTACAGGCTACAACTGTTGAATAAAGTTTAATACTTTTAATTGACGTGACGTGACGACGTGACGTGACTTTTCGGAAGTTGTACAGCACCCATGGCACAGATTAATAAATAGTTTACCAACCCATGGTCGCGAGGAGAATGATTTGCCTTGGGTAAGTTCACGAAAGCTGTACGTTCTCTCTAAAGCTCTTATTATTTCTTGTATTATTAATATGTAATGCTTTTTTTTTCAAATAAATTAAAAATTAATGAAATCAATCGGTATTAAGCATCCCTCAACAGAACAAAACAAAAATTTGTAAAATGATACCGACCATTTCCATGAATGCCAATTTTATTAACGATCCAGCGGCGCATCATCTGTCAGCTGCGACTTCTATCGCGACTGTTCGAATCGTGTACGAGGCAAAACTGTAAGTGTTAGTGACATCCGACGATACATGTCCGCCTATCCCCCGACGCGTGCAAATTGAGTTCTCGGCTATTGCGCACCGCATTGATTTCCATCGACAAGTGAACAATCCTTGTGCGTCGTGCCGGCAACGCTGCATTCAAAATCTCATTTGAATTTTATTTTATATTTTGTTTTCACATTCAGCTTTTTTAAATAATATTTTCTTCCAATATTAACTTTCTTATTAGCAACTAATTTTTGGGGTGAAAGAACGTTGTAGCTAATGCTCCCATTCAACCACACCTGCACGCTGTGCTTTGCTTAAAGTAAGTAAAGTTACAGCCTATATACGTCCTACTGCTGGGCACAGGCCTCCGCTCATTTCTGAGAGAGTTTTGGGGCAAGGAATTGTCCGCCGTGCTGCCCCAATGCGTGTTGGCGAACTTCACATGTCTTCGAAATATATTTTTTTTATTTATTTCTCTGACATGCAGGTTTTCTCACGATGTTTTCCTTCACCGCCGAGCACGTGGTAAATCAGCACTTAAAATTGCAATTAACAATTTCATTAGTGCCGGAGGGGATCGAACCCGGTTTGCTCGCGTACTGTGAAATTTACAGCGAGCGCTAACCATCTGAGCTACCACGGCTCACTTGCTTGTGTGTGCTTTGCTTATTACTTGTTATTTATTCTTTCGAGAATATAGACACCGAAAATAAAGTAATAATATACATCATAATTCATCCTACTCCTATGAAATTGGAGAAACACAAGCGAAAGTGTCAGTTACGCACATACGAAAAAGTCTGCCCAGGATAGTGAACATAGGCGAACGAAACGAAGCTTTGAAGATATTCAAATTAATAAGAGAAATCTTAAAAAGGCCTTTATCCATCTTTTCATTCAAGATATGGTATTTAAGATTACTTGGTTTCGATAAATTATTATTTGGGAAATATTTAAAATATTGTCATCGGGTTGGGCTGAATAAATTTAAAAAAGGATATAATAAATAAATATATGCAAATATATATTAAATATACTAACATAAATAAATAATAAAACCGGCTAAGAGCGTGTCGGGCCACGCTCAGTGTAGGGTTCCGTCACAATAAGTGTTCCCGCTTATGAGTTTAAAGGTGGGTATCCATTATGTTCGCGCTCCAGCAGCGCTCCGCGCTCCTGCAACTGCTCCCGGTAGTGGGTACTGTTGTTTCCATCCAAGTTCAAAATGATTTTCCTAGAAAGTCCTTATAAAGTTCTACTTTTCAGATTTTTTTCATATTTTCTAAACTTATGGTTCAAAAGTTAGAGGGGGGGGGGACACATTGTTTTTTAATTTTGGAGCGATTATTTCCGAAATTATTGACATTATCAAAAAATGATTTTAGTAAACCCTATTCATTTTTAAATACCTTTCCAACAATATATCACACGTTAGTGTTGAAATTAAAAAAAATCACTTCCCACTTTACATATAGGAGGACCCTAATAAAACATTTTTTTCTAATTTTTATTTTACCACTTTGTCGGCGTGATTGATACACATATTGGTACCAAATTTCAGCTTTCTAGTGCTAACGGTCACAGAGATTAAGCGAGAACGGACAGACGGACAGACAGATATGGCAAAACTATAAGGGTTCCTAGTTGACTGCGGAACCCTAAAAGCACAGCCAGATGGAAGCCCAGTCAGGGGAGACAAAACGGCTGAGGGTTAGAGGGAAAGACAAAGAAACCGGCGGACCATGCTGGCAGTATCGAGGAGCACCGCCTTCTGCATTTGAGCCCGGAGCTGTCCGTCATGGAGTTCTAGTCGCCTCAGATGACCCTAGAGGCGGACTGGGATTAGTACTAGTAGTAGTAGGACTACAGAAATAATTTCGGTCGACTTTCGGACGGCCAGGTCCAGATATTTTGTTTTATTATCTGTTTCCGCTTTAACAAAGTTCTCGTCACACGGAATGGTAATGTCGACCAAAAATATGCTTGACTGTTCCCGGACCATCGGCACAATATCAGGCTCATTCGCAAGACTAGTCCTATCTGTGATGATGGCTCGGTCCCAGTAGAGCCTGGTGCGGTCACTTTCGAGCACGGCTTCCAGCATGTACTTATAATAAGGCAGTTTACGATCCACGAGACCGTATTTCAGAGCGAGCTCCTGGTGTAGAATCCTGACTACAAGATTGTGTCTGTGCAAGTACTCAGAGTTAGAAAGAGCCGAATAACCAGAAATGAAATGCCTAAGTGATTCACCGGGATAACGACAGGGTTGACGTATGACAACTGTGCCATCCTTTAGGATGTACCTCCGATAGTTTTCGGTCTTAATAACCTGATCCTATATCGCACAGACAAAACCCTCGATTTCCCCAAAAAGGTCAACAAAGCGTAGCCAGTGAGGGGGGCGATCGTATCTATGAACGCCTCATGTGGAGGCTTGTAGAACCTCCCATGGAGCTTCTTCTCCTTCCATACGGTATCACGGTTGGAAATGCTCTGTACTGCCGGGTCTTGCCCTTACTCATTGGCTAAGGATAGAGGGGTAAGCCTTAATCACAAGAAATGACGCCCTTATAGAATGGATCACCCGACCTCATCAGGAAGTAATTACGGAGGCTGCACACTTCGCGATTATGCATGGTAAACGCGCTTAAAAAGCCACCATACTTCCGTGGCAAGTACAGGCTCATTACAGACGGTCTCGGATGGTACATTCTATGGATCGTCATAACAGTGCCAACTTTTCTATCAGGCTCGTTCAGTTCCGTCTGAGTCCACCTGAGTATGCTAAAGGTATACATGAGTACAGACATGACCAACCTTTTACCTTTACGGCCGACAAAAGCTTGTTAAGTACTTTGGTCAAGCGTGCATAAAACAGATCGCAAACGGATTGTTTTATGTCCGTATCATCAATACCTACATTTTACGACATTATTATTTCTTATTATTATTGTTTTATTTATTGAATAAATTCAAGAATTTAACATTTAAATACCCAAATTGAATTGAAGCTATACTTATCTTTTTATTTATTATATTAAAAATTAATTTTAAATTTAAAATTGTTTTCCATGTAAGTGCCACAATAAAATCCATTTTAAGCAAAGTCCATTATTCTCCCTGAGCCCGAAGCGATATCTACGCCGTTGTTTACTTCACCATCGTGGACAAACAGGCTTCACTTTGTATATCCGCTCGCCTTCCTAACCATATTGGCACAGATTTATACAAAGCTACGTTTCCTGTTATTAACCTATGTTCGAAATTTTGATGTCACATTGTGTGAATTTTAAGACTACTCAGTCTATAATAATCAACACTAGTATTTAAAAATTGATTTTTGAATGGTTTGAATACTTCTTACTGTAACGTGTAACGATATATATATATATATATATATATATATATATATATATATATATATATATATATATATATATATATATATATATATATATATATATAGATAAAACTTATGTTTTATATACGTTTTATATATATATAAAACACACACACACACATCCACATATGACATGACCATCAAAATAAGTTCAAGGCACTTTCAAAAATTGGTATCATGAATTGTTATTGAATACTGCCTGAGTTTGATATCTAGACTCCACAATCTGTGAACTTTTCATGATGTAGACAACGAACTCTAAAATACTATTTTACAGTTCGTGGATTATAGTAGATGGAAGTTTAATACATTTTGATCTAAGGTTGCGATTTTTATTTTGCATCTAAGGTTGCTATTGCATTACCATATCTTTGTCATCTTTATAATAAATATATGATTAATAAAAATATGAGAAAACTATGACAGTGCAGATTGTACATATAGTCAATATGTATAAACTGTCTTTCTTTTCTCATATCTTCATCTCACATCTTTGTATCACATTACCATAAAGATTTGGTAATGTAATTACGGCGCTACTTTTAATATTAACTTTTAGAGATCAAAAACAAAAAAAAATATAAAGCACTCTCAGTATCAAAAGTTAATTAATATAATATATTTTATGAATTCCTCTAAAATATCTTGAAAATATCTTAGTGATTCAACGTATCGGTAACGTAAGGGATTCCAATATCCCTTAATAAAGTACTCTCTTAGTTCTATAGGCGAGAAATAAAACAGGAGTTGAACAGCAGCAACTTTCTGATAATTTAAACTAATTTAAAAAAAAAACAAATTTCTGCCAAACGTGTCAAATATGGCAGATATGCCTTTTTTTATAGAATAAGGTTAACAAATAAGCAAGTAGTCCACTTCATGGTAAGTGAAACCGGCCGTCTTTAGATGTCTGCATCCATCCTCGATTAAAAATCAAAATACTGACGCGTTGTCATCCCTGATGACTGAGATCGTTTTCAGTTCAAATGGTCTCCAGTTCTATACTCACCATACGAAAAACAGTAGCATTGAGCTGCTACTTCACGCTGGAATTTTGTGAGAGCGTGATCCTTCCCGGGACAATTATAATGTACTAACAATATGGCTCTACCACGTTTAATTTATAATCTATAGGGGTAGAGCCTTGAATTAAAAATATTTCTTTGTTCAACGATCGTAATTGCCATGCATTTCGGCCGTAATAACGAACGTCTGGAACGTTTGGCGCTGTTTACTGTGACTGGTTCTGTTATTTTTTATGAGTTCTAAATATATGCTAACAAACAATATGGTTTATCGCCAAAAGTAGAAGGTCAGAAAATATTCTGGCGGAACCATAACTCTCAGGAGTGACAACGAATCTGCATTTTAATTCGTAATCGAGGTAGATGTCTATGGACCACGGAATCCACTTACCATCAGGTGAACTGTGTGGGCTATTTGAGAGCTGTGTGAGAATTTAGACTAGAGAATTATGAAGAACATTAGAAGCGAAAAAAGTGCATGACATGATTCTTCCATTGTGGTAATCCTACCAATTGGAGAAGTATTCACTACGATAAGACTACGTCAGCATGTACGATAGTGTTTAAGTCTTAAAATACTCTTCCTTGTTCAATTATCAATGCAGCTATACCAACATTCTCTTCTTCGCTCGATATTCGTTACACGAAAGTAGCGAGAACAATAGTGATTTAACAAAACTTCCAAATTAAATAAGCGTGTAAAGAATGTGAAAAGATTTAACATTTTTACTCTTACCTACCTGCAAAACTTATAATAATCTAATAACTGTTTTGATACCTTTTAAATGTCAAGCTTTGAAAGGGATACAGCTAAAAATTCTCCTTTAAGTTCGTAGGTGACGTTCGGCTAATGAGTGTCTAGTTAAAACGAACGGCTTGTTAACGCTGCAGGTTGGCAGAACTGAGGTAAGTCAACAGTTTGACCGAGTTCTGGCGCGAGTTTCCTCCCCGTGCGAACTTTGATGGCATTGCTGTGATCAAATTAATACTATGTAGCGACTCTCGCTTACTCCATCAGAATTTTGATCATTAGCGTTCCGTAGCTCCGAGCTCTGTTTATTTACTGTTGTTGGAGACAACACGGTCGAGTCTTGAGCGTCGTTTTAGGAGAATGTTTCGTAACTAAACTTATAATTGCTAAAGTTTTTAACGGATTTCGATTAAATTATGCTACAATAGGTACAGATATTTTAAAATAAATTTGAAATAGCTGAAATATATACAGGCTCTATAACATATAATATAGTTGGATTATATTTTCATTTGATTATTTTTGTAATGGTTGGGAATTTGTAATGATGCTAAAGTAACCGTATTCATTCGTAGTTAGCACTGAATAATTGTGATTAAATGAAATTCAATTTGTAAACGCCAACATCAAATCATGTTGAATTAGGAAATGCAACGGTAAACTTTTATAATAAAATATGTTATTGTTTTGGCTAAACAGAATTATTACTGTACGATCCTATAAGTATAAGGTAACGTATTTTATATTAGTAACTAAATAGATAAAAGTACCTCCGGATTTTGAACAATACAGAATGAAATAAGAGCTGTAGCAGCTTAGGCAATAAGCGCTCGCATTTAATTTCACTTTGCAGAATTAAGTTTACATAACAGAAAAAAGAGCAATGTTCGCGCTGACCCAATGCGTGTTGGATAACTTAACATGTCATCATTAATTTTTTTTATTTTTTCAGACATGATCAGATGTTTCCTTTTACGCAATTGACAATTTCATTAAACTTGGATTGCTGTCGCACTTTGAAATTCAGAGCGAGCTAGCCCGGATCAAAAATTATAAGTAGATGCTAATTAGTTACCAGTTACTGTCGGAGTTGCTCAGATGTGATTTTCTTGTTAACCTTACACCCTGATAGGCGCGGGCAGTGGAATCTAAGGGCCTAGTCGGTTATTTTGGATATAACGAACGCCTTCGATCGAGTTTTGCACAATACGCTTCTTTGAAAAATTGCCTCTTGTGGGCTTTCAAATAAATTATGCAAATGGATCACTAGTTTTCTAACAGATCGGAGCATTAAAGTCGTAGCTGACGGTGCATGCTCCAAATTCTGGACTGTGAATGCTCGTGTTCTACAAGGATACGTGCTATTTCCAGACTGATACGACTTTAACGACGAGAGATCTTCTAGAAAAGAGCTTACTACTTTTTACACCGGCAACCTGCAATCCCCTTGGCGTTGTAGTTATTCATGGGTACCGTTAGTCACTTACCATCAGGTGAGTCACATGCTCGTTTGCCCTCTTTTATATAAAATCCTCTTTTTAGTCGATCATCTCTTAAAAAGCATTTGACTATAGTCAAATATCCAATTATATAGGTGGATATTTTCCATTAGATAATCATAGCCAACGGCAATTGTGATTTTTTCACCTACACAGATTTCACTGAGATTACATCATCATCAGCAGCAGCAGACCGTAAAAACTCACTGTGACCGTAGGCTCTTCCCTTGCCTTGTATGAAACATTTGCCTCCACCATTACGCTTGGTAGGCCGTGCCAAGATTCGCACTTTTGATAAGTTTCTTCGTGGTCAGTTAGAGCATTTTTTGTCTGACTGTCTGAGATGATTATACCGCCATCTGTCGGAACCCATAAAATCTTTTTAGCGTTTTGCACTCTCGTCAGCCACAGAACTAAATTGATAAATGGATTCTTTTACGCCGCCTCCACATGGCAGAAAAACGCTTCTATTTTTTCTTTATGTAAATACTGTAAAACTAACCACATTTTTCATCATATGGATGTGATTAACTATAATTTTTACCAAAGAGGTTTTATAACAAATGCTGATTTAATAAAACAATAATTCTTCTATTCCATGTCGGTATTTTGACAAGAGCACAGGATCTAAGTACCGGATGGTAAGAGAATGCTGTAGCTTTCAGAGTTAGGTGTTAATGCTAGTATCTAGTTTTCACGTCACTGACCATATACGGCACAGTAATATCTTACTAATGATAATAATAATGTCCTCCAGACCGAATTTTGACCATGGCGGCCTGCCTCAATGGAGGCTAGCCATCGACGCAGGACAGGATTATAGTGCCCAAGTGTATGCGCAAGCACAGGTGCACTCTCTATGCCCTCACTCTTATAATCCGATGGGACGGTAAACCGACACGACCGGAGAGAGATCAGGCGCAGGACCAACGGCTTTACGTGTTTTCCGAGGCACGGGGGTGAGGCACCGCCAATTTCCTGACTCCGGGCAGCTACTGAGAATTTCTTGACGGAAAAACTCAATAATTGATTTTTTGGCTCGACCTGGGATTCGAATCCAGGACCTCATGATCAGCAGCCGCACTACTACAACCACTATACCAACGAGGCAATTACTACTATTTACTACTATTTATACAGCTGCATTAGTTGTAAAACTGTGTTTTGAAAAGAAAAGATATATAAATTCAAATCCTATTATTTACGGACTTTGGTGTCTCTATTTTTTTTAAATACTTACATTTAACCTCAATCCAACTATACACGTGAAGTATTAAGATTAGCAATAAATAGAGCGCTCGACAATCGCCACAGACCGTGTTTCTATAATTTCAGAGCTGTTAATAGTTTAAACAAGACTTGTTGCGAGGTATAATCTAGTTAGGTAACAACCTGCGAGCGAAGGGCCCTCCCGGCAAAGTTAAGGCAATTCCCTTTACTTAAGGAGTAAGTTTTGTGCCCATACTCCTCCACTCTATATTAAGACTTTAATCACTAAAACTTGTATCTTTCTCTAAATATAATCTTCTTGAAATTTCAAGAGTTTCTTTAGAACACACGGTTTTAGTAAATCTCTTACATAAGTGAATGTCATTTATAAATATTTTTTAGGCTTTTTGCAAATTGTACATTTATTTTTTTGACCGTTAAATAAAATCAAGAGTGTAAGGAGAACGTAAAAACTTCTCAAAATAATATCTGCCTTACGCGCGGAGCACCATACTAACGAACGAAGCTCTTGTGAATTTATAAATTTCGGAATATCAATTGTGGCAATAAAGAGGCACAAATATAAGAGCAAGATGCTGACATATGGAACTGAGACGGTTCTTTACTGCTAGCCATTTGAAGAAGCTTAAGGTCACTTATAGAGCTATAGAGTGGATTCCAATACAATGATATTCGCAGTAGAAGTGATCGACATAGTTAACGAATAGCTGGCAATTATTATTACAATTATACTTGTGGCAACGGGCCTACTATATTGCATAATTAATTAATAAATAAATATGTAAGGAAGGTGGTAAAATGCCAACCTAGTACGAACAAGCGAATTGTAAGATGCTTCTCCTCCTATCAGATGGAGTGACTTCGTAAGACTTGGATAGATTTAGGTCAGGATCGTGCTTTGTGGCAATTCTTGGAAGGGCTGTAACGATGTTGATAAATATCACAGTGAGTCCACTGACTATGCGCTCATTAAACCGTTATAAATAATAAGCATTTTTGAAAAATATTGCATACAACAGTAGAGTGGGTATTAAAAGCCTGCTAAGGAAAAAGTACCTAATTATTCATAACCCTTAACGAGTATAAGCGTAGAACCTGCGGATAGCGTTCAACGAAGTGTGCGACGCGACATTTTAATCGGCCATTTTATTTATCCGCCTGTATAGTGTAACGATGACGGCAAATCCAATTGAGAAAGACCCATGTCCAGCTATGAATATATAAAAATATATATAAAAAATAAATCTATACATTTTAATATGTACGAGAAATCAGTTCACTTTTTTCTAGAAACATCTTCATTCAAACTATACCATATATATTTCTAATAATAAATCACTCGCGCGTTACACGGTTTTACAGTTACAATAGCAGACATTTTGTATTTTGTACCTTATACCTTGCCCCTTAGATACTTTTTAATTATCTTGGAATCTTAAAACTCAAATAATTTTAAAACCTAAGTTTTAATTTTTTTTGTTTATTTTGTTTTTTATTAACAAGTATGTTTCTTCTTTGATAAATTGATTGTTTTATCCAACCGACACTTGTAATTTTTAGTTGCGTATAATATAGGTGATATTTATAACAAAGGCACTAGTCGAGTGTTTAGAGATATCTAGATATAATACACACCAATGGAAATAAGTTACAACAATGTTCCCCCAGTACTCAACGAGGCATCTTCACAATGTCATGTCGAGACGAGACTCATCGTCGCGCCCGCGGGCACGTCTGCTTTAGCTTTGCGATGAATTTGTTGGAAATATAAAAATGCAAATGTGTGAGTCCAACGGAGATATTCAAATTTATAATCAACAATGTAAAGCTGCTGACATAAATAATTCACAGAAACAATGCTCTGCATTTAGACGACGGCCTAGTAATAAAGAGACGTTTTGTTAAACAATGACACAGAAATTATATAAAGAATTAAAAAACAGCACCTTATATTGGTTACATAATCATACAGCTAGTTCTCTTTCATCCAGGCTTAAATTATTTTATTTTACTCTCATATAAGAGTACCCACCAATAGGTGCACTTTGATGATGACACATCATGATAAGGGGAAATCCTGCTAAACTACATCATTAATATCCCGCGGTATTTTTTCAACGAATCACGAACTATTTAACGCAGGCTAACATCACAGTTATTTCTTAAAAAGGCACACTGATATGTTGTCTTATAAATCCAATGCAATTTATCAGGGATTTCTCCTTTCATTTATAGCATTTCGCTCTGTCTAACGTTACGAGATAACGACAGCTTTAACGTTAGGCCAAAATCTCTGTGGAAGGATTTAAAACTTTGATGGTCGCTTGGCAAAGCGCCAATAGAGCCTACCTTAGCAAGTAACTAGGCTCCTAACATTAAATTTGCGGAAATATTAGTTACTGCAATACCTTCGTTACGACAAGAAATCATAATTATTCGAGTATGTTGAAAAAAACATTGCTTTCAAAATTAAACCCCAAGATAAAATCAGTATGATATTAAAAAGGATGCGGCTGAACGTCACTCATACCCGTTATTATAAGATATTTCAGTGCAGTAAAACTTTTCAATTGGCATAAAGTTGCGCGTACCGGGCGCCTGATCAAATTATTACCATGTTGCGGCTCCCGACTACTCTGTCAGAGTTATACTTTGAGCTTAGTTGCGAATAGTCCTATCGCTTTCGTATGTGACACACTATTAAGAACCTTATTGTTTTTATTTACAAGCCCCTTTAAAGGCGTAATTTGTAGGGGAGATATTTACCTCTAGACCTTTAGTGTATCTAGATGATATAGATTGCATGTCTTCGCGCTGAGTTGACAAGAATGATTACCAACTATGTGTGTGGGAACTTCTTAATAAGTCTTCAAAACATTTGCATCAGCGACGTACAATTAGTCTTCCTTTCCTGAAATGTAATACCAACTTAAGGGATGTTGGCTTCTGTTGTGTTTCCAGTTTATATCTAGTAGTCTTAGTTTAAATCCCGAGTATCTAACTTATGATGCTATTAGATTACATTGCTGTTTGCATTTTGATTTATGTGAACAAGTACCTACACTTTACTTTGTAAGTCTAAATATGTATATTTACCACGAAAGTTATGTTATTATGGAATTGACAAAATAACAGTTCTGTGTATATTTATTAATTTAGGAGCATCACGTGGGGTATACATACAGGATGTCCTGTTAATAGTAGTCCAAACGAAATGTAGCGAGAGATGATATAGTGCCTTATGAAAACAAAAAAATTTATAAATCTATTATAGTTTTCAAGATGTTTTGATTTTCATGATTTTATCGAAAATTTATCACTTTACTATATAAGTATGCTATCTTATTGAAATAGCAAAAAGGTATTTTTGTATTAACCCTTAACCACCTAGCGTCGATCACAGTGACTCCAGGCGATATATTTTTTCAAATATTTCCGTTAATACACGGGCCACGCGCCTGTGACTCTATGTACTTTTTCCCCGACCTCTCCAGTTTTCGCCCTGCGCTCGACCAAGCAACACGTGCGCGCAATAAAAATATACAGGTAAATATATTTTGCATGCGGTCATGGTGACCGACGTTAGGTTGTTACGTTACTTTTAGTGCTAACATTTTCGTGTTGTTTTTTAGGTTTATCATGTCTGAACGTGATCAAAATATCATTAGACGGTTAAAAGAGTGTGAATGAGATTCCCAGGATGAAAGGGACGTGCCGGAATTACCAAATGAAGACTGCAGTGATGTAGAAGATGTACCATTAGACCACGTCATTGATGGTGAGTGTCAATCAGACTATGAAATTTATGTTGAAGAGTTAAATGAATATGACGATACAAATGATCTGCCAGTTGATGATGCATCTTCCGATGATGATGTTCCATTGTCAAGATACCGGAACTATTTCGGAAAAAATCGGTTCCGTTGGTCGTTTCAACCTCCAGTTTCGCGATCAAGGACTTTGCAATACAACATCGTTCAGCAACCTCCAGGATTGAAAAGGAACTTCAGAGATGTTTTGAACAGTGATACAACATCACCCTTAAAAAAAATAAAAGGGAAGTACCTCCTCAATTTCTGCCTAGCCGTCATCGGGACGTTGGCTCTTCGATTTTTGGATTCACGTCAGATGCAACATTGCTATCTTTTGTAGAAAAACAAATCAAATCCGTGCTTGTTATTTCCAGCATGCATCACTCACCAACCATCGATCCACAAAAGCAAAAGCCAGAAATGATTATTTTTTATAATAGCGCCAAAGGTGGCGTCGATACAATAGATCAGAAATGTGCCATTTACTCAACTTCTCGACGCACACAGCGCTGGCCAATGGCGGTCTTCTACAGAATGCTGGATGTTTCTGCAGCAAATGCGTACATCATCAGCAGCATGAACCAATCTCAGAGAAAGGTGCCAAGACTGAATTTCATGAAACAACTGGCTGAAGGCCTTATTACACCCCATTTACGACGTCGAGCGAACCAGTTTGGATTGCAAAGGGAACTTCAGAAAGCTATTTGCCGGGTTCTCAAAATAGATGAAGAACCCAGAACATCTTCGGCAGTCAGCTCTGACAAATTAGAAACACGCAAAACTTGTTTAATGTGTGACCCAAAGAAGAAACGTAAAACATTCCATTTGTGTTTTCAGTGCAAAAATCCAATTTGCGTTGAGTGTTCTCAAAAAATGTGTGTACGCTGCCGCGAGAAATTGTGAATGTTAGGGTGTTGTAATTTTGTAACGATTGTGATTTAATTGTGCCAATGATAGTTTTATATAAGAGGTTATATATTTAAGTTACTAAAATATTTAAAAACTAAGAAGTCTCATTGATTTTTATTGCTTAGAACTCAGCTTAATCGGAAAACCTATAATTCGTTAAAATATTCGTTAGTCAATTTTATTAATAGTAATAAGAAGTAAGAAGTATTAATTTGAAGAGTTTATTGAAACAAATTGAAATAAAAACAACTGAAATTTTTTTGTAGTTTCGATTTTTGCCAATTTATGATATTTTCACCTTTATAATAGTACTTATATGCAAGCGGTCACCATGACCGACGTTAGGTGGAAGTGTTACTAGAATACACGTTAGGTGGCTAAGGGTTAAATATTATTTCTGACTAAATGTGTAACTGTTGACGAGTAAAATTGCAGTGTCCCAACAACGTGAACAGTTCTTTTAGAAGCAAACTATTAAAGTTGCAAATTTTTACGAGACAAGATTTTTCATCCAAGTTTAAGATACTGTGGTGTTTAAAAAGTACTACATCTGTAATGGAACATCTAAGAACTATTTTGGGTCTTCATGGTCTCTCGATCTTAATCCCTTAGATTTTTTTACTGGGTATGTCTAAAGGAGTTTGTGTACAAGAAGCCGATTGCCGATATTGATTAACTGCGTGGGTGTATCCAAGCCGCTGCTCAAGAATTTAATAAAGCTGTATATGCACAACGAATCAAACGTTCACTTATTAGAAGGTGTCGGCCATGTATCAGGTAATAGTATATATCAAATAATAAACATTATTTATAATAATAATACTTTTTGGTTTATTTTTTTTCATATTGTCATGACGAGTAATCATTAGAGTTTTTCAAAATGTATTACAGTCTAGTCTAGTATTATAGTCCAGTATAGTCGTTCATAGGCAAAAATAAAAATGGTTTAACATTACAAGTGGATCAAATTGATTAACTTGAAAACCTGTTTTGTGCTAGTTTTTGTTTCACCTCTTTAATTTTAGCCACAATCTCAATTTTTTACAATAAGAGAAGTACCGCAAAATAAAACAATAAACTTTTATCAAAAAATTAGGCCCTTTAGCAATGAAATAGCAATAACTTTTGTTTTATTAAAAATTGTTTTTCTTTTGTTTTAAATGTATTATTTTTTTAAGACAACAGTATCTTAAATTTGGATGAAAAATCTTGTGTCGTAGAAATTTGCAACTTTAATATTTTTTTTCTAAGAAACTGTTGTTGGGTAACTGAAATAAACATCTAGTTAGAAATAATATTCAATAAAAAATACGTTTTCGCTATTTCAATAGAATAGCATAAATCATACGTATTAAGGTGATTAATTTTCGATAAAATCATTTGAATCAACGAATAAAAAATCTTGAAAATTAGTAAGAGTTTTATTTAAATTTTTTTTGGCTGTTCTCATAGGTCACGATCTCATTTCTCGTCACATTTCGTTTGGATTACTATTAACAGTACATCCTGTATAATAATATCAGTCTCAACGGAGACTAGCCATTTGCGCTGGACAAGATCATGGTGCATGATTATGAACGCAAACACACATGCAACTGCACTCTCTATTCCCCCACTCTCATATTGACAAGGCGGCAATCCGAAACCACCGGAGCGAGATCAGTTGCATAGATCATAAGATTAGCAGTCGCGCTTGTAATCAATAAACCAAAGAGGCAGTCAAATTTACTATATCAGTCAAATTTAATACTTCGTATGGTGAGTGTAGAGATCCGGAGACACTTATTTACTGAAAACTTGGCATTCCATCTTAGTCCTCAGGGGTGACAACGCATCTGCATTTTGATTATTGATGATTGATAATTATGCTGAGAAAATAAAATGAAATCCTAATGCTGAGAAAAATCATTGACATGTCTTCAAAACCTCAAGCACAGATTAAAGGAAACTTAGGATTTGCGATGGATTGTCATATTTATAAAAAAAAATTCTTTAAATTATTATCCCTAAGTTATACTTAACTTTTTTAAATAGGTACATGAATTTAATTTATTCTTGTACGTACTTGAATAAATAAATGGTAAATAACCATTACAGTTCTATTTAAATAAAATTTTCCAGTAAGAAGACTATTGGAAGTTTTCAATTATTATTCACATTCTTAATATTTATTAAAAGGTGATTAAAAAAAATAAACAGCCATGGTAGTTCAGGAGTGAAGTGCAGGTGTATATTTTACAATACCTACTCGATCATCAGGGTCTCATTTCCGCCGGCCCAAAGAAATTGTTAATTACAATTTTAAGCATTTTTTACCACGTATTCGGAATGAAATGAAAACATTGTAAAGAAATCTGTATGTCAGTGAAATGGGAGGGTAGGTGATATTGTAAGCGGATCGATTTATTTTAATATATCTTTATTAGATCACGCGGTTTCGCTAGCGTCTAATTAAAAACATAATCTCTCCCTTGATTTCTCTTGCTGAAATAGGGGCCAACGTAATACATATGTTTCCCTAGCTGTATGACTAACAATTTAGATCCAGTTCACAATCTAAGTGTATCCAGGTTCATTCATTCATACATTACTGTATAATTTTCAAAAGTCCACGGCCAAATATAGGCTTTATAGATTGTCCTGTATAGGGGGAGGGTCTTAGCTGTTATAGTTGCGCTTGGCAGGCGGGTTGGCAACCACATTTTTTTGTTTGTTGGTTAGAAAGACGCTGTTGCCCATATCTTGGTTTGTGTCCCTCAGTTTGCTCTCATGACACTTACGGGACGATATGGGGTAGATGATATACTCACACGACTAATCCAGGTTCAGGTTATATTTTAAAGTCCTATCTATCATATTTAACGCAACGCACGCACGGAAATGAAGATTATTGGTGACTTTTAGCACCACGAATTATACTGAAATTTGGGTACGACACAAACCTCTTTTAAAAAAAATAGCCATTGTCATATTTTATTTGTTATCTATATTATGCTAGTTGACAGATCCCTATATTGAGAGGTTCTATTGGCAGCTGTACACATTATCGTTGGAACCACACGCAAGTGTGAGTAACGATCCAAGAGCAAGTCTTACCCGACACTATTCTGATGATATCCCGGACATCAGTCCGAGCGAGATTAGAATGGCTCTCCAGCACCTTAAAAACGGCAGGGCCCCAGGCGATGATGGAATTACAGCGGAGCTTCTGAAAGCGGGTGGAACACCGGTACTTGAAGTCCTTCAGAAGCTCTTCAATTCCGTCCTCCGTGGTGGCACTACTCCGGAGGCGTAGAGGCGAAGTGCGGTGGTCTT
The DNA here is from genome assembly GCA_036936625.1 of Parnassius smintheus behrii. Lineage (NCBI taxonomy): Eukaryota > Metazoa > Arthropoda > Insecta > Lepidoptera > Papilionidae > Parnassius > Parnassius smintheus. The sequence goes on along the minus strand of JAUPFT010000002.1, from coordinate 20,872,528 downwards.
GTTATTTAACAAAGGCGACAACACTCTCCTGAAGAACTACAAACCGATTTCCCTTCCGAGCCGCGTCTACGTGCTGTTTTCGAGAGTCATTACGAATCGTCTCGCACGCAGACTCGACGACTTCCAGCCTCCGAAAGCCTTCCAGTTTCCGAAAAGGCTTCAGTACCATAGACCACATACATACCCTGCGGCAGATTGTACAGAAGACCGAAGAGTACAATCTGCCACTTTGCCTGGCGTACGTGGACTATGAGAAAGCCTTTGATTCCGTCGAAATTTGGGCGGTGCTACAGTCCCATCAGCGGTGCCAAGTTGACTGTCGGTATATCGAAGTGCTGAAGTGTTTGTACAGTAGGGCTACTTTGGCTATCCGAATACAGAACCAGAGTTTGAAACCTATCCAACTGCAGAGAGATGTAAGACAGGGTGACGTTATATCCCCGGAACTCTTCACCGCTGCGTTGGAAGACGTTTTCAAGCTACTGAACTGGAAAGAATACGGTATTAACATCAATGGCGAGTATATCACTCACCTTCGATTTGCCGACGATATAGTCCTTATGGCAGAATCGCTGGAGGACCTTAACACTATGCTCAATGACCTCAATAGTGTCTCCCAACGGATAGGTCTTAAGATGAACATGGACAAAACAAAGATCATGTTTAATGTCCATGTCACACCTGTGCCGGTAGTTGTTGAGAGCACTATGCTCGAAGTTGTTGACGAGTACGTTTACCTGGGACAAATAGTCCGAATAGGTAAGTCCAACTTCGACCGAGAGGTCAATCGACGGATTCAACTCGGCTGGGCAGCGTTCGGGAAATTACGACACATATTCTCGTCAGGTACACCTCAATCTCTGAAAACTAAAGTGTACAACCAGTGCGTGTTGCCAGTGATGACTTACGGATCTGAGACGTGGTCTTTCACTGCTGGCCGTATGAGAACGCTCAAGGTCACTCAGTGAGCTATGGAGAAGGCAATGCTCGGAGTTTCTCTGCGTGATAGACTCAGAAATGAGGATATCCGCAGTAAAACCAGAGTGACCGACATAGCCCATACGGATTAGTAAGCTGAAGTGGCAATGGGCCGGCCATATAGCTCGAAGAACCGATAACCGATGGGGAAGAAAGGTTCTCGAGTGGCAGCCTCGTACCGGTAGGCGTAGTGTAGGGCGACCCCCCACTAAATGGAGTGACGACCTGGTAAGACGTGCAGGAAGTCGATTGATGCAGGTAGCTCAGGACCGTGCTTTGTGGCATACCTTGGGGGAGGTCTACGTTCAGCAGTGGACTTGTGAAGGGCTGTAATGATGATGATGATAATGGTGACAGATCCCTATAACTCGAACTGGTAGCTCAAGAACTAAGCGCTCGCTGTATCACAGTACGACCAACCCGGATTTGATCCCAACCGGCACCGATGTAATTATTAATTGCAATTTTAAGTACTTTACCTCGTGCTTGGTGGTTAAAAATAACATCGTGAGGAAACCTGCATGTCTGAGAAATAAGAAAGAAATATTTCGAAGACATGTGGAGTTCGCCAACACGCATTGGGGCAACGCGGCGGACATTACCTATAAAACCCTCTCAGAAATGAGGGGAGGGCTGTGCCTAGCTGTAGGACTTAAATAGGATGGACTTAACTTTGTATATAACTACTTGGCTGTGTGTGTGTGTGTGTGTGTGTGTGTGTGTGTGTGTGTGTGTGTGTGTGTATGTGTGTGCGTATGTGCGTGTGTGCGTGTGTGTGCGCGTGTGTACGTGCGTGTGTGTGCGTGTGTGCGCGCGCGCGCGTGTGTGTATGTGTGTGTGTGTGTCTCTGTGTGTGTGTGTGTGTGTGTGTGTGTGTGTGTGTGTCTGTGTGTGTGTGTGTGTGTGTGTGTGTGTGTGTGTGCGCGTGTGTGTGTGGGTGGGTGTGTGCGTGTGTGCGTGTGTGCGTGTGCGCGTGTGCGTGTGTGCGTGTGTGTGTGTGTGTGTGTTTGTGCGTGCGTGTGCGTGCGCGCGCGCGCGCGTGTGTGTGTGTGTGTGTGTGTGTGTATGTGTGTGTGCTTTTTACTGCTTTATTTAGCTATAAAGGAGAATATACTTTTTATATAAAGTCAAATTAACAAACGCATTTACATTCCATCTGATGGTACATGGCTACTGCAGCCCACAGAAGACTGCAGCCAACTTGAAACAAAGAACTACAGATGCATTGTTTATAATTATTCTGGCCATCCAAACCCTTCAGAACCGGATTTGGCGGCAGAAATAGATAAGAGGTAACCTACCCATACTTTAAATTAGATCATGAAACTTTGCATACTAACTGAAATAACTATAAAGCAGGGCTTATGTTATTTTTTAATTACCATTATTTTCACTGTAAAAAGAAATTACCTAAACTATCGACGTCCTGAACCTAGTTACCTGCCGCCCTATACCCCTGCTCAGTCTCGCTTCGACTTTCGAACGAGAAAGCTATATCGCTTACGATTAGAATACGCATTACGCAACTGGACTACGTAATATGAAAATCGGAAATAACCATAATAAAAATAAGAAGCGACTGGCTTGGCGTTAAGAAACAGGGATAAATATGATAAACCTAATGAAATAATCAGAAAAAAATCTAACGACCTTTCTACTTACAGACATAGTGATTACAAACATGAAGATGGATAGCATACGACGCGCGGGGCAGTGAAGGCGAAATTAAAATTTGAGCCGAGGTAGTATAGGTTTTTAAGTATAATGTTAAAAGGTGTTAAACTTTTCATATGTTTTGTCATAGAAGACATAAGAAATACATTACAGCAAAGATGACTTTCGGGACTTAATGAATTAATCGTTTTTGTTAGTACTTGAATTGTTGAGTGCGCACATTCGCGGCATTTTCTCGGGCGAGCAACCGGTCATCAGTCAAGCGGAGTGGCTGCCACTCGACCGCGCAGACACAAGGGGATTGTGGCCCTTAATGCATTTTTACTTTATGAATTTATAGTTCACCACGTTTCGTTTTCCACTCTCGTTTGTCAAGCTCGCTGTGTCACAATTTCGAGTGATATTAAGATAGCTCTTCGTCACGTAAAAATGAAGATGTAAGATGATCGATTAGAAAAATGATTCTAATAGGGTTATTAAGTTTTAATGACTTTAGAAATATTCTTATAAAAATATACTCACACTTATTAATATTATTTATAAAGGAGAAAAAAATATATTTGTTTTTTTGTCCTTTCAGTCGACCCTTTGTCCAATAAAAAACCTTAAATTCGCAATAAAAATGTTGATGATCACTTATCGGGATAAAAATATCCTATCTCGAAAACTGAACCAAACTGCACACAGTGTGCAAATTTTCACTGAAATCAGTTCAGTAATATAGGAGTCCATCGCGGACAAACAATGTGACACGTAACGTTTATACTCGTATATTAATAAAGATAAGGGTTTAACAGGGTATCACTACGTAGTGATACCGTATAATATAGTTTAGGTTTATAATTATAAATTTTCTACATGACATAGCCATACTGCTGCTATATTTATTGTATATTGCACGAATAGGTAGGCTCGACCGGTGTAGGATTACGCTCTCACAGAATACTAGCTTAAAATAGCGGTAGTGTTTCGTATAGTTAATGTCGAAAACCGGAAACTCATTTTACTGGAAACGAGGCATTCTATCATATTCCTCACGGTTGACTACGCATCTGCATTTTGATTCGTAATCATGGATGCATGTAGATGTCTATAGTCCACAGCACCCAGTTACCATAAGGTGGACTGTATGTTCGTTTGTCACCCTAATCCTATAAAAAAGACTCTCACGCAGCTTTATAGAGCAATTATATTTGATCAATATTTCAGACATATTAATTATTATGAATTATTTTTTGTTATAGAATAAGAAGTTTTGATCACATCACTAGTTAATTTTTAGTAGCATTAGTAGAACATTGCGGTAATTTTAACGTCATCCTAGCCATTAAGCTGAGCACAGACACTAGAGCTCCGTGTTTTATTAGTTTACTTTAATTTACGACAACAGTAATAAAAGGTTCACATTTATATTTTTGCGAGTGTAAGGCTTCGCAGCAAAGAGCTTTGTCGGAAGGAAGAAACATGACCACTCTTAACGAGAGCACTTGCAAGTAGAACCTAAATTTTTCCACAGAGCTCTCGAGTCATCAGTCAGGTGAAGCAGCCCTGATTGCAATCGGGCAAGGAGAAAAGCAAGCTCATTTTGTAACGCTTACGATACCTCATACGAAAATCGTTCTGAATTTTAAAATCAAAATAAGGAATAATTATATTAAAATATATTTGTAGCGTCATTGTGACGGCGCGTTATTATCATTTATAAATAATAATTAAACGCAATATACGCATTTAAAAACATCCTAGATATATTTTAAACAATTAAATTGCATTAATATATCATCATAGAGTTAAAATACATTCATTTCGAACGTTAAATATTATAGTAAAGTAAAGGCTTAATATTGTCTTTAAAATACATAAAAATTTTAAATCTCTACTTAAATATTCAAAATGTATTAAATAATAGAAATATAGATCGACATTTATGATATAATTGGAAAATTTGTAAAAAAGTTTGTTACGAACGTTTTCTCATAATGCTGCAGCGTGTTCTTGTGGTGCTGGAGGGTGTTCATATAATGATTGCTTTTATAAGGGAGTTGCCGGAGACGCATATCCATGGTTTTACATATATATATATGGTGTGGTTCGATGCCTGGCTACTAAAGAACTGTTGCACAATGTATATATATATATATATATATATATATATATATATATATATATATATATATATATATATATATATATATATATATATATATATATATATATATATATATTATTGATTTATGATATAAAGGTCTCTTAAATGCAAAAGCCCTATAATAGCAGACTTTTGCCTTAAAGTTCATATATAAAAGACCTATAATAAGTAAGGTAAAGTCTGATAGCTGGAGGGAGGAAACTCAAAGCTGCGGCCGAAAGCCGCTCAACGTGGGACCTCATTCGCTTGAGGTGAGCGATAGACTCGATAGATAGATGACACGGTCTGCGGCAGCTAGAAGCCGTGCTGGCCGCGCAATCTGTGGTGATGCCTTACTCTTACATCACGTCTGCTGGAACAGCGGTCTGGCAGGTGGTGGTGTTCACGGAGGACTTCTTATGGCCAGTGTGCCTATTATTTGGACGTGTTGCCTAAACCATGTAACGTATATTCACTGTAGCTGGATTTGATCGTTTTTTGTACGGCGTTTACACGCATTGACATGTGTGACTTTGGTTCAAGATTGTGCTTACACACTGTCAAGGACCAAGCCCTCTTTTACTGGTTCGCCAGTTGTTTTGCTGCGGATTACGGCCCAGTTCCAAACTTAACGTCCCTTTTCGGGGGAAGCGCGTTGGTTGGTTGACGCTCTCCACACACGGCGTATGTCGCAGGCACCCTCCCCCACATTTTTCAAAAATGTGGGAAATCGAAACCCTTTTATGGGCATTTTGTATAAATACTGTAATTTTTTCCATGCGGAAAGGGATTAATTAATGAGGAATTGATTGATGTGAACCTAATACAAGTGGAAGAGAGACGATTTAATGTTCTTAAGCTTTTGAGCCCTTTCTTAGTGAACGGTGTTTTCCAGCTTAAAATAATTATAGGGCATGACCAATAGCTTTCGCCTGTTTTGGTGAATATTCATACTTCCAAGATCCATGTACAAGAACTAAATTACTGTTCAAACACAACGTAAATAAGGACCCTTACTAAGACGATCATGTCATAATTATAATAATTGACCTAAAGCTACACCTTTAGAAATGTCCTTGGCAAAAATCAATATAAATTTGTTTATCCTGTACGTGTCACGTAAATTTTACATAATTCGTTCATTTCTATAGATTTCTATATATAGAGAGAGAGATAGAGTAGAGGGGAGAGCGTTACATTATGAACGTAGTTTATTTAGCGAAGTTTTTTAGAAAAGATTAAGTCTCACTACCTCAAGCAAGTATTTATGTTGACAAGCATCATCATCATGATTTTTATTACAGGCATTCAAAACTCCACTGTTGAACTTAGGCCCCCCGTAAAATACCACAATGTATGCTTCTGCCAAAGCTAGCTACATACATCGACTTATTTCATCTCCATCTAACGAGGAACGCACCACACTTCTCCTACAGATAAGAGGCTGCTTGCTTGCACTCGAAAATCTTTATCATCGGTGCGGTCAGTTCCTCGAGTTATATACCTATATAGCCGACCACTTCAGCTTACTGATTCGTTGTGCTATGATGGTTACTTAGGTTCTACTGCGTATATCCTCATTACGAAGTGTTTTACACATTTTATTTCAAAACCTTGAAAACAAGGGTTTACAACCAGTGCATGTTGCCGGTGATAACATAGGGATCTGAGACTTGGTTTTTTTACTGCTAACGGTAGGTATAAGGAAGCTTCAGGTCGCTCAGGGAGTTATGAGGAGGGCTACGCTTAGATTTACTCTGACAATAATGTGATAAGGTAATTTTTTAAGTAAAAATTACAATAGCATTAAATAAGCTAAAATCTTTATAATTTCGTAACCTGTATCGAAGAGTGGAATCATCATTCCATTTTCAAATTTAAAATGTCTTAAATTATAACTCATTCCTATAAAACAAACCAATACATTTTATAGTCAACCATAATTTTAAAATAACTCACATGTTTTTTTTTTCAAATATATAATGTCCTTATTTATTCTTAGTAAATTATAAACTATATTTAGTAATTTACGTACGTATGGGTGTTTTTTATAATAATATTTTAGTAAAATATTGTTACGAGCTTGAGGTTCGTGACAATAAAAATTGCCGATAGAATTACCTAAATTAACACTTTAATTTACTTTATACAAATTAAAGTTAAAAACACTAATAATTAAACACACTAATTCACTTAATTCCGCTCCGAAGCTTCGCTTGTGTCGCCGAGTTCAACTCTGCCCCGATCGCATCTTGCAGCGCCTATTTATTTAAATTAGCAAAGAAACATCCCGAATATTCAGGTAAATGCGTGCAAAGGGACGAGTGTGCGAGTATAGACTTTCCAGAAACTTAGTTCTTCGGATGGCGCTGTCGGTTGAGAGATCTGTGATGTCATTTTCTGCAACGCTCTACTCGATCTCGTTCCTGACACTAGATGGCGCTAGTATATAGTCGACTTGAGCGCGTAACACTGCCCCCTCCTAAGACATGCTCGTCCCGAGCATTATCGGCCCCATAATAACGCGCCAAGCGATCCACATGGACGATCTTAGGAGTCCCTCTTGCGCCTTTCTGTAACGGCTCCGCAATGTCAAGGGCTGTCCTATCCCGTGGTGCACCAACATTGTACAATTTCGGTGCTCCTCTACTACGTGTCTGAGGTCCCCGCACGGCCGCACAACTTGTACATGTACGACACCAATCCTCGACATCGTCACGATAATGGACCCAGTAAAACTGTTCTCGGACCTTCAGTAGAGTTCGTTTAACTCCCAGATGGACTCTTGAACGACCATTATGGCACAGCTGTAGAACATTCGGCACTTTAGCTTTAGGGACAACCATTTGCAATCGACAGCTGTCTCTTCGACCATTGTCCCATTTAGGGCACAGCACTCCATCCTGAATGAGCAAGCTGTCCCATTGGGCCCAATAGCTTTTAGTGGTTTAACTCATCGCTGAGACGTCCCTCCACTTAGGCTTGGTAGCACGGACCTTCACCCATCCCAGAATCGGCTTGATATCCGGATCTTCCTGCTGTGCATGTCGTAGGCTGTCCTTCCACCCGTTGCTGAGGTGGTCTGTTCTGAGCATCCTCTCGGATACCACTTCCTTACCTTGCCTACTACAATGGTTGCCATCTTCAGTACAAGGTCTTCTTGACAATGCATCTGTGTTGCCGTGAGATTTCCCGCTGCAGTGTCTGGTAGTAAAGTCGTATTCCTGCTGCTGCTGGGCGGTGCTGTTAGCAGCACTTCCCTTCTGAGACCGTTCGCCTTCCCTTCCTAGGGTGTGCTTAGGGCAGCTGGACCGAAGATGGCCCCTTTCCCCACAGCCATAGCACCTCGGGCTGTATTTTTTATTGTGGTCGCGAACCGTAACTCCTGTAACCTCCCTAGAGTGAGGTGAACGATGATCCTGTCGCCGCCAGGCAGTGCCGTTAGCTGCACTACCCTCTCGAGATATATCAACTCTCCTTTCCATGGTTCGCTTAGGGCAGCTGGATCGAAGATGGCCCTTTCACCCACAGCCATAGCACCTAGGGCTGTATCTTTTATTGTGGTCGCGAACCGTAACTGCTGTAACCTCCCTGACGCGATGGGAACGATGATCCTGCCGCACGGCTTCCACGTCCAGTGCATGGGCCAAGGCGTCCTTAAGCGTCTCGTGGTGCCCGAGCCTCACAGCAGCTCTGACTTCCAGGTCGCGGATGCCGTCGATGAATGTCTGCACCAGGTTCCCTTCAATGAGCGCAGGTACAGACCGGTATGCTTTTCGCACCAGCTTCTCCACCTCTAAAGCCCACTGCTGCAGGTTTTCGTTGATGCGCTGCACGCGATCTTTAAGCTGCGCACGATAGACGTGTTCCAGGTGAGCGTCGCCATATCTCGCCTCCAATGCCTCAAGGAGTTGCTCATAAGTCACTTCCTCACCGAGAGCTTCCAGAACTGTTAAGCCCTGGTCGCGCAGGCCTAGTGTGAGAGCAGTCATGGCCTGATTTTTATTCCAGCCGTTCGCCTTCATAACAGCCTCGAACTGGATCTTGTAGGCTGACCAGGAAGAGGTACCGTCAAACGGCGGCACTTTGAATCCACGTAGCGAAGGTGTTGTAGCTACTACGGGAGCTGTTGTTCCATCCCCAAGTTTGAGGTCGTCCAGCGTTTTCTTCACGTCAGCCATTACGTTGTCAACCCGATTGTTTACTTGGTCGATTCGGGTTTCGACCTCCGACAGGCGGTTGTCATGTTGAGCAACCTTATCCTTCACCTCCCGTATCTCTTTTCCGAAGATAGCGTGAAGGTCCTTCATGAGGAGCATCTGCTCTTCCTTATCGCGTTGCAGTTGCTCTTCTAAACGCTCTTGTCCGCTCTGCAGCTGCTCTTTCAACTGACGGGCCTGCTCCTCCTGTCGGCGAGCCTGCTCCTCCTGTCGGCGAGCCTGCTCCTCCTGTCGGCGAGCCTGCTCCTGCAGCATCACCATCAGAGCACCTAAGTCAGGTGCTTCAGATGTAGGAGCTACGGACGGGCCTGCAGCCGGCGGCTGGCCCTCCGTAGTCTGCGGCGTTGCACCACCAAATCTTCGTTGGTCCGTCTCCTGCTGGCGTTGACTTCGGGTACGGACACCCTCCGTTTCCTCCTTAGGTAAAATCGGCATGATTTTATCCCACTTCTGACACCAATTGTTACGAGCTTGAGGTTCGTGACAATAAAAATTGCCGATAGAATTACCTAAATTAACACTTTAATTTACTTTATACAAATTAAAGTTAAAAACACTAATAATTAAACACACTAATTCACTTAATTCCGCTCCGAAGCTTCGCTTGTGTCGCCGAGTTCAACTCTGCCCCGATCGCATCTTGCAGCGCCTATTTATTTAAATTAGCAAAGAAACATCCCGAATATTCAGGTAAATGCGCGCAAAGGGACGAGTGTGCGAGTATAGACTTTCCAGAAACTTAGTTCTTCGGATGGCGCTGTCGGTTGAGAGATCTGTGATGTCATTTTCTGCAACGCTCTACTCGCTCTCGTTCCTGACACTAGATGGCGCTAGTATATCGTCGACTTGAGCGCGTAACAATATCATTCACATCTTATTTAAAACATATCATTAGAACATTTGACTGTTTATACATCTCAATGTTATTTAAATGTACGGTGGCGGCGGTGAATCTATCATCACATTTCGCCTCGTGAGTTCCTTATAAGGCATATACATGGCGGTATAACAATCTTGCTTACGCTAGATGTAAAATAACCAGAACGGACGACGGGCAGCGGCATAGAAGGTGCAATTCGTCTGATACTTCGATCGTTAATCCACCTGTTAAACGTGACGTTTAAGACAAATCGTCCATACAACGGGAGAGGCAAATTTCAAACAATGGATTATTACGGGACGGTAAAGAAGAAATATTAATAAACTAAATAGATTCTTAAAGTGAAAAAAGTTGAAAGGACGAAAAATAGAATTGTATAACATACAGATCGCCCGTTTAGACTTTTAGTGATCTAAATCTGGGTATAACTGATTGTAAATAAAGATAACCATTTTGAGTCAAAATAAGTATAGGGGTGGGAAGAATTTTCTACTTCACTCCAAAACGAGCAGAGGGTTCAACATGGACGTCGACGGATGACAATAAAATTAGATAAGTGCGGGCCAGTCTCGCTACGGTCCGTCTTGTCGATGGAATCAATCGCAGTAAAACATGGTACTGAAAGACGATTGTGTATTCTGTGTGTCTATTATTTCAATCAATATACGATCTTATAGCCATAAATTTAAGAACAAAAATAGTTTGATACTTCAAAAATAACTTAGTTGATGTGTATATCTATCTGTTTCAGTGTAATGATATGAAACTAGCGGACTTTAAACGAAAACGGGGCAATCAGTATGGATTTTGCTTCTGGATGGAAACCGAAAACAGTACGTGAATTAAAGTATCGAAGTAACAATGAAGCAACTGAAAATTTTAAGCATGTCGTTTTCTTTTAATTACAAATGTTAATAAAAATGGTTTCTTATATTTACGCGAACACTACACATTGATTAAAACAACTTTTACGGATTTTATCGTGTTTTATTTTTAAACGCGATAAAACCCATGAAAGAAGGTTTAATCAATACAAATGTTAATACTGAAATTTATTTATATTATACCCCAAAAAGATCAAAATTATAGATATTTTAAAAAATTAAAAAAGTAGTAACAGCATCTAAAAACGGTTCATTCGATCAAAGAAGATTGTGGTTTCAATCACCGTAACATTAATGCACGTGTCGAAAAATGAAATTGATTTTGCCCCCGCATCCGACTGCGTGCCGTATCAGCGTGCCTCAAGTGGATGGGGAGAGCCAGCGCTAATAACTAGCGGGGAAGAGCTGCCAGAGATGTTTATTTAATGGCGTACCCATAGACGCTCTAATGGGGATTCGCACTTGTACCTACAGCGCGTATCTCCGTCCCGACATCACGCTGAAAATTATTTTCGACGCATTAGTGAACGTAGTACTGGTACTGTTGGGGTCATAACCCTGGAAGCGACTGTTTTTTCAATGGTTAAACGAATAAATTTGAAAGATGTATTTATTTTTTATCAAAGCTTAGCACAACACTATTTTTTTTTATTTCACCTCAAACATTGATGTTTTGTATATATTTTTACTAATCATCAGCCTTCCAGCCTTTTATCAACCTACTAGCTGTCTATAGATGTAATAATGATAATAGCAATGCCGCACGAAATCACTGCTAAATAATAATCTAAATCAAGTACTTTAAAGTATATTAAAAGAAAGAAAGACCACGTACCTTGCTACAGCTATTTAAAGTAAAAATAAAAATAAACTACGAGTTATAACATAATAAATAAAATAAAAAATTATTTTAGGATTTCAGAAAGAAAAAGACTTAGAATTCTGCTACAGCAGCAAAATTGCCGCTGATATCCTGTTGAAGCTACATAACTATGGCAACTCGCGAGCAAGTGACATATCCCGATAAACTTATTATTTAAAAACATCACTATTGTGCTTGTAAATTTTATTTCAAGTCTATTATCTATAATTTTCTAGTCTATTTTAATTTATAATTTTAACCTTATAATTAAACCATGTAACATAAAAAGCATTCGAGAACATTAAAATGCTTGGAATGGGCCTCAAATGTTCACCTCCGTAATAGGGATGTCAGGTAATACGCTTAAATCAAGCTAATGTGACATTTCTAGCGCTAAGCCACCCGCCCATTACAACACGAATAATTCGCAAAGCTTATTGCCAGATTATTATATGAATATGCCTTCAGGCGATCGTTGTATTCTATGAAGATTTATTTAAAATACGAAACTTTTTATGTTTTTCGTTTTAATTTTTTTAATAAATATCCTATTATTGTAGCAAAGGATATCTTTTAAGATATTATTTAAATTTTTTATAATAAATAAATAAAATTTAATTATTATAAAAAAAATTGGAGCATATGGAAGCAATGCAAGGGAAACCATCACCCCCATTTCGTCCCGTGTGGGCTGTAATCATCATCACTATTATTATTAAAGCCCATATCAAGTCAAAAGGTCCCCCAAGAAATACCACAAAGTGGGTTCTAGAGCCACCTGATTCCATCGACTTCTTTTATCTCTCAGCAGATCGTCACTCCACATATTGGAGGCCACTGGAGAAAATTGCTTCCCCATCGGTTGCCCTTTCTTCGAGTATTATAGCCGGCTCTTTGTCACTTGAGATTACTGCCTTTTTAGCTGAATTGACGGTCTACAATTACCATTACAGCCTATAAAGTCAACTGCTGAACATAGGCCTTCCCCTTGTAGATTGATAAAGGATAGAGGATATTCTTACACCGCCACTACAGAGTTGTTGTAAACGTTAAAGACAACAATAAAAATGAATGGAAATGACACTTGACATTCATGTGACGTATCCATGAAGGTTAGATAACAGGAGAACGATCGCCGTAGAAAATAGTGTCCCAGAAATATGGAAACCATAAGTGAGGCGCTGCGATCACTAAGTTCGGTCAATAAAAGTCATTTTGAGTCTATTTTTCCAATCAGATGCTAAAACACTTGCACATCCACGCACAATAAAATATTTCTCCATTTTTTAATGTTTCTCTTTGTCAAAAATTACAAAATTATGGAGCATGAAAATTTTGTCATTAAAAATGAAATGAAAATTTGTACATTATTCAACTAACTTCATCTACTTGTACTCATAAACAGCTAACTTCGCAGTCACTACTCACCGACGTCAGCGCCGCTATATATTCTACAATTTTCAAGGACAGGCAGGCTATGCTTTTGTACGTAGTGATCGTTCTCCCTGTTCTCTAACCTTCATGGACGTATCGTTGATTGAATTCATTTATTGGCGTTAAAGATTATAGAACGCCAACTTACTAGCCCCGCTAATCCTTTGCGCTGTATAGGTAATTCTAATTCGCCCGCCGATATCCTTATTACCAAGTCTTTAACACAAAGAAACACCGAAAATAGGGCTCTTTATAGCTCACTAAGCGACCTTTTTCATACGACCAGTAGTGAGGGACCACGTCTCAGATCTATATGTCATTATTAGCAACACGCATTGAATGTATACTCTTGTTTTCAAGGTCTGAGGCTTATAGCGTGACGAGAACGTACGTTACCCAGCCGAATTGGATTCGTTAATAGACCTCCCGGTCGAAGTTGGACTTACCTAGTCAGATAATTTGTCCTAAATAAATATACTTCGAGTTTACTACTATAGCTTCGAGTGTAGTGATGGGCTTACAGATAACCCTTGTCATGTTCACGTTTATTTTAAGACAATCATTAAGCATAGTGCTAAGTCCCTCAGAAATTTTGCCATGGTGACTTTATCTACGGCAAATGTAAGGTACGAGATGTATTTTTGATTGTAGTTAATACAATATTATACTTTCCAGTATAATAAGCTCGAAAATGTCTTCCGATGTAGCAGTGAAGAATTTCGATGAAATAACGTCGTCCTGTCTTACACCTTCCTGCGGTTAGATAGGTTTCATACTCTGGTTTTGTTCTTGGAAAGCCATTGTAGCTCTACTTCACAAACACTTCAGTACTTCGATGTGGCTCTTGAACTTGGCACCGCTCAAATTTCGGAAGAATCAGAGTCTTTCTTATAATCTATATGAAAAACAAATATATATATATATATATATATATATATATATATATATATATATATATATATATATATATATACATTTGTATTAAGTAATAATATAATATAATATATGTATTTGTTATGCGGTAATATTTGTGGTGTCTATACATAAACAACGGATAACGGCTCATGAAATAAACAAGAAATACGACGCAATATCGCGTAAACATTCTGTTACAATATGTTGTCACAAATTGAACCTCCTTTGGGTATATGGAAAATAATAACTACGAACACTATTATTTTCGGCGCTATTCTCTATGAAAAAGATCAAACATTCTGTATATATATGTTTATTACTTTGAGAAAGTACAAAGAATTCTTATTATCCTCGTTTGGTGATAGACAAGATAGACGATGGCTAAAATAAAATGAGTAATGGAAGGTCGCATCGCCTTGGGCTATTGGAAAAATCAATTTCAGCACAATTCTCATTTTCTCGATACTTCAATTTCTATACAAACAGCATTCTGAAACATAAATTGAAGTAGGTATTGATAAAATTACAGTTACGTTAAAAATTCTGCGGTTATTTTTAACCACTAAAACCGTTATCAAGCGTAAAAGCTGTGCCAAATATTATAGCAGAAATTTAATACGCGATAAAAATAAATATTTATAAATTTACTAAGTCGAAGAAGAATAATTATGCCATTACGTGTTAGTTTTATAAATATTTAAGTAAATAACTCTTTTACTTATCTTAATCTCTTAATCTGTGTTATATATATATATATATATATATATATATATATATATATATATATATATATATATATATATATATATATATATATATATATATATATATATATATATATCTGATACAACATATCTGATATTGAAATTTTCATATTATTACGGAGGTAAATTTGACTCCTAAAAGATAAGGATATGCTTTCACACTTTATGTTAATAATTATCAAAGTTATGTTGGTTTTCTTCTGCTTCTAAAGTGATATGTGAGTGACCCTATGGCATACAAATATATTACCTTAGGATTTTGTATAATTACATAAAATTATTATTCATTAGGATATGAATATTGATGGACATCAGACACGTTAAATAAACCTCTCATTGGGATAAGGATAATCATTATGTATTACATTTATATTATTAAAATTGTTTGAATATTATGTGTACGCCAAATTCTTTATGAATGCGGATAATTTGCTAATACAAGGGGATTTATCAGCCCATCCCTCCTTTTTGCATCATCTTTTACGTGGTAGAGCCATGTTGCAGTTGATTTATGCTTGTAGCATGAACAGGTCAGCGTATAATAGCAGCGTAATAATGCTGTGTTTCATATGGTGAGTAAAGAGAATTAGAGACAATTTTTACTGGAAAGAGGCATTTCATCTTATTCTTCAGACGTGACAACACATCTGCATTTTGATTCTTTATCGAGGATATATGTAGATGTCTATGGGCCACAATATATAAAATAAATATGAATAAAAGCTTTTTATAGGATTCACGGAAATACCAAATATGGGCACACCGACAATTTCTTACCGCAAAAATTATCCTACCTAATCGTAATTCATGTCTGATCTCAAATATCAGGTCGTTCCATATTTTTAAGCGCCTAATTCCACCCTCACGCCTCGCACAGTAGACGACACTTCCCGCAAAACAAGTGACCAATAATTTTAAAATAATATGTCCTCAAAGCCGATTTCAAAATGATATAATTCCTCATTATACCTAATTTAAATAGTGAACCATTGCTATTCGCATTTAAAAGGAGTGAAATATGGTTAAACAACAAAGTTTGCAATATTGGAATATTATTTACACTAATTGTGCCTGATCCTTGAAGTTTAGTAAAAAAACAATATTGTTTCTTGTTAAATATTTAATATTAATAACACTGTATTCGTTTCAATAAATATATATCCGTTTAAATAAATATTTAAATTGTCTGCCATCAACTCTGATGCAGGCCCTACATTTACGAATAATTAATGCGCTCCTGACCAGTCGTGTATAGCGTCGATCGCTTATATTTAATGCGGGCAGCCGCACAGGGCTACGTAAGTCTTCCAAGAAACGGATCGAGTTTGCTGAAACGTCTTCCTTACGACAGCCCCAATAAAATAATCCAGCGGACTTAGGTTTGGTGAACGTAGAGGCCACAAAATTGGCTCCAGACGTTATACTATCTGTTTGGGTATGTTCTATTTAAATATGCACGATCAGATACAGCGTAATACGCAATATATATATATATATATATATATATATATATATATATATATATATATATATATATATATATATATATATATATGTATATGTATAACGTGCCGCTACAATGGTCACTTTATTGTAAGAAAACTTTACCTACTCCATTTCATTCTGATAAACACCAACGTGCGCCGACGTGTATACGATTCGTTTGGCGTGCCTTCCCGCTACTCGGGATCGCTCGCTACGGTGTCGGTTTTTTGCACAAATCAAAGGCGCTCGCCTGCACTCGGTAAGTCGCGTTCACATGTTAGTTGGCCATGTCAGCTACAGCATGGCGTCCGTCCCGGCGAGATATTTTTTTTAATTATAATATTCAGCATCCACCTTCTTTTCTGCCTCTTCTTCTCTTCTAAATAAATAACATAAGCTGCAATAACTTCTACGTCGTCCATATCGTTCCAATTCTCAGTGACAACTAATTACGTCCAACATGATGTGTATAGCTATAACTACTACTATCCGATATCCGTTCGAAATAGACCAATACTACTAAATAGTATTGGTCTATTTCGAACTTGACCAATGTTTAGACTGTAGCACTCGCCTTGTATCAATTTGCCTACGCTCGCGTTGCTGAGGCTTGGCCAACATGTATTGCCGAGGTAAGACATTGGGAGCTACCACCTAGAGCTCCATTACCACTTACCGCAAAATGGGATGTAGTCAAGCACTGGTCTAATAAAAGTAAAAATATACCATACTGTGTATCTACTCAGAGGAGCAATTTCAAAGAAAAATATTAAAACAAGTTATTTTCTTTTTTCTTAATCAGAGATCACTTTAGTTGGTGTGTTTGCTTTGTAAATAATGAGAAAACAAATATATGTTTATATGTTTAGGTGTCTTAGATTTGTATAAATAAGTTTAAAACAACTTAACTATATAAATCCTAAAATAATAAGTATTCAAAATAATTGTACTCATTAAATATTTTTACTATACGATAACTTATAACATAAATAATCACCCAGAGGACAGACAGAGACTACAGACTTCTATTTAGCACGATCCTGACATACCTCTCTCGCCTCTTCCACATCCATATACCTACGCATACATGCTCGTCGGTTAAGGGTACTCTTAATTTGGCCCATTTTTAATACATCGCCAATTTGTTCGACAAACTTTCGCCTAAAACGTCCCTTTCCGACTCTTCCATTCACTACTGCAACATATATTTGCTTTGTCAGTCTTTCTTTTTACTATATAACTCATTTGCAAATTATTCTTTAGTACTAAACTTACGTTAAATTTTGCAGCATTCCTTGAAGAATTTAAGAGACTATGTGTAGCAGTGGACTTGTGAATGTGATAATGATAACGATGATGCTGACTTTAAGTTTGGATTTTGAGTTGTTACTCCGTATAGTACTCTTAGCCGTGTGGTAGCGGCATCAGAGAAACCATAACCCGGTTTGGTCCCGAGGGTGTCGTAAAGGAGACTATCGGAAATGTCAAAACTTTTTTTTATTCATTCTGGATAAAGAGCGATATAACCATCTCGTTTACGTCGAACGTTAATACCAAAATCGGCAACGGTTAGCAGCGTCAAAGGTACAATACGTTTTGTACTATGTTCGTAATTAGGTCTGTCGAGCATGACGATTTAGGCAAAGCCTCCCTGCATGAAGAAAGATTCATGTCCAGCCGTAGACTTTTACGGCCTGTTGAAGTAGAAAAAGAAATATATTGGATTGACGTAAATATTAAGAACAGGGGGTGATAATGTTGGCTGGTACAATGTTATACAAACCAGCCGAAATGCATTATCTGCCTACTTCCTACACTCACTAATCAGCAACAACCTTTTAAACTTCAGTGAATGCATTAATTCGAATGTTCCATACTCATCACACTAGGCAGGCACTGGTAATGACACTCCCCAACACCAGATCGTGAAAATTAGGTTCAAACTTAATGGGTGGACTTTACGTAATCTGTCGGTCAGAGCGGTCCGAATTAAATCTCTACCAGCTACATAATACCAGCCGCCTCTTATCCTTTGGGACTATACCGAAATGTTGTAAGTATAGATAAATTTTGACTAAATGAAACTGATGAAATTTTACTTCTTTTCAATTTCAACTAATTCAATTTCCAGTCCTAGTGCTTTACACATTTTTCTACATTGTATATAGCTCTCAACTTCGAAGTGAATTTGAAATATTGGCCGGATTGTTTCCAACCGTGCAATAAGAAAAGACTCATCAAAACGGTTCAGTAGTTTCATGCGATGCGAGTAGGAATTGGCGAAAGAAAAATCACATTTATATAAAATGTTATATATTAGGCTTTTTTAGGCGTAGGATATATTTATCCTTATTATATTGCTTAAAAAAAGAAGTTGTGTTGTAATCCCTTATTAAGCCCTAACATCAAATCATCGTCGGAAGGAATGCTACAAAGCACGGTCTTGAATCACCTGCATCCATTGACATCCTGCATGTCTCACCAGGTCGTCACTCCATCTAGTGGAGGACCGCCCTAGACTTCACCTTCTCCAGTACGAAGCTGCCACTCAAAAACCTTCCTTCCCTTCCATCGCCTGTCGACTTCTTTTTTCTTTCTTCGAGCTATATGGCCGGGTCATTTCCACTTCAGCTTATTAATCCGTTCGTGGTTACTGTGGTTCCACTGCGGATATTCTCATTTCTATCCATAAGTCACCACACAATTCGCACTGGTTGTATAGTCTTGTTTTTAAGTTATAAGGTATACCTGACGAGATGTGCCGCGATTTCCCAAACATCGAATCAAAATATTGAATTAGAAAAAGCTCATTTTATTTCTGGTTATATTAATGTTTGAATTTATGATAAATAATCTTGATTTCAGATCTGTTCAAATAACTCATATATATATGCTTATATAGTTAACTAAATAATGCATCTAAGTGAAAATCTGCGTTAGCGAGAAAATATTTTTGCCGCCACCTTTCCACAGAACCCCTAGCGGTTGTGGTTTCACGCCCGACGTGTACAACAGTACATTGCGCATTCCAGGTGTTACTTCAATGTGGATTAATATTTTAATATTCTTGATTTTAATTTGATAGAGAAATGTTACAAAATCACGTAGTAGCGGCGTTATTAAAAAAGTTTTGTGTAAATGTTTAAAAAAAGACTTTAAGCTTATACACGTACCACCGCTGGGCACAGAACTCATTTCTTAAAGGGTTCTAAAAGAAAAATTATTCCGCTGTGCTGTTCCCCTATCTTTGAAATCACCCCGGACTCCGCATGTCTTCAAAGTGTTTTATTGCTTAGATATACAGGTTTTAGTATGATGTTTTCCTTACTGACAAAAACACGTAATAAAGTAGCACCTTAAATTAAAATTATGGCGATATATCATATACTTCTATACATATTATTTACTTATATATATATATATATATATATATATATATATATATATATATATATATATATATATATATATATATATATATATATATATATATATATATACTTCTATATATGTTATATATTTTTGTCTGTATTATTTCAATTTATGGCGATTCACGACAAGCGCTTGCTAACACAACTATTCGAGCCACCAAGACTAATAAGTTGTCATAAAAATAATTAGTGAACGGATTTTCCGTTCTAAGGGAATATTTCCTTGTTCAAGCATATATCCGAATACGGACAGTCACGTATAAAGATCCCAATAACTCAAGCACTTGTTATGTAAACAGGCTTTCCATTAAATTCACATCGCGTGTCTACAGTTTATTCAGGTTAGCCTGACATAGCAACTTTCGCTTTTGTCGATGATTTAATCAACACCTTTTACCTATTTTCAACCTTATTTTAACGTAGTACAGCTGTGTACAAAATCACAGAATTGTTCTTACCTACGAGTACGTCCTGATAAGAAATGGATTTCGTTGATTGTGGAATGCTGATACTGAATTTTGCGGATTTTATGGGTAATTAACCTTTTACCTTAATTTATTTCAATCTATTGCTGGCTGTGAATACGAAATATGATTGTTATATATAACAAGCTTTTATTTTTCTATCTTTCCAGTCCATTACTGCATATATGCCTCTCATTAAAAAAGATAATACGTCATTATCGCTACGCTTAGTAAGCTAATCGGCGATCGAAGTTACACGTGTTTGTGATATTTTACATATGACATATTATATTGATGAGATGATTGCCCGAATTTTGAGGTTAGAAGATCTCTCAAGGATTTCCCTGGGCACCTTTATTAGAAATCAAATGCTTACGATGCCTCCGGTACGAAATCGGGTTGTGAAATCTTTTACTTTACCATATAGTATTTATATTAGGTCACATTCATAATGACGGGGTATTTAATTTTAACTACACAACTACACAAGTCCACTTCTGAACATAGGGAGGCCTGGAACTCCACTCCAGCTCGATTCTTAGGCACCCGCATCCATTATCTTTTTGTATCTCTTATCAGGTCGTCACTCCATCTGATGGAAAGCCGCCCTATACATCGTTTACCGAAATCTTTCTTCCCCATCGGTTGTAGGTTCGAGCTATATGGCCGGCCTACTGCCACTTCAGCTTACTGATCCGTCGAGCTGTGTCAATTACTCTGATTGAACTTCGAGCATAGCCCTCTCCATAGCTCTGTAGCTTACATCGCTAGCATATGTTAAATAATAATATTTCTTTTTAATAATTTATATTTATCCAATGATTTAATTCAGTTATTTTTTATAATTCTTTTATTAACTAAATAATGAATGCATATCGTGGTATATATACCTATAAAAAGAAATACAATTTTAATGTGTTTAACTTGTTATGAAAATGATCTTTGTATTACTGTTGTAATTTCTG
Organism: Parnassius smintheus behrii; assembly: GCA_036936625.1. Lineage (NCBI taxonomy): Eukaryota > Metazoa > Arthropoda > Insecta > Lepidoptera > Papilionidae > Parnassius > Parnassius smintheus. The sequence continues at coordinate 20,851,444 of JAUPFT010000002.1, read as the reverse complement.
TTCGTAATACTAATAAATCAATAAATAACATATATATAAAAAAATTAAAATGTAATAAGCAATTGTTTAACATTTATTTTCTAATTTTTTACCCAAAATTTAACACTTATAGTGTAAATGCAATTCAGATATCTGATTTAATTTATACTAACAACAAACATACTTAATTTTATGTACGTTTTTATAATTTATTAAGTTATAGTTTTTATAATTTAAAAGTAAGTTTAAGAAAAACATACATTAAAATAAGTAATGTAAAAATATTACTTACCCTTCTTATTCCATTGTAATCTTTACACAGAAATATAGTTTCACAAACAAAAAAAAAACAATGCACAATTTACTATAATCAAAAAGCTTGCAAGATTTACAGACATGTATGAAAACCATGTAGGCGGCTTACAATGCTCCCAAGTGTCAAGAAATTGCAAGATTCGATCGGCCATTATTTGAAATCGGATAACATAAATTAACCGGACAAGTTACAATGCAAGTAGCTGACACATCATTTCAGTTCAAGTTTAGGTCGGCAAAATGTTATACTAAATGCAGTATGGTCGGTATGGTTGTCTGCATCCCAGTGTGCAACTATTTATCAATCCGATAAGGTGGTACTGAATATAATGAATTATTCTACACTAGCTTTGTCAAAGTAAGGAAATATTTTCTCAAACTTAATCTATGGAAGTAAGCGGATCACGTCAGCTTATTTGTGTTTGTTATGAGATCAAGCCCCCTGGCGCCTTCTCGTTGCAGGTCTCTTGCATTTCCCTTCCTATTGTGCAAACAAAAGTAGTTCACGATATCAGACGTAACTCTATATTGAGTTATTGAATTTACATCGTTTCCGAACTGAATACAATTAGTTATACCGCCAATTAAAGATATTTATAATAAATCCACTGAACTAAAAAAAACACAAAAATGTATATTTGTTTTAACATAAACCTTAACATCAAAATATTATTATAAAAAGCAACCGAATGAGAAAAAAACACAAAAATAAGCAATGACAAGGATCACTTAAGCATAGTTAGGTTTTGACAAAATACGCCATATGAGACAAACTATGGGGGATATAGTAAACGTTCAGCAATGAACTTTTATAGACTGTTATTTATGAATGGAGATAGAAGTTATTTTCAAAGGTTTCATTACGCATTAAAGTATGTATAAAGATTAACTATAGTCTTCTGAAGTGTTATATAATGAAACCGAATATCTCTTCAGCGAAATGCCTCAGGCATTTATGTCAATCTCCTAAATTTATGGCGAATATTTATATTCCATTGAAATTTTCTACCTGGTACTAATCAACAGGACGATGTTGCTTCTAAAGCGAAGTTATGTCAATTATTATTTTTGTTAATAGTTAATATTTAGTAGTGGTGTGTTATTGTAATAGAACACAAACCATCACGTTAGGATATGGAAAAAAACACCAGACTATTAATGCCTCACTGCTTAGGGCACAAGTAATGGAGAAGAAAAGTTTGCAACGTTGATATGATGTCAGTAAACATCCTGAACGTGTTCTATAAAAATATTTTCAAACAGGTAGATTTCTTTCTCTAGTTTTTACCTATAACATTCAAACTATAAGTACCTCAAATACCTAAGAAACCCAAATAAAGGGATTAATTGGTATTAAAAATGAATATATATTACAATAACTTGCACGTGGTAAAGCCACGCTGCAGCATATTATTGCTGCAACACAAATGAATAGGCTCAATAGATCACAGCTAAATGCTGCTATGTTTTATCAAAGAAACTTTACCCCCACACAAGGATTTTCTGCTGTATCGTGGAAGCAGTTGACATACATAAACTGCACAAAGACTCAGATCCGGAACGATAAGATTAGCCTGAGATTATAAATAAATTCCAATAAATGATTCCAACTTCAAGCTATTTTATCAATTCAAGTGCCATAAGTATATGCGATAACAGAGGCACCTTTTTTATAGAATAAGGGTGACAAACGAGCACACAGTCCACCTGATGGTAAGTGGATGCTGTGGCCCTTAGACATCTACATTTATCCTCGATTAAGAATCAAAATGCAGATGCGTTGTCACCCCTGAGGACTGAGATGGAATGCCTCGTTTCCAGTAAAAAGGGTCTCCGATAGTCTACACTCACCATACGAATGGGTTATAGCTGCACTAATTCATCCTAACATTTTTTACATTTTTTGAGGAACTAAAGGGACAAACGATCTTAAAGTCCACCTGATGGTAAGTGACTACTGTAATCTATGGTTACCTGCAACCTACTTTAAACAAAAAAGGCTAAAGGTGTGTTGCCATCTCGAACTACTAAGACGGAATACCATAAATAGAAGAATACCCACCGCATTGATCTACTCACACCGCAACACACCAGGATGGTGGTACTTACCCAGATGGGTTCCTAGACAAAAACAGCCCATACCATCTATAATCTAAAGTCAATCATAGAACGTGCGACAAAATAGAAGATTGGCGGAGATGCAGTGTCAGAAACACGGTATCTATCACAATAAAATCAAATCGGTAATATTGCAAATTTTGCTTAGGAAAAGCTTTGGCTCCACCTGGGATTAGAACTTAGGAGCCACACAACACTGTAGCTACTACAACAAGATGTACTTACTAGCCTGACTACAGTCTACCACAGTGCTTCGCGGTTGATGAAAAATCTGCAACATGTACCTCCAATAAATACGATAAAACATTTTCACGTATCATCTACAGTTTTTTTTACATCTAATTCATAAATTACAGCATTTCGCTAGATCAACATGTTAGAATTACGTTAACCTTTTGTGTCCCTCACAAATACTGCGGGTCGTTATTAAGCTTTAACAGGATTCAGCTCGAATCGAACGCCTAATCAGGTTACTTCGGCTCAGCAATTTTCTTGTTTGTTTTATCACCAAACAAACAATCTATTTAGACGACAAGTTTGTGAAATGATAAAATCGTACGTAATTTATTTTTGTCTTTCTCAAGTAATTGTTGAAGCAATACCAATTTTTTTAAAGATATCATGTGATCAAAAAGACATTATTGATACCACACGAAATACAATAGAAATTACTAAAATACGCTACATGCCGCGCAGATACAAAATATCTTGACCGGCGATGTAAGAAACTACCGCCACCCATGAAGAAATGCAACACAAGGGGAATTGCAAATGCGTTGCCGGCCTTTTGAAAAAGAGTAGGCTCTTTTCTTATAGGTAGTTGGGCGAGGAAGAAAACTTCTTGTTTTTTTAACTCACTTCGCTCGTAAAGCGAAGTAATTACGGTTAACCATTAAAATAATAGCAAAGACCACGTCTAGCATTACACTGTTACGAGCTACATGAGTATTTAGAATAATAGTACAGTTACATTAAAGACAATCAATTTTAAAACTATATAATAATCTGAGTTCAACTCATTCACCACATGTTTAAATACAAGAAAATTAAAATTTTAATAAAATGTGAAATTGACTCAAAAATAAAAAATAATATACACATTAACATCTGAAAGGGTTTTTACCTAAGTGTGGAATTGATGAATTCGAACACCCTTGAGCTACCTATAGCCCATTAAATGACAAAAGTAGGTAATAACTAAATAGGTTCAGCTGTTTCCGTGAAATCGGTAAATATACATAGAAAAAATATACGAGTCGAAAACAGAACCTCCTCCTTTCCTGAAGTCGGTAAAAAATTGCAAGTAAAATTTTCCCCCTTTTCAAAAATAGTTAAGAGATTCAAAACTCGACTGTATTTATCTTTTTAATGTTCTTAAGCAAATGCAATGTAAGTAGTTGTTACGCAGTCGACCTATATATTATTATACATTTTAACCAGATACGACAACTGGAGATCGAGTTAGAATTTTTTGAAATTATCTAATTACGTATTTAATTCATTTTTTGAGTTTATATGTCAAATAAAATGGGTGATATTTCAACATCTTTAAAAGTAAAGTAAGTTAAAGTCACAGCCTACATAAGACCCACCGCTGGGCACAGGCCTTCCTTCATTTCTGAGAGGGTTTTAGGGCAAGGAAGTGTCCGTCTCGCTGCCTCAATGCGTGTTGGCAAACTTCACATGTCTCCGAAGATATTTTTTTCTCTTATTCCTCAAATATGCAGGTTTCCTCAGTTCCAGCAGTTTTCCTTTACCGCCGAGCACGTGTTAAATCAGCACTTAAAATTGCAATTAAGAATTTCGTTGGTGCCGGCGGGGATCAAACTCGGGTTACTCGCGTTCTGTTATATTAACATCTTTAAACCATAGTTTAATAAATATTTTAGAAATATCATCATTACGTATCTTCACAAGTCTACCGCTGAAACAATAATGCTTGAGTAGGTTTTGCTTTAATTTTAACTTTTTTATTATTTTCTCGCAAACGATTTATTGTACTACGCCATTAGAGCTTACAGGTGTGGTACATTTCTTAATATACGTGAGGTATTAAATTTATTCAGTTTTCGACTGCTCAATAAATTCAGTCCAAAAGAAGAGCTTGTTTTGGACCACTCCCTAGGCTCTGTTGAAAGAAACTGTGGAAATGGAAACAAGTGACTTGCATTTAAAATATTTTGCAGCACCACGTATTGAATAAAGATGTGACAATAAAAATAGAGTTGAACATTTAAGAATTTAGTGTCTGTAACGAGAAACATCGTGGGGAAATCGGTAAGTACAAAAACATACATGTACTCACATATATTTTTCGTTGTGGATTTATCGTGTTCTGAAACTTACCTACCGTACAATAAAATTATAATGCCTTAGTACCAGCATAGCAAAGCTTGTAGTCTAGGGAATGCGGAGCCGCGAGTTTAAATCCTGCGCGTAACGGTGCTTGTAAGCAATGTGCAATTTATGTATAAATAATGTCTTGACGGTACAGTACAAAATCATACCGTGTTGGAGTTACGTTTTAAAAGTTTTTATTTTTCGCCGAGCCCGAAATTCGGTGTTTGGTATATTATCATTATTGTATCTAATGTATCACCACCACCCTTACTCAAATCAACAATTTTTACTTTAAATGGAAATTTTATAGTTAATGGATATTGTGGACCATAGGCAAAGACAAACGATTAAGATGGATGCCTTAAAGCCTGTAAATATATAAGCTCTCTATAACCCTAACCATTTCACTGTCCCGTGACCCATATATGAACGGTTCGATTGTTTTACTATTGTGTCTTTTTCGCGAACAGGGACGTTATTAAGAATCTTGCAACTGAATTTTAAATCAGAAAGTTATTCTCAACCGATTGAGCTGACATTTTGCATACATATTTAGTTTGGATGACAATGCATGGTTAACTAAGTGACGTCACGCTAAATCCAATATGGCGGGCTACTTATTTTCTATACAGTCCCACGATATTGGTATATATAAGGGTTTGCCGAAAAGAATACGAAAATAAAATGACGTCACCCTAAATCCAATATGGTGGACTCCCAACGATGGTGGTCCACGGTTTTTTATGCACCCTTATGATATGTATATCAAATGAAAGGATTTGCTGAGAACTGGTACGAGTAAAATAACTTCCGTGTTCAACTCTTGGAGGAGATAGCGTACTACTGCCCGGCTAAACGGTAAGAATAAGCAGGTCGTGTCTTAACTAATAATCGACCTAAACTCTAGTCAAATTCTGGCGCTGGAGAAAAAACTTCAAAATGGCAGGAATCAAAATGGCTGCCATATTAATTTTAAAAGTTATAGTTCGGAAAAGGTTAGAGAAAGTTGTAGGGTCAATTGCTGGCAATAAAAAAAACAAGATGGCGGATCTAAGATGGCGGTCAAAAACTAACAATGCCACATTGCATGAAATTAACAGACTTAGAAACATGTCAATCTATAAGTTAAAAATAAATAAATACTAAAAAAACGTTTTTCAAACAATGCTCTAAAAATAATAAAATTAACTTTAAATTAAAGCTAAGCTATCAGTTTACTTCATTACAAAATTTACTCGTATATGAATAGACGCTTGACACGAGATTTTTGATTTTAGGGCTTCATCGCCACTCAGATGGGATTTTAGTCAAGCACTGGCTGATATCACAGTGGCTCTAAAATTTCAAGAGTAACGAAAGATTATGGCGTCTTAGACCTTCCCAAGCTTTGAGAGGTCTATTTCGAGCTATCTTACGAAACAGTCAAGAAGTTAGAGCAGCTCTGCCAATAAACCAAATATAGAAATACATGACTAGTTCCTTAACTTAATGTAGTTTAGCATTTTATTCAACATAATAATAGTTAGGTGGTAAGGATAATTTAATGTTACTAATGCGTAAACACTAGTCGCTAATGAACCAAAGCAGCCAATGCACAAATTTGCAATTTTGATTTAATGAATTCGCTCGTATTAACATTATAATACTTAGCTAATAACGTTAACGATAAAATTAAATTACTACAATGCTGAGTCAAATATAGCAAATCGATGTTGCATTTCATATCTCTAAGCATAAGATATATGTTCTTTTACTTCAGCGTTGGGACGAAGCGGCCTCCTGCTGTACATGATCCCTATAGATTGAAGGAAGGATTTGTCATACACGTGGTAGAGCCATGCTACAGCTATATTATGGTTGTGGCACGAATAGGTCGGCTCGCCCGGGAAAGGACCGGGTTCTTACATGATTCTAGGGTAAAATAGCAGCTTAATGCTGCCGTGTCTCGCATGGTGAGTGTGGAGAACCGGATACCCTTTTTACTGGAATTGAGGCATTCCACTTAGTCCTCAGGGGTGACAACATATCAAAATTTTAATTCTTAATTGACGATAGCGGTAGATATCTGTGGGACACAGTATCCACTTATCGTCAGGTGAACTGAAAATCTTTTTACTGGAAACGAAGCATTCCGTCTTGGTCTTCAGGAGTGACAACGCATCTGCAATTGTAGACATATACAGATGACTGTAACCCACAGCATCCACTTACAAAAAAAATCTACACGTTGGTCATGCTGCTTGTCCATCGCAGTAAAAGACCATTTTTTAAGATTCGTTTTAATTGCGAAAATAGATTAGTTATTAGTTTTAAAAAACTTACGCATTTGTTATTTTTAATGACTGTTAAGCTTCATTATACAAGAAAATCGATTGCACATAACCAAAAAGCCATTTTTTAGAATTGTATCTCAAGCTGATAGTTTTCTGGTTATATGGTATGACCAGAACACCTTAAATCTTTATTGTCAATATTATATATTGTAAGCACAGAAATCGTAATAATAAGACACAATCATTACGATTTCTGTGATTGTAAGGGCTGATTTTTCAATTGTAAGATCGATTTGTGCATAAGACAAATTATTACCGTGTAGTAGCGGTGTTAGAATATTCACTACCCCATATATCCCGTGAGTATCGTAGGAAGCGAATGAGGGGGAAAAATTAGGAGATGGTCAGCAGCATCTTTACAATGTAAAACTAAAAAAATGCGGTTGACGAGCCGCTTGCCAATCGTGGCAATTATGGCAAATATCGCCCCTATGATGCAATCCACGGGGTAGACGTGTTAGTGTTGTTATGTTTAGCTTTGGACTTTAATAGGTTCTAATGGTGTAATTTAATAATGTTTGGAAGTATTTTAATAATGTTTCCAAGCCGTTTCAATTTTATTTATATAAAGTATATAAACATAAAACGGCAAGCCTATTAGCTCAAATGAATAATTAGTGTCGGCGAAATTAAAATCAAATAATGTGATTTTTCATTGTGACAGTCGCAATGCTGTATCTTTAATTTCAGTTAATAATTAAATAATACCATTAAAGCGTATAACGGTTTCTGACATGCATTATTTGACGCTTAAATTTCTTTTTTCTGTTTAAAAATGTTCTACAACCTATTCAGCAAAATCAATCAATAACAAATCAATATATGCTCGTATTTTACCAGTGTTATTCGCAAATATAATTAAATAATGTGGCTTTTTTAATTTTTTATAAGTATTTTACATATATACGTAATTATTTCATATATTTTTTTTGAAAAGGCTGAGGCTATGTTACACAACACAGCGCTGCAAAAGCACCAGAATGTGTACCATAGTATAAATCTGATATTTTGATCAGAGTAGCCTGTGCTTTCGGCATAGCTTGCCGGCATTATTAGATATAAACATATCATAACAATATCCACTTTTGTGTTTATTTTTAAACATTATTGTAGTAATAAAATAAAAAAGAGATATTATTATTTTGTGTATACATAATATAATAAGAGATCATTAACTTGCTAAATGTGTTTATTAAAACTATTGGATACTACACAAGACTTAATACGCTTATCTTTAAATATAAAATGTGTGTTTCCTATCACAAAGTTATAAAATAGGTTAATAGAGCACAGGCAGAGCTTATTAGTCACGCTTACTCCAACAACTGTAAAAAATTATAATTACAATAATAGTTATCAATTAAGACTCGAAAATCATTAGCGCTGGTTTGCGGTGTGCGTCTGGATTGATTGAGTTATGCAAGGGCAGAAACAGTCACAGTTTTTGTTTTACACCGTAATTACGATATTTTCAATTTATTCAGTCAAAATCAACAGACGTTGCTACCGTGGTTTGTATTCAATGTATTCTTGTTCCACAACTACCTCTGGAGCGGAGCCAAACTCATTTACCCGCGGTGCACCCTGTTCTTTGACTGACGATACTTTATTATTCTCCGACTTTCCTTTAGTATGTGATAAAATTAATGGCATCGTATAATCCTTACTCAATATACTTGATTGAATATTTATACAGAAACCGAATTGATTTCTTTTAGCATCTGATAAGAGGCCGCTACCTCGCTTTAGAACCTTAAAATTTTTTATGTACAGTAAAACCGATAAAGCTCTTTTATGTAGCCTTCTTACATATCTGTTTTGACTACACAGTTTCCCTAAGCTACAAATAAAATGCACGGGTTTGTATTTGTTCATGGCGAGTGTGCCCCTAATACGACTCCCTTTCTCAGTATCTATTGTAGGAATGATTTGCCTTAATAGCCACGCTTGGTAAGTGGAATGGCGTTTGCAGCATCAGACGTCTTCCATCTGTCACGCTACTTCCTGTCACCGGTCTGAATATTTTACAATTGACATTATCGATATGGTTATAACGCTATAGAAGACACAACATGTTATGGTATTTCCGATAGTTGCCGCTTACGACATTCACGTGGCGTATTAGGCTGGTGACGTCTGCTTTCAGGCCGCCACCATATGAGAACTTGTACTACATTTATGGTTATTTGAAGTAATAAATAATTTCTTTGTAAACAATTGTTTCCTATGCTTAGATCCTGTACAAAGAATCCTTTTACCAGGTGCTAAGAATACTTTTATGTCTAGGAATCCATCTAGGTAGTCTATACAGCCGCCAATTCACCTATTTGTTTCTGTTACCAAATATCAGTATCTGCCCTACTGTGTTCCGATCTGAAGGGTATACCCAGTATAAGTACAGGTTAGTTTAAATAAAAATAGGAAATAATATAGACTCTGTAAACACCAGAAAATAAACATAAGACACGTTACCAGTTACTCGTTTCGACAGAGACAGTAATTCATTCATGGAACAAATATATATATATATATATATATATATATATATATATATATATATATATTTGTTCCATGAATGAATTACTGTCTCTGTCGAAACAAATATATACAACATAGTCCCAGAAAATAAACAAGTTTAATTATATATTAAACAACCATTGAATAAAACTATTATTTACGGAATTTATCGCGTTTAATAACTTTAATTTATTTTTATTATTATCCCGACGTTTCGGGTGCTTTACAGCACCCATGGTCACGAGGGGAACTGAGATGTTTGACGTCCCAATATCATTGTTAGTCCGGCTACCTTCAGTTTTTGAATATTAATTTTTGGTCCGATTTATGCAAAACGAACTTACAGTATCTTGAAGTCTTGCAGTTGTATGCTTGGGTTTGGGTTTAATTTTGTTAATTATAGGATCCCAAGCAGATGGCAGTACCCAACCATCTTCTCTATTGAAATTAGGATGTTTTTTAATTTCAATAGCCTCACGTATCATCCTTGGTAGGAATCGGTGTTCTTTTGCGAGGACTTGTGGTTTATCAAATCTGATGTAATGGTGGGGACGATCCTGAACATGTTCACAGACTGCAGACTTCCCGGAGCGTCGGTGCTTCACGTCAGCTATATGTTCTTTCACGCGGGTTTTTATGGATCTTTTTGTTTGACCTATGTAAGAGAGACCACATTCACAATCTAACTTGTACACTCCTGCATCTTGTAGAGGGATATTACACTTGACTGATGGTAACAATTGACTAATCTTCTTTGGAGGCTTGTAGTATGTTTTAATGGAAGCTCGCTTCAAGATGTAGCCAACCTTGTCAGTGACTCCTCTGACATATGGTAGTACAGCAGGCACACACTCGACTGTGGCCGGCTTCACTCGGTCACTGTGACGTAGGCGCGGGATCCGAAGCTTGTTGTCTTGCAACACTTGCTTGACATGCTGAAGTTCGGCGGCCAGATGTTTTCTGTCACAGATCCCTCGTGCTCTCTGAAACAAAGATTTACCCACGGTAGCTGACTGTGAAGGATGATGGTGAGATTCACCATTTAAATATCGGTTGGTATGGGTCTTTTTTCTATACATAGTGTGACCAATAGTGTTATCAGAATTTCGAATGACTAAAACCGAAACGTCGGTATAATAATAAAAATAAATTAAAGTAATTAAACGCGATAAAATCCGTAAATAATAGTTTTATTCAATGTGTTCGCGTAAATTTAAGAAATCATTATGTGAACCAGTACGGACTGGTAATAGCAAATAAAATTCGCCGATTAGAAGATCTTAAAACCAAGCGCGCAAGATATATAACATCTTTAAATTTCTCGAAGAGATGCAGAGACCATAATCTCATTCCTTCGTGTGTCAAAATATCAACAAAAAAGGACATTTGAGGAAGCGCTAAGATCCTAAATCAGGCAAGTAAGAAGTTGTTACGAACGGTGATTCAGCAGAAACGGTTTGATTTACATTTCATAAACAACGCCATAGACAATTTGTCCAGTGAACTAAAGACAGTTTTAACGACATTTGATTTTAATAATTGCATCGAAACTTTAAACAAACGAGAAACATCAAAATACAACGAATGCAAAAATAAACAAATAGAAAAATACCAAAAATTAACGATCAAATCAAATGCCGACCATCTAAGTCAACGTCAGACCGAAACACAACCGTTGACCACAGACGTAAACAACAAACAACGCACGGTCTATAATCTGTCAAAACATACACTGGACGAACCGACAATAAAAGTGTTAGCGAAGGGAATGACCTTCGCATTAACACCGCGAAAAATCCCGTACGAAGAAATTATCTGCAGTGTTGAGGATTGTCTGTTTAAGAATAATATCGGTAAGGAAGATTTGGAGGATATACGTCAAGATATTTCGTCCTTGTTACGTCGTAGTACAATGCCGAAACCAAACCTTCCTAAAGACGAATTTATTATTTATTTATTTATTCTTTTTTGTACACCACAATACAGAAACATCAATATAGTTAAAACTAATTAAAGTATGTACAATAGGCGGTCTTATCACTGAAAGTGATTTCTTCCAGACAATCTTTGCGTAGAAGAATGATGCAAACAAAAGTTACAAATAGAGGGGGGCATACAAAATAATTATAAAAAAATACAATTATACATACAAATAAAAGTAAGTGAAAGTTATATATAAAATATCATATAATAGATTAAATGAAAAGTGTAAGAGAAAGGTAAAGTAATTTATCTAATAGCGTTCTAAATAATACGATTTTACAAGAATTTTGAAAGAGTGAAGAGATTTAACACGACGAATATGGAGAGGTAAGGAGTTCCACAATCGCACAGCGGTTACGGTGAAGGATTTCTTCAAAAAGGAAGAAGAGTGCAAAGGTGTAGAGAGAGAAAGATTGATGGAGGATCGAAGGAACTGATTATGGGTAAGAGAAAGATACTGGAAACGGTTTTTTAAATAAAGAGGAGTAGAAGGATTAAACAGCACACTATACAACGCGGAGAGAATGTAAGTATTCCTGCGAAGGCGGATCGGGAGCCATTTGAGCTGTTTGCGAAATTCGGAGATATGATCATATTTGCGAAGCCCAAATATAAATCTAATGCATAAATTTTGAATGCGCTCAAGCTTATTAAGCTGCTCCTCGGTAATGTCAAGATAGCAAATATCAGCATAGTCAAGGATAGGCAGAAGAAGAGACTGGGCGAGCGTAACTTTAATTGCTGTGGGAAGGCAATTACGTAATCTACGTATAGAGCTTAACGCAGCAAACATTTTTCTACTGACCTCATTAACCTGTGAGGTCCAAGACATACGGGAGTCAAGATACAACCCCAGGTTTTTAACCTTGTTACTGTAAGGGATTAGAGTGCAGTCTAGTATAATAGGGGGTAGGGAAGACCAGTCAATTTTACCAATTAATCTAGAACTACCGATTACAATGACCTGAGTTTTCTTAGGATTAATCGTTAAACCATAACATTTACTCCAATTCAAAATACAAGTCAGATCAGCGTTCATAGTGTCAACTGCTTTAGATAGATCTTCAAGAGGGGACTGAGTATAGATTTGGAGATCATCAGCATACAAGTGGTAGGAAGAGGACAAATTATGATTTATAGAGTTAATGAAAATTGCAAAAAGGAGAGAAGACAACACGCCACCTTGTGGTATACCAGCAGCTGTAGTAATCCAGGTGGAAAAAACCTCTTGCACCTGAATTCGCTGTCGGCGACCAAACAAGTAACTTCGAAACCAGTCAACTACAGTTGGAGATATGTTGAGAGAGCGTAGGATGCTTAACAAGATATCAAAATCTACAGTATTAAATGCGTTACTAAAATCAAGCAACGTGAGAATAGTAAGCTTTTGTTTCTCCATACCATACCGAATATCATCAGTGATTTGTAAAAGTGCAGTAGTCGTACTATGGCCGGGACGGAAATTGGATTGCAAGGGATTTAAAAGATTATGTTTTAAAAGATAGGTGCTTAATTGATTGTGCACAAGATATTCTAGAACTTTGGAAAAGAAAGACAAAATAGAGATAGGTCTACAATCGAAAACCTAGAGGTATTTGACTTTTTCGGAAGAGGAACTACAAATGCTTCTTTCCAAGCTGAAGGGAAAAAAGCAGAATTCAGTGATTTATTCAGGATAGACGTGATTATAGGTAAAAGGAAATCAATGAGAGGATGACCATTTTCCGACTAATGCAATAACTACCAATCGAATTTGAATGGATGGACATTATGGCTCTCTTAACATCACAACTGTTAAATTGGCTAAAATTAAAAGCAGGGGTGTCCGGAGTGGGAGCTTTTGAAAGAGAATCTAAAGTATTATGTTTTGGTTTATCGTTAATGCAAGACGAAGATGAGAAATGCAAATTAAGTTGATTGAGATCAAGGTTATGGTGTGTGAGATATTGTCGTAATTTCCCAACTCTTCAGGACTTAAGAAATTTCTAGACCCTAGCAGGATCAGGATCTTGTACTGATTCATGGATATGGCGTCGTTGTGCTTTTCTACACAGTTTGTTGCAACGATTCCGTACTAATCTATACTTCTCTCTATTCAAATCGCTAGGGACTGACTTGTATTTAGCTTTGGCACAATTTTTAATGTGGATGATTTTTTTTATATCTTCGGTCAGCCAAGGAGAGGGAGGGTGCTTTACACCCACTGGACGAACAGGAGCATGAACGTCGTAAAGCTGAATTAACAGAGAGTTGAACAAAGCAACCTGTTCATCAACAGTAGACGCATTGACGACTACACTCCAATCAATCTTTACAGCGTCATTTAAAAGCTGCTCCAAATCCAAATTTACAGCGTTGATTAACTTACGGAACAGACCAGAGCTAACGATTCTCCGCGCAGATAAAGGAAACGCTACGGTAATAATGGACACGTCAGAGTATAGTTTCAAAATACTACAGCTTTTATCGGATGAAAGTACATATAAAAAAAGGTCAAAACAGACCTCACAACTAACACGCTTAAAGCAACTAGCGATTTAATAAAGAAATACTCCAAAAAATTACCACCAACATCGTGTACCAAACCACCGAGGTTGTATGGGTTGCCGAAGATACACAAACCAAACGCTCCACTACGTCCTATAGTGAGCCAGATCGATTCACCAACTTATAAGCTGGCACAACACTTGGCAAATATACTGGCACCACTGAGAGGACATACCAGAGCACACACAAAGGATTCATACCATTTTGCTAGTGAGATAAAAGACCTACATCTCGCTGACAATGAAACTATGGTCAGTTTTGATGTTCAGTCACTATTCACATGCCTACCTATTGAGGACTGCATCTCAATTGTAACTAGGAAGCTAGAAAATAACAACATGCCTGCTGAATATGCAGTATTACTTAAACATTGCCTCACATCTGGCTATCCATTGTGGAAGGAAGAGTTCTACAAGCAAGTAGATGGTGTGGCGATGGGCTCACCTGTATCTCCCATAGTCGCCGACATATTCATGGAGGACTTCGAGGAGAAAGCCCTTCTTACTGCTCCTGTAAATCCAAGATTCTACAAGCGGTACGTAGACGACACTTTCACAATTTTACCATCTGACAAAGTAACTGCATTTTTAGACCACCTTAACTCTATAAACTCTAAAATACAATTCACAATGGAGTTAGAGGCAAATAATTCTTTAGCTTTCCTAGATGTTTTAGTCATTCGAAATCCTGATAACACTATTGGTCACACTGTGTATAGAAAAAAGACCCATACCAACCGATATTTAAATGGTGAATCTCACCATCATCCTTCACAGTTAGCTACCGTGGTTAAATCTTTGTTTCAGAGAGCACGAGGGATCTGTGGCAGAAAAACATCTGGCCGCCGAACTTCAGCATAACAAGCAAGTGTTGCAAGACAACAAGCTTCGGATCCCGCGCCTACGTCACAGTGATCGAGTGAAGCCGGCCACAGTCGAGCATGTGCCTGCTGTACTACCATATGTCAGAGGAGTCACAGACAAAGTTGGCTACATCTTGAAGCGAGCTTCCATTAAAACATACTACAAGCTGCCAAAGAAGATTAGTCAATTTTTACCATCCGTCAAGTGTAATATCCCTCTACAAGATGCAGGAGTGTACAAGTTAGATTGTGAATGTGGTCTCTCTTACATAGGTCAAACAAAAAGATCCATAAAAACCCGCGTGAAACAACATATAGCTGACGTGAAGCACCGACGCTCCGGGAAGTCTGCAGTCTGTGAACATGTTCAGGATCGTCCCCACCATTACATCAGATTTGATAATCCACAAGTCCTCGCAAAAGAGCACTGATTCCTACCAAGGATGATACGTGAGGCTATTGAAATTAAAAAACATCCTAATTTCAGTAGAGAAGATGGTTGGGTGCTGCGATCTGCTTGGGATCCTATAATTAACAAAATTAAACCAAAACCCAAGCATACCACTGCAAGACTTCAGGATACTGTAAGTTCGTTTTGCGTAAATCGGACCAAAAATTAATATTCAAAAACTGAAGGTAGCCGGACTAACAATAACATTGGGACGTCAAACATCTCAGTTCACCCCGTGACCATGGGTGCTGTAAAGCACCGGAAACGTCGGGATAATCATTACAGCCCTTCACAAGTCCACTGCTGAACATAGGCCTCCCCCAAGTAATGCCACAAAGCACGGTCCTGAGCCACCTGCATCCATCGACTTCCTGCATATCGTATCAGGTCGTCACTCCATCTAGTGGGGGGTCGCCCTACACTACGCCTACCGGTACGAGGCTGCCACTCGAGAACCTTTCTTCCCCATCGGTTATCGGTTCTTCGAGCTATATGGCCGGCCCATTGCCACTTCAGCTTACTAATCCGTTGGGCTATGTCGGTCACTCTGGTTTTATTTATTTATTTACACTTTAATGCACAAAAAAAGTACATATGGCGGACTTAATGCCATAGGGCATTCTCTCCCAGTCAACCATTAGGCTAAACAGAGATAGACATTATGGAGGCGGTGCAACAATAATCAAATAGAGAGGATAAAAGAAATTTTACTGCGGATATCCTCATTTCTGAGTCTATCACGCAGAGAAACTCCGAGCATAGCCCTCTCCATAGCTCGCTGAGCGACCTTGAGCGTCCTCATACGGCCAGCAGTGAAAGACCACGTCTCAGATCCGTAAGTCATCACTGGCAACACGCACTGGTTGTACAATCTAGTTTTTAGAGATTGAGGTATACCTGACGAGAAGATATGTCGTAATTTCCCGAACGCTGCCCAGCCGAGTTGAATCCGTCGATTGACCTCTCGGTCGAAGTTGGACTTACCTAGTCGGACTATTTGTCACAGGTAAACGTACTCGTCAACAACTTCGAGCATAGTGCTCCCAACAACTACCGGCGTAGGCTCCCAACAACTACCGGCACTACACATTGAATAAAAGTATTATAAACGCGATAAAATCCGTAAATAATAGTTTTATTCAATGTGTAGTGTTCGTGTAAATTTAAGAAATAATTATTAAACAACCACTTTAAAAAAGGTTATCTTCATCATCATCATTACAGCCCTTCACAAGTCTACTTGTAGTGTGTGCTTATATATATTTGTGTAGGATATAATAAGAAAGGATTAGTATTAAACCTACAGACTAGACTACTGGACGTTTTATTTATTCCCCGAACCACCCAACACTACATGGCGACCCTGCCAGTTCATCGGCGGTCTGCCTGGGTTCGGTCGCGGGCCGCGTTCAAAAATATGTGGAATTCAAATTAAGTACGAAAATGAATAATAAATAATATTGAACTTATATTAAAAAAAAATGTGTCGTTCTGAACTCAAGAAAGACCAAGTGTTCATTACGCAAGACACTTCAGGAGGCTCAAATTCTGCACATGTAGAAGAAATTAAAAGCCACTTATCTGGGATATCCGTCGTGCTGATTATAATATGCACAGTTTTGGGCTTGGCTCTTCTCTACGGTGCATACAAAATATACAAAAGTTGCCATACAAGCTGGATGCGGAATGAGATGGTAATAAGCAACTTGCATCGTTCTTTTGTGCGGTCACCGGACCCAGGACCTCGTGTACCCCGTGTATGCTGTGAGTGCCGCCACGAGAACCGCCGTGAGACAACGAATGCGTCAATTTGAAAATATGAGGTTTAAATTGAAAAATATGTTATAGTTTAAGTTTAAGAAAATAATAAAAATAGCCTTATATGTATACACCTTAAAATGTTTTGATAACGATTTTTTTTTAACTGTATTTCCATGTCTAGTGAATTAATAATAATATATGAAAAATTTAAAAATATTAAAAATAATTTAGTTAAATTAAGTTATGATAAGCGAACTAAAAGCATTTTGCAACAAAAATTTAAGGAATCACTACAATTACGTAAAGAATTTGATGATTGTTTGATAATTTTAAATAGATAGAAAGTAAACAAATTAAAAGTAAGGCACTAGTTGAAATACAATCATATTGCGATTTAATTAAGGGTTTATATGTACAAATAGAAAACTTTTGTAGTAAGGATTACAGCTCTCAATCAACTTCCAAGGGCACTATTCAAAGCGAAATATTCACCATGGAAAGTTTCGACTTTAAAACCGCTGTGTCACTCCTACCAGTGATGACGGGCGAGGAATCGGTCACCAAAACCTTGATGGACTCGATAGAGTTATATAGCTCTTCGCTAAAAGAAGAAGGTAAGTCTATGTTAATAAAATTTGTGTTAAAGACTCGTTTGAATGAAGGCGCTAAGTTACGCCTATTAGATTCCTATGACTCATGCGAGGCGCTTATAAGTGATATGCAGAACCACCTTTTAACAAAGAAATCTTGCACTTCCATTCATAACGAACTAATGCAAATAAGGCAAAATAGTAGTTCCCTAGATAATTATGGCAATAAAATCGAACAATTATTCGTAGATTTGACGATTTCCCAAGCCGATGGTGACCAAAACGCGCATAAAATTTTACGTCCTATAAATGAAAAGATCGCCATTAAAAGTTTCACAAATGGCCTGCGAAATCGACAACTCAGTATTATTTTGTCAGCACGTAATTATAGTACGTTAAAAGAAACAATTAGAGCTGCAAAGGATGAGGAGGCGTCTTGTGTTCGACCTAGCGAGTACACCGAACCATCGATTTATTTCGGGAATCGAGGTGGTTCAGGAACGCGTAAAAATTTACGTGGTAGGTATATATCCAATAATGTACCACGGCAAACATACCCTTTGCATACCCAAGCAAAAAATAACGTGAACTGGAGGAAACCGGTACCCCAAAAGTTTTCGCGTGGAAATCAACAACACCGCGGAAAAAAAGGTAATTATGGTGAGTACTCATACCAGAATCGCGGATTTTTTCGTGGTCAAAATGCCCAGCGAGTTCATTTTATAACACCAGAATATCGCGTATCGCAAAGTTCTCAAAATATTGAAATTAACCCTAATAACGATAATAATGAAAATAACTTAGAATTTTTTCGAGACCAATAGTATATTTAGTTGCGAATATAGTAATTGTGTTGAGTTAGCAATAGATGGTATCAAATGTAGATGGCTCGTAGATACCGGCGCTTCCCTGTGTGCGATTAAATATGACACGCTTAGTAAACTAAACCTTTCATTACAAAAGAAACCGATTACAATAAACGGAATCGGAGGCAAATTACGAACCGTGGGATTTGTTGATTTAACATTGTCTGTTAACGGACTGAAATTTAATAATAAGTTTCATGTTATAAAGCAGTTGCCGTGTGAAACTTCTGGAATTTTAGGTATAGATTTTTTACGTAAGTTTAATTGTAGCATAAATTTCGAATTGAATAATATTACACTGCATAATATGAATGAATTAGTAACTTTACCATTGCATATGGGTATTTTGGGAAATAATAATTATTTGAGTATTCCTCCGAGATGCGAGAATTTATTTTATATCAATGCGAATATGAAAGAAGATTGTGTTGTCTTTCCGAAAGAGTCATGCGAGGGAGTTTTTCTGTCTGGTGGAATTGTCAAAGCGAATAACGGGAAAATACCAATAAAAATATTAAATACACGGGAGAATCAGGTCAATCTTAGTTATTTTAGGCCTGAAACCGATAGTTTACATAATTATTCAATTTGTAAGTTTGATAAAAGTCTCATTAATCCCGAACGCGTTCATAAAATGTTAAATTTACTAAATTTGGATCATTTAAATAAAGAGGAAAAATCTTCTATTATACATATTTGTGCAAAATTTTCCGACGTATTTTTATTGCCAGGTGATCAATTAACAACTTGTAATTTATATGAACATAATATTCAGTTAAAACCTAATATTGACCCAGTGTATGTAAAACAGTATCGATTACCCTATTCTCAGAGGAACGAAATAGAAACACAAGTCAAAAATATGTTACAAGACGGAATTATTGAACCAACTTGTAGTGAGTGGTCAAGTCCTGTACTTCTTGTACCCAAAAAGCCAGAAAATGGTGAGGACAGGAGCTGGCGCTTGGTTATCGATTTTCGAAAATTAAACAACTGTATTGTAGATGACAAATTTCCGTTACCCAATATTACAGACATATTAGATTCTTTATCAGGAGCAACGTATTTTACCCACCTTGATCTCAATCAAGCTTTTTACCAATTAAGCCTTAATCCATCTAGTAGAAGGTATACGGCTTTCACTACACCCTCTGGTCAATATCAGATGACCAGAATGCCAATGGGCTTAAAGACAAGCCCAAGTTCCTTTTCTCGTGCTATTACAATATCCATGGCTGGTTTAAATTACGAAAAAGCGCTCACTTATTTAGACGACCTCATTTGTTTTGGCAGAAACTTAGATAACCATAACAAAAATTTAATGGAAATATTATCGCGCTTAAGAAAAGTAAACTTAAAGTTAAACCCGAAAAAATGTGTTTTTCTAAAAAAAGAACTTCTTTATCTTGGCCACGTAGTTTCTTCCGAAGGTATTAAGCCTGACCCAAAAAAGATATCAGCATTACAAAATTACCCAATTCCTCAAAATACTAACGATGTAAAAAGGCTAGTAGCGTTTGCGAATTACTATCGAAGATTTATACCAAAATTTTCTGAAATCGTTTTACCTCTGAACAATTTATGTCGCAAAAATGTTAAATTTCATTGGAATAAAAACTGTAAACTATCTTTTTCAACGCTTAAAAATGCTTTAACGACTCCTCCCATACTTCAGTATCCAAATTTTGACCAAAATTTTATTTTAAAAACTGACGCGTCTAGTTTTGCTATAGGCTCCGTTTTATGTAATCATGACGGACGACCGGTTGCATATGCTAGCCGCACTTTAAACAAAGCCGAGAAAAACTATCCTACTATCGAAAAGGAATTATTATCGATAGTATGGGCAGTAAAATACTTTCGACCTTATTTATATGGACGCGAATTCATTATTGAAGCGGATCATAAGCCTCTCGTATATTTATTCAACATGACAAATCCGTCAAGTAGACTTACGAAGTTTAGGTTATTGCTCGAGGAGTATAAGTTTGTTATCAAGTATGTAAGGGGAGCTGACAATGCAGCTGCAGATGCTTTGTCACGCATCCAAATTTCGAGTGAAGATTTGAAAGAAATGAATGAAAAGGTCGTATCTGTTCTAACAAGAGCGCAAAGAAAGCGAATAAATAAAAAAATTGCGCAAGATAAGAGCGACAACCCTACGGCGGATAAGGTTACCACCAACGATTGGACTGATCACCCAAAAGTCGTGGGAATACTTAAACAGCCGAAGGATTGCACTGAATTATTATTTGTAGACGAAAAAGAATGGAAAAAGATAGACAGAGTGAAAGAAAAGTTCTATTCTAACTCTAAGTTATTTTGTTTTGTCTCAGCAAAGTCAACAATTTATGTAAATCCTTCTTTCCGATCATATTGTGCACGAGATGCCTTTGTGAGGGAGTTGGATTGCTTTTGTAATAAGCGAAAGATAGATCGTCTGTATATTATACAAAATAATAATAACAATATATTAATTAAGGAGTTAACTCGTATTATAAATGAGACACCAAATAGGTCCGGACCGCGAATATTAATTTTAAATGGTGTCCATAAAGTCGACGATCGTGAGACAAAACGCATAATATTAAACGACTATCATTTATTGCCAACTAGTGGTCACGCCGGTATAAGGCGAATGATAAACAATATAAAGAAAAGATTTTTTTGGCCCGGGTTAGAGAAGGATGTGACTAATTATGTAAACCAATGTGACAAGTGTTTGCGATATAAGCACTTAAATAAGCATATAAAAGAACCAATGGTTATAACGGATACGGGATATTCTGCTTTTGATAGAATTTATTTAGATTTAGTAGGGCCCTTATGTAAAGATAGCGATAGTAATGTTTATATACTCACACTACAGTGTGATTTAAGTAAGTATGTTGAAGCCTATCCGCTTAAACATAAGGATACTATTTCGGTGGCATCGTCTTTTATCAATAATTTTATTTTGAGATATGGTATTCCTCGACAAATAATATCTGACCAAGGGACTGAATTTGTTTCAACCGTCATGAAAGATGTGTGCCGTATTCTCAATATTCAACAGGTAACGTCAACAGCATATCATCACCAATCCATAGGTTCCTTAGAAAACAGCCACAAAAATCTGATGTCATTTCTAAGAATTCAAACAGGTAATGAACCACATAACTGGAGCACTTGGTTACCGTATTGGTGTTTTGGTTATAATAACACTGTACACACGGAAACCAAGTATACTCCATATGAGCTTGTTTTTGGGAAGCTTTGCCGTTTGCCAACTAATTTAACTTTAGATATAGACCCCTTATATAACCCATATGATTATCCACAACAACTTGGATATAGACTTCAAAAATCGCAATATGATGCAAGAAATAATTTAATTTTAAGCAAACAAAGTAGGAAAACTAAATATGATTACCATACCAATCCAATTAAATATAATGTCGGTGATATGATACTCCTTAAGAATGAACAATGTGTAAACAAATTTGATCCTCTTTATATAGGACCATTTAAGGTTGTCGAAGATCGTGAACCAAATGTAACAATAGATTACAAAGGTAAACATAAGTCTATACATAAAAATCGCACTAGACCATATACATAAATCAATAAAATTGTTATTATTACTATAAATACAAATAAAATTATTTCAAAATTACTGTGTTTACGATTTTTTTTATTATGATATAAGTATGTTATACCTAGTATAAGAATTTTAATATTTAAAAAAAGTGTACACCTTTTTTATTTTTTTTTTATACACCAAGTTATGTTACATAAAAAAAATATTTTTGTGAATGATTTTTTTTTCTTTTTGCCGATGGGCGTGTAGTGTGTGCTTATATATATTTGTGTAGGATATAATAAGAAAGGATTAGTATTAAACCTACAGTCTAGACTACTGGACGTTTTATTTATTCCCCGAACCACCCAACACTACATACTGCTAAACATAGGCCTCCTTCAAAAAATGCCACAAAGCACGGTGCTCCCTGCACCCATAGACTTCCTGCATGTCTTACCAGATCACCATCTGCATCCATCGTTTTGCTGTATGTTTTACCAGATTGTCGCTTGATTTAGTAAGAGTCTAAAGAGAACTGAGAACTGAGGAAAAAGATGGGAAATAGCATCTTTCTGATAACAGCAAAATAAAAATAAAAAAACTGCGGTTGACAGCTCGCTCACCACGCGTGGCAACTATGGCAATATACCCTCCATGGCGAGAGTTACAAAAAGGATAATAATATAAATAGGTAGGTAGTTGATAATAACCGCTGGGAATGAGATGATTGCATCCAAGTTGTTTCTCAAATTGGTTGTAAGTAATTGTTTATAACGTAAGTTTTTTGTTGTATAACGTAAGTTTGAAGAAAAAATCTCGCAGGGTTTCTTACTGGGTTTTCCCAGGACAGAGGTTTATCACGAGCTAGTGGTTAAAGAAAAATAGGAATTTTAATGAGAATTAATGATAATCTAGAATTGATAATATCTATATATCTCCATTGCTTTAAAAATATTTTATTCTATTAATCAGGTCAATACATACAAATCAATTTGTACAATCCTTTTATGATGGTTTTTCACTTCATTTTCATAAAAAAGAAACAAACTCTATTATGGCTATTCTGTTTCAATTTTAAATGAATCATCATCATCATTACGGCCCTTCACAAGTTGATGAACATAGGCCCCCCCAAGGAATGCCACAAAGCACAGTCCTGAGTCACCCGCATCCATTGCCACCTCCGCTTACTAATCAGTTGGGCTATGTCGATTACTCTGGTTTTACTGCGAAAATCCTGATTCCTAAGTTGATTACGCAGAGATACTCCGAGAATAGCCCTCCCCATAGGTCACTGAGCGATTTTGAGCTTCCTCGTACGGCCGGCAGTGAAGGACCACCGTCTCAGATCCATAGGTCATCACTGGCAACACACACTGGTTGTACAATCTAGTTTTGAGGTTTTGAGGTATACCTGACGAGAAGATGCGTTGTAACCTCCCGAACGCTGCCCAGCCGAGTTGAATCCGTTAATTGACCTCTCGGTCGAAGTTGGACTTACCTGGTCGGACTACTTATCCCAGGCCAACCGTCATACTTATCAACAACTTCGAGCTTAGTGCTCCCAACAACCATCGGCATGGGTGTGACATGGACATTGCACATGACTTTTGTCCATGTTCATCTTAAGACCTATCCGTTGGCAGAAACTATTGGTCATTGAGCACAGTGCTTATGTCCTCCAATGATTCTGCCATAAGGACTATATCGTCGGCAAATCGAAGGTGAGTGATGTACTCGCAATTGACGTTAATACCGTATCCTTTCCAGTCCAGTAGCTTGAAAACGTCTTTCAATACTGTGGTGAAGAGTTTTGGCAATATTACGTCACCCTGTCTTACACCTCTCTTCAATTGGATGGAAGAACATATTATATATTTATCTAAGTGTTAGGGATTAATTGAACACAATTTTATTTAAAATTTGCCTTTGGCTTCGATACAGACTTTTAATCTTTGGTTATGAATAAGCTACGGATTTGCGAATTATCTTTATGAGTAATTCAGACTGCTAACTTGATTATTTGAGAATCAATGCCATTTTCTCTGGTACTAAATATAACGAGTAATCCAATATATGTAGATCTGAATTGTACTAGGGACAGTCATAATAAGTCCGCAACAAAGTTTTCGTGCCAGATTTGAGTTTTTGTGATTTTTGTCCAAATAATGAGTCATGTTGGATAGATTACGGTACATTTATGAAAAGTGTATCAGTGAGTGGGTTTACTCTCTATCAAGAGTGTCTTATGATAAACTTCGATAAGTTTTATGTAAAATTCAAAACTCTAAACTCTTTTATCATAAAAATGATGCTTCAGCACGCATCTTGATTATTGTGACTTACTACTGACTTACCTTACTCTCTATAGTAGCAGAGACTAAATATGACGGTAAGCAACCAGATTGAGGTCTAATTTAATTCACGACAGCACCCTAGCGGTAATTTTTGTGTTTCCTTTTAATATGGTTTCGTCTGATTATGTCTTTTACTGCGTTCACAGCCCGTGTAAAATCAGCAACACGGAGGCCCCGAGCTAGAAATTGTTGTTGTACGCGCATAAAGCGTCTTAAAATGACTGTCGGCTCCATATCCACTTTTGCAAAGCTATCAATTCTGGTTAATAAACACGGCGAAAAATATTACTTACCTGAACTGTCAGAAAGTCGATTTAAGTTTCTCACATAAACACATTTCAAATTTTAATTTAGTGAAAAGGAAGAAATGCTTTTTAAATAGTATCATTACTCATGGTTAGACAAGAAATAGCTGCGGATCTTCTTGCATGGAGTAAAACTAAAATATCTATGAATAGCTGTGAGATTTAAGTTTATATCAAACCTATTAATTTATTATCCATATTATTTCAATGGATATTTATAGCCTTAATGACTAAATCTGCTCTGATAATAATTATCGAAATTCAAAAAAATTCAGGGGTATCATTCCGATCGCCACCGTTTAAACTGTTTGTATATACTAATGAATAACTCTGATCAATTAGCAATGGACATTACTGAAAGTGCGCTAATGTGTAAACATTCGTTAATGAACTAAAAAGTGGACTAGGCAAAATTTGCAAATTAAAGTAAAAATTTAACTTAATTATTCACAAGGTAAGGATTTTCCGAGGAACATTAAATTATTATTAAAATATTAAAGATTTTATAAAGATCTATTCTCAATCTTACCATTCTGCCAGACGCTTATGGGAAATGGGCCTTTCATCATCGTCATCATT
Source organism: Parnassius smintheus behrii (assembly GCA_036936625.1). Lineage (NCBI taxonomy): Eukaryota > Metazoa > Arthropoda > Insecta > Lepidoptera > Papilionidae > Parnassius > Parnassius smintheus. Next base: position 20,825,979 of record JAUPFT010000002.1, on the reverse strand, counting down.
ACAGCCCCTCACAAGTTCACTGTTAAACATAGGCTGGTCTCCTATGAATGCCACAAAGCACGGCCTTTCATTCATTGGCAACCTGCACTTTCTAACCAGGCAGTCACTCTTTCTCTCACGTCACGTCAAGCCTTGAGTTACCAGTATTATTGCATACTTGACGTTACTTTCCATCACCATTGATATAGATAATTTTAGATCGGACATAACAGACGGATATTTAACCATTCATTGAAAAACAAAAGATCTTTCTCGCATGAGTCACCATTAACTGTATTCCCCCACGGGCGTGGTATTACTACGGTCAGTTGAAATGCGGCTGGATCGATTAAATATGGTAGTGGATTCGAACTCAAGTTGGTATCCCATACTTCATGTGGTGCAAGTTCTGTTTTCTCGTTGCTTCTGGTGTGGTATGTGGTTGCTGCGGCGTATATACAACTACATGTATTCTTGACCATGAAACTCCCTTAAGATACTATAAATTATCTTACAAAGCACAAGAACATTGCTGCTATTTTACGCTGGTATTCCGCATCAGCCTGCTGCACTCATAATCTTTGATGATATGATATGTTGTAGAACGATTATAAGCATTAAAAAATTCTGTATAGATATTCATCTATGTATTCATCGGCATCATTATTATATTATACAGGTATTGAATAGCTTACAATTAAACACGAGCCTTCATAAAGTAGCCCCAAAGTAGCCAAGTAGAGGGGGCCTACTTGCTTGCTATATTCATTACGCGAAAAAAATTCCAATGATTTTATCGAAATTGTTATGTTGTCATTTATGTCAATTATCTTAGTCATTCTCCAGTAAAGTTTTAAAACACTTGCAGAACAAAATAAAGTGGTGAATTATCTTACCCATCATGAAAAATTGAATGTTTAAAAAGAAAATATTTTGGCTATATCTAAGTTAGTACGTTTTCTCGATTACTTTTAGGCAGAAAACTGTTTTTCGATGTATATCTGAATTATATAATAACTCTATTATTCAGAAATCAAAAGAAATCAACAGCTCTGAGATAATGGGATATTAAATTTCATCAGCAGGTAACGCATAAAAATTTCAAATTGTTTTCTGAACACAGCTACAGAGTCGGAACTTAAATTATTTGATAGACTATGTCTTAGCACCACAAACTATTAGTCAAGTGAATTACTAATTACGAATACAAAGGACACTGTGTTGTTTTTTGGTTTTCTGTGAGAAACTACCCCTCCCTGGTCGATATGACTCATGAATGCTGCAGATACAGTAGCAGCTCTACCGCTTTTCTTTTTATCTTTTTTTTAATTAACTATTGTGTAAAGTAGTCAATAAAATTCTGTAATCAACTGCTTCTACTCAGCCAAGAACAAGCAGCAACTATTTCCCCAAAGGAAAATCAAGCTAATAGTAGCAGGTGTACTTCTTAGTATTTCAATTTATTATACAAACATTGATGAATGAACTTACTGTTCACTCATAATACCCATGGACAACAGAAGCCAATTTCAAATGAAAAGGCTACAGGTAAGTTATCACCTCTGGGTACAAAGATGGAACGCCTTACAGTCTGTAATTCTCTTCACCTCAGAATACACTTGCTCTCTATAGCTTCAGCTCGGAACATAGTAGTGCGAGCTCCGCTGTTTGTACAGAAATAGTTAAAAATATCGTACTTACAAAAAGAGTTTTTTTTTACCTTGTAGTACCCTAGTATTATATATACCCTTCATCCCGGAACACAGTAGTGCGAGCTCCGTTGTTTGAACAGAAATGGTTAAAAATATGGTACTTACCTAGACAAACTCCTAGAAACAAAAAGAGTTTTACCTTGTAGTATTATTTACACTAGTATTATTTTACTTATAACAGTAGTTTAAGGTAACATTTTCTCCAAATGCAAACCTCACCTGGATTAGCGAACGAATCGATCTGGGCTTATAAACGAGATAGATAGTATTAGGAGGTCATCAGCTCTGTGCAACCCACCGATTCAGTGCGGTTACATTAGGCAAATCATTTGAGTAATGCGTACCACTTGACGTATTCCTAAGTAAGACTAGATCCAGTTGTGGACTTCAAAAATTGATTTTTTACTGCATCGCTGCAAGTGAATTTAAGTAGAATTTTTACTGTAAGTATATCTCCCATTCTTTATATGTATTAAAATATTTTTTAAGTACGTAGTACGTAGTAGTTTTTAAAAGGTGACTAATAGGATATTGAGTTTGAGATTGTGTAGTAGCTTAAGGTGGTTCAAGCCATAGAATACTATAATACAAAATAGAATAGCTGTCAACCTTATTTTGTATGAGGATCGGGAGCACACTTACAAGCAATTACGTCGTATCATCACTACTACAAACCTGATTATCTGTGTTGACAGACTGAGTAAATTTACACATTTTAGACTTTTGATTATCCTATACCTTTAAACGAGCAATTCTTGTATATATGTATATATATATATATAATCGGGATCTCGGAAACGGCTCCAACGATTTTCATAAAATTTAGTGTCCAGGGAGTTTCGGGGATAATAAATCGATCTAGCTAAGATTTATTTTTAGAAAATGTCTTTTTGTCCGTGTTTTTAGGCAATTAAAAACTGCTACAATATAGTTAGAATAAGAAGGTAAATTTTGACAGTTTGGTAATGATTATAAATAGCTTATTGATATAATGGGCGGTCACAAAATCGTAAAACCCCGGTTCGAGCCCAGACCGACCGACCGACTTTTTTATTTTTTTTTCAAGTTTCTTTCTTTTTTGAGAAAATATATTTTTTTCGAGCCCTTTTTTTAGTATTTTTTAAAAACACGAAAATTTAAATAAAAATAATTGCACTCATGATTTTTTATTCAAATAACCAGTTCCGTTTTTTCTGTTATGTCGCTAAGATCAAAAAATATTATTTATAATTCATCAGTATGTAATTTGTATCTAAATATAATTTTCAAAACACACGAATTAAAAAAATCGAGCGAAAAATACCGAGCAAAGCTCGGTCAACCGGGTACTGATAATATAATATAATAATGTTCAAGATCATTATTAAAAAAATCGTTTAAATTTTAATACGTATTTATTTGTAAATAGTGTGCAATTCGGCATTTTCTAAATAATTTTCATGCGAAATTTAGAAACGATTGTAACGTCAAAAAACATCACATATTGACATTTATACATGTGAATTAACATGTTAGTGACATTATAGTGGCTATACGGGCTCCGCCCACTCCCTCGTTCTAATATGTATGTATTATTGTATTTTATGGTTCAAGCTTAGTCCAATAATTTTATTGGTCTGAGCTTGAACCACTTTGGACTTATCCCTACTGGTATTACAGGTGTGATGCTATGTATATATGTATGATAAGCTTACAATTATTAGCTTCAAAGTAATTGTTCTAATTTGTATCGTCGTCGTGTATTTGATGCAACATATTATATAGAGTACCTGACGTTGAGTACGTAATTATAACGTACTTAATATCTGAGTAAGTACAGGCAGTAAAGGAGAGTTTGTAATTCTAATTAGTGTTTCCCTCTTTTTAATTAAACAGAATTATGAATACTCGACAGTAAATTGATGGTTGGGTAGCGCACTGGTGAAGTATGCGTTTTCTGCGCTGTGGGAATTAATTCATTTATTATTGTTTTAAAAAAAATAGGGGCCTTATTATAAATAATAATAATAAAATACATATTTCAGGATTTTCAGTAAAAAACCTTGTAAATTACGGGATGGAAGTTTTTATATCGGTTTTCCCATACACAATTAATTTCATGCTAGAGACCTGTAACTTCATATTGCAAATAAAAAAAATACGTGTTTCAATTTTTTTTAAAGTCATCCCTCAACCTGTTAAATTGGGGGGTAGAAGTGTATATGGGGGCTTTCGTCAGCTTTCAAAATATTACTACATTATTATACATATTATTCGAAAATTATTAAATAATTTTATAAATAAATATATGAATATTATTAGACGTAAATACTTCGTTAAAACAAAAACGTGGTGAGAAGTATTTACAAAAGAAAACTTCTATGGAGATGGGAAATTATTATGGTGTAGGTCCTACAGGGGTTCTAATGCCACATAATTTAACTAAGGGAGTTTGTGAAGTTAGGGCTTGTGGAAGTAGGATGTGTAGAGTTAGAAACTTGGCTCTACATGAGATCTGATAGCCTATTGAAAATGCGAGCCATATGGTCTAGTCTTGGCAACATTTTACATGAGTATGTTTTTGGCGGCATTTTGTTTACCAACTTAAACCGCGGACAAAATAAAGAAATATTTTGCTATGAACTAATTGTTTTCTGTCGTTAGCTTACAGGAAGAAATATGCCTCTAACTGTATCAAAAGTTAAAAAATCAAAATAACACAGATATGTTTCTCTATCAATGCTTTGTCATTTTTATCTTTTGTGTACTACTGAAAAGTATTTAAATTACTTAATAACATCGATAATTAAATTCCCTTTATTATACGCCTCTGTGAGTGAACATTTGGTGTTTCTGATATTTTTCTACGATACGTGTGCTAGTGTGATAAAGTGTTTCATTACGGTTATTACTCACAAAGTAAGGGCATTTATCATCCCCTTTCTTACCGTAAGTGTCATAAGTCAGCTATTGGATTACGAAGCTTTTATATGAACTATGCATGTAGGGTTAGCAAACCATATTTGCAAGTCTATTTTATTGCGAAGATATAGGCTATTGTGAAGGTAAAATCAATAACAGTTAAATCTTCCCCATTATAAGAAGTATTAGTTCGTTACCATCGTCAATGATGACGAAAATATCGTCATCATTGACGATGGTAATGATATAGGTTGATGACGTCATCATTACAGCTTACCAAAGTCCACTGCTGAACATGTATCTCCTTCACAAACTACTTCATGCAGTTGAGGGGTAAGAGGTGAGGTTATACATCCCTCAGTGGAGACATTTGCCACAGTAGCAACGACTGACCGGCGGGTTAGCGACCGCAGTAATAAAGAATTATTATTTTAAATTGCTATCAGGAAGATGCTGCTGCTACTATCATGCCTTAGTTTCCCTCTGGCGCCCTTTGCGACACCCATGGAATGATAAAGGGTAGTGTATTCTCTTAAGTCACTACTACAGGGCGTTTATTTTCATTGGATAAAATAATTGAAGATAAACCTTACGACAAATTAAATCTTAATCATTTAGATGGTCTGTGAAGTCCGGCAATAGACTTTGACGTACTGTGAGACATGCGTGAAATGAAATTGTTGTGAAAATTTTTAATACAAACTCAGTACAGCCAACATATCATAAATATTTCGGGAATATAAATTCTTATTAATTACGTAATAATTCTTAGTCCTCTTAAATTTGATAGAACCCTGAGTTTTATATGTGGTAGAGCCATGCTGTAGTTATTAAATGGTTGTACCACGAGTGGGTCGGCTCGACCGGGGAAGGACCACGCTCTCACAGAATACCAGCGTAAAATAGCAGCTCTATGCCGCTGTGTTTTGTATGGTAAGTAAAGAGAACCGGAGACCCTTTTTACTGGAAACGAAGCATTCTATCTTTGTCCTCAGGGGTGGCAACGCATCTGCATTTTATTTCCTAATCGTGGATAAATGTAGATGTCTATGGGCCATAGCATCCACTTAACATTAGGTGGACTGTGTGCTCGTTTGTCACCCTTATTCTATAGAAATAAAAATTTACCCAACACTGAGACGTAGGTATGAATAATATAGATTGTTGATTTCTTAAAGCTGTACCGCCCATTTTACGGAAGTTGGATATTATTGTATTATTATAATATAAGAAAAAGTCTAGATTAATTTCAAGAAACAAATTAAAAATATGTCAAGAGTGAATTTCAAGTCATGATTATTAATTTTTTCTTATTGAATCATGACATAGTCACATAAATATCATCATTTGAATACATAGAACAAAATGTCTTCCTCGTTGTAGCTAAACATAATTTTCAAAATAGGTAACAATATATTTTCATTTCTTTATTTAAAAGACGTTCTATAATGTGCTCTATGGTTTAATTCTTCAAAATAAAGTAATTATTGTAACCTCAATCAATTAGCGGTTGACAGCCCTGAATGTTGGTAACGCGTAAACACAAGTCGCTAACGAACCGAAGCAGCCCCTGCACAAATTTGCAATTTCGATTGGCGCTGTTTGCGTGTGATGCCTACATTGTACCTCACTCCCCTTCCATATTATTGTTACTATGTAAAAATGACGATTTTTAGTATAACAAAGTACTTCTGCCTTAGTCTTTTCTCTTTTTACTTTTTTTACGGTCTTCTATGCTTTTTATGTGTTTTGAGACTTTTTCTACTTTTTCTAGGTGAACCGATTTTGATGATCCTTTTATTATTTAAAAGGTGATGCTTCTCATGTGGTCCCATTTTTTTTTGCGCCCGAAGCAAATATGGGCAACCCTCCGAAAAACGGGGGAGGGAGGTGGGGAATGCTCATAGCGTACCACTCAGCCGGCTGCGTGGTTATGTGGAGACTTTTACCCACTAAACCCTACCTTTTAGGGACTGGCTTAACGGTCTAACTAGAGATCTCTAAGCCGTATACGAACGCGACCCTCCTTGGCAGAAAGGAGGGCGCATTGGGTCCCATATCATACGTAACCTATTATATACTGCAGCGTGGCTCTACCTCGTAAAAATTCACTATAGCTCTATCAGTAGAGAACTACTTTCAAAATCTTATCTATACCCTGTCTACTTTCGAAAGAAGAAATAGTTTTCCTTGCAATATTATACATAATATGCGCAACTGAGCTTGCAGCACTTGTGGTCTTTTGTAGAAATTTTCAAACCACCTAGTGTACTTATCAATACCACGTCTGAGAACATACGATTGCTTGTCTTAACAATCTTATTAATCTATAATATATAAATAAAATAAAAAGTAAAACCACTTTCTCGCCATTTTTTAATTCTTGCCTTTCAGTGGTCTTTCAGCATGATAATGCCAGACCACTCACATCAATGACCAGTCAACAAAAATTGAGAGAGCTTGGTTGGAAAGTGTTAATGCACGCACGCAATGCATGCTTAGATTTTCACCTGTAGTGTTAGGTTAACATCAAGAGAGGACTATCAAAACTCGTCGCAATTTTTTAATCGATAATCCAAGGTTTCTACAACAATGGTATTATGTCACTACCTACAAAATGGCACATAATATATACTTATAGTTAAACGTAGTAAAACTTTGCAAAAAAGTCTTGAATTTGTATATGAAATACTAAGAAACGTTTGTGCTGACCTTTTTATCATTAGTGGTAAACTTCCATCGTTATAATCATTTTAAAACACGTTTCGTAAACCACTAAAAATTTACTTTCGGGTGCTTACTGAATGAAAAAAATATTTTATCGTCAATTTGGTTTCATTGAAGGAAGGGTATAATTCCAATTTTTCAATTCCTATTGAGGAACTCAAGTCGGAATAAATTTTTTTTTGTTCAGAAGTTATGCATATGTTTTACTAACAAAAGCAGAAAAACGACAAACAATTAGATTATTAAGTTACATATATACTTGTAGGACGAAGAACCGACAACTGATTGGAAAATCGGTTCTCGGTAGCTTCTCAAAGTTACTACTTACGCTAAATTAAAAGTTAAACTATTAAGTTAAAGTTACTTTTTACGTACATACTCACTAGAAAGAGTGACGGCCTAGTAAAAGATGCAGGAAGTCGATGGATGCAAATGGCTGCTTTGTGGCATTCCTTTGAGGAGGCTTACTATGTTCAGAGGTGGACTTGTGAAAGATTGTAAAGATGATGATGACTATATAATATGTTATTGTTTTTTTTTTTAGCAAAAATGCAAAAAAGTGCCTTGTAAAAATATAATAAAATAGAAAATATGGAACATATTTTTATAAACAAAATCAACGAAATGTGTTTTACGTGGATTAAATTTTATCTTTTCGCTTCGTATGATTTTGCTATACATTATTTTCAATCACTTTAATGTGTTTTTTATTCATAACGTCATTCACTCTACGTACTATGATAGAATCGTAAAATCATCTTTATGCAATCTCTGGAAAGTCTTTGCTCCCAAAGGATTTTGTCACAACGTTGTTTTACGACTTGACTGTAAAATAAACAGCAGGTGAGCCCAGTTTATTTTCTCGGTTACTTGTTCTACTATAAACCTCTCATGGCGATTTAGAAATCTTGATTTACATAAAGGGTTTTGAGTTAACCAGTTATACTGGAACACTATTGTTGTCTACTATTTTGCTGTTATAAATATGAAAATATCGAATATAATTAATATTTATAATATTAATTGTATTATATATTCCACGCATTAACGGTTAGCTTCGTCTTTCGTAATGTGTACAGCAAAAGGAGTAAAATAGTTTTGACTGACTTAAATAATCTCAGAGAATTCCCTACCAGCATTTTTACAGTATCCATGCATCTGAAACCAATTATCGAAACATATTTAAATTAAATCAACCTAAGAAACATACCTTTTCGACGGTCTAATCTAACGCTGCAAGCACATCTTCCGATGATGAAAACTGTAAACACCAAATACAAACTGTACCAAACATTTTATTTATGGTATTAATAAAAAGACGTATGACGGAACTTAATGCGTTTTAAAACGCGATTTTAAACCCAAATTTCCGGTTATTATTAACTTCTTTCCGGAAATTTGATACACTGTACCTGGCAACAATAGCTTAAACAAATGAAAGCGTAACCCAGTTTCATGAATGATTGTTTGTTAAATAATGTTACGAGCTTGCGGTTCGTGACAATAAAAATTGCCAATAGAATTTTCTAAATTAACATTTAATTCACTTTACACTAATTACAGTTAAAAACACTAATAATTAATCACACTGATTCACTTTATTTCGCTTCGAAGCTTCGCTTGTCTCGCCAAATTCAATACTTCATCGATCGCATCTTGCAGCGCCTATAAATATAAAGTAGCACAGAAATTCCAGAATATTCAAGTAAACACGCGCAAGGTGCCGAGAGTTTGAGTTTCAACTTCTAGAAGTTTAGTTCTTCGGTTCGAGACTAGATGGCGCTGTCGGTTGAAAGATTAGTTATGTCATTTTCTGGAAAGCTCCCCTTGGTCACGTCTCTGACACTAGATGGCGCTAGTGCCGTCGACTTAGGCGCGTAACACTGCCCCCTCCTAAGACATGCTCGTCCCGAGCATTATCGGCCCCATAATAACGCGCCAGGCGATCCACATGGATGATCTTAGGAGTCCCTCTTGCGCCTTTCTGTAGGGTCCGGTAGTTTACATCGTTGATCCTGGTCACAATCCGGTACGGGCCGTCCCATTTAGCTTGAAGCTTAGGAGATTTCCCTTTGCTGCGGACTGGATTGTGCAACCACACTAGTAAACCTTCGTCGAACCCTTTATTGTTCATTTTGCGGTCGTACCGGGTTTTCATTTTCTCAGACATTTGCTGGCCCGATTGTCTGACGTGCTCATAAATGTCATTCATTTTGTTCCGTAAGTCATTTGCATAATCGGTTATACTGCGTGGGGTATCAGGTGGGCTAGATGGCACTAGTGCCGCCGACTTAGACGAGTAACAATAATATTATTTATTTATTTAATCATTAATTGTATACGTTTATTTCATCACCATCATCATCATCATCATTACAGGCATTCACAAGTCCACTGCTGAACATACACACAACTTTACCATTTTACTTAATGTGCTATCTAAAAAGGAACTTGTAAATTAAGTACTGTGATGATTACTAATAATATAATGAAATAATAAATGATCGTCGAATTAATAACATCGATGCATAGCACTACGGGGGCATCAGCCAGTGAGCGAAAATAAACGAGACAACATAGATATCTGTATCTCGCCAACATATTACGCGCAACGTTAAAATATTTAGTCCGAGTTTGGTGAGAAAATATGAAATATATAAGCAAAAATATTACAACGTAGTAACAGCCACAGTAACAGCTTGCAGATATATAAAATTTTGCTACCAAAATTATTGATGGAAATACAGACTAAGGAGGTTAATGAAAATTTGGAACATTTGGCGTCCCAAACAAGGGTGAATCGTGACGTTCCACTAGATCCTTAAATAACGGGACGCCCCGCGCAAATCGGGATACTTGAAGGAATTCCTGGTGTTGCGGTTGATCATGGGCGGCGGTAGTCACTTAACATCACGTGAGCCGCACGCTCGTTTGCCCCTTCTTCTATAAAAGAAAACTTGGTTATACTTGTTTATGCTATCGGTGAGAATGCATACAAACGCGAGCGGTAGCGTAACAAAGTGATACATTCTATCGTTAGGAAGACTGGAGCGTCTGGTACACAGAATACAATTACTCTCTAAAGAGAGAAGAACGCCATCTTCAAACTACAAAAGTGAAATACGCGTCTTTGGGTTTATATTACTAGCGCTACTGTGGACCCCTACATGAAACATTTTTCGCGAGAATTTCAAACCTTGTTTTCTGTAACTTTTAAACTGTTTGTTGATTTAAGGCATATTCGAGTAACTTTGGCCCAAACTTACGGTCCCATTCATTTCACCAAAATTACTCGAATTTACTTTAGCAATATGTGCTGAATCTCTTCATACATAGTTCGCCTATTCTCATTACATTTTTACTGCGAGCACTTTTCCTTCATAACAACCGTCAAAGGGTGACCACTTCTTCTTTCATCTCTCAAAGTTAGTCAACCGTGCTTAAAAGTTGTTACACCAGCGGTAGTCGGTTTCATTTGAAAGGACTTTATTCTTACGTATCATATGAAGTCTGTCAAACGATACTTCCAGTTTCAGACTTCATTTGAAAAATTCAATACAAAATTAAACATTTAAATGGGAATATTCGTATTTACATTTGTAAACACAATTGTAAATAGTTTTGAAAAATAAACTTTATCTACCACGTGTACAATACAAAAAAAATACAAAACATTGCGTGTAAATTATACATTTCGAAAAGAAACAAAAAAATCGCTTAAAGTAGTTTCCCTTCTTTAAAATACTTATGCTAAAATATTTTACAGTCCAATAAGTTATAAATAGGATTTGAATTTGAAAGTATACTATAGATTTCGTTGAAACATAGGAGGAAGATACTGCATAAACGATCGCTATAAAATTGGCAGTTTCGCTTTGCAGGACGCTAACCACTCAGTCGCTTTGCAAGTTTAACAATATTTCAGTCTGCCATCACATGAACAAACCCGTTTCATTTTATTGCCGGTGCACGATGGACCCTCGTCGTTTTATTTCCCATAACGCCATTTCAAACGTTCGAACATTTTAAATAAAAGATTTTTGTTAAATCAGTAAAATATTCACGTGTCAGTTTCGAAAACATTTGCGATTGAGTGAACTAAAAACAGTTCAAGCGCGTCACATTTTAAGATATTAAATTTTAGAAAAAAAAAATAGTCTTAATAAACTACTGGAAACAGTGTTTGTCAAGTACAAAATTGCCATATTAAAAGTCCTTCCCTCATTGTTTAGTAGGACCGACAGCGATTAAGTTCTCTCTTATTTGGATTTTGGATTATGACACAACCAACACCGAAATCAAGACATACGCTATATATTTCTTACTATTGACAATTTTTTCGACAACGTTTGTGACATTTTACCTTTTTTGACTTTTACAAAAAGTCGAGAGAGATTTCGAACGCGTCCGATTAGAAATTGCTTGTGAAGTTCATAATCAGAACATCTGTATTCTGGTTAACATCACCTTTTCAACCTACTTCAAAAAAGGAGGAGGTAATCAATTTGACTGTATTTTTTATGTGTTACCTCAGAACATTTTAGGTGAACTGATTTTGATGATTCTTCATCCATTTAAAAGCTGGTGCCTTTCATGTGGTTCCATATAAATTTGATCAAGATCTTACCAGTAGTTTGTGAGTTATCCTTAATAATGCGTATTTAATTGACTTCGACTACGTTGATAATGTTCCCATTTTATTAACTGACTTTAAAAAGGTGGAATTTTTTTGTATGTTACTTGATATCTTCGCAGATTGTGAATCAGTTTTGATGATTCTTTTTAAGCTATTGCATAATTTCTATCGCGGTCCTTGAGCGCGGGGACCGAATCCAGAAATTCCGTAACGAAAAAAACCTCACGCTCCCCACTCCGACGGGCACGGAGGTGTGGCGTTAAAAGCCGTGCATCGTCTAACGTCGTTTCAGTTCGGCAGACTTCGGCACTCGGCAGACTTCGGCACAGTGTCTGTGTGCGTGCGACTAGTCGTATGCGTGTACACTAGCTGCTAACTGAATGATAAAAATTCCTGAATAACCTACATGTATTGTAAGATATTAAAAATATTTTAAACAATATTAACTTCTCATTTATACAATAAGAGAAAAAAAATTGTTTTCTTATCGGTCACCACGCTCAAAAAGTGTAACTTGATTTAATATCAAAGACTTAACTGCATAAATAAAATAAATTATTAATTATAATTGCATAAGTTGATAAAAAATGCTATGCAATAGCTTTACCGCGGCAGTCCCCGAGTGCCACACGTCTTTTTTTAAATTAAATATATTATACTTAAAGTGTGGTCCTATACAAATCTTGAAGAAAAATTTCACTCCTAAGAGTAGCAAATAAATACCTTCTTTTTCAGCAATTTGAAGTCAGTTTTTATTTTTTGTTAAAAGATATAATTTTTTATATTGAAATCGGTTGTGTAACATTTTTAATTTAACCAGTTATGTATGTTAATAATTGAACCTAATTATTAATAAATTAATACCGGATGTTTAAACCAAACTAACCACAAAATCGACGTCATTGGTGCGCAGTCCATCCATCGATTAGTTGACGAAGCTCCTAGTGCGATACACTTAATTAAAATCCAATATTGTCTAACCAAAATTGATTACTAGGAACCACGCTCGCTCGTCGACGGGTTTAATCTGCCTTTACGAGACACAAGACTTGAGGGCCACTTGTTTATTAAAGTGTTATTTAATACATATACCATATACGTGATTTTTTGATTATACAGCTTTGACACTAAAAAAGAATTATAACTATAGTACGTGAGTAATAAGGTTTTCCGGTTAATATGGTCATTTTCTTATAACTCAAAAACTACAGCCTTGTTTGCATTAATACCTCTGTGATACGATAGCTCTTTTTCAGTATAAATTAAATTAAATAATAAAGGTCATTTTGACAGTTGACATTACAGTAAATATTTCAGTCCATTTTAGAATTGTGTAGTGTAGTTAAAAAAAATTTAAGTTAATTTTTCGAAGTGTTCCTAATTATTGCTAAAGCTTGTTTGCTAGTTTTTTTCTTAATATATTAGTTATAGTAAACGACATTGTATTTTTGTCACTGTCTTACTCATAGTTTTGGTTTTATATGGCGGGAAATCTTAAGGTGTCCATATTGTCGTCACGTACCTTATAAATTATTTTATAAAAACAAGCAACCTTCGCTATGATATGGATAGGATCCATTAAATTGGCGTTATTTAGATTTATGGTAATCATCAAAGACCATTCATTGTATCAATTTTTGGATTTCTAAAAACAACCTAAGTTATCGGATGAAACATAGCCTGGATAACTCCTGGCATTGCTCTCTATATTTTCGTGAAGTTTCATTTCAATTAATAGTAAGCCATGGTACCTCAGGGGTTATGCACTCGCTCTAAATTTTACAGTACATGAGCAACCCGGGTTCAATTCCCGCCAGTACCAATAAAACTGTTATCTGTAATTTTAAGTGCTGATTTGCCACGTGCTCGGCGGTGAAGAAAACATCGTGAGGAAAAGTGTATGTCTGAGAAATAAGAAAAAATATTTCGAAAACATGTGAAGTTCGCAAACAAGCATCTAGGCAGCGCGGCGAACATTATTGGCACAAATACCCTCTTAGATGTGAGAGAAGGCCTCTGTCCAGTTGTGGGTAGTACTCGTATATAGGCTGTAACTATAACTAACTCATTTCATAATGACTTCTTATACTTACGCAATCAGTACACATTGATTAAACTTCCTTTAAGGATTTTACCGCCTTTAATTTTAAATGATTTTAACTCATTTCTCACTCCGGATCTCTACACTCACTATACGAAACAAAGCAGTATTAAGCTGCTATTTTACGCCAGTATTCTGTGAGAACGTGATACTACCCCGGTCAATCAGACCCATTCGTGCAATAACCACAATACAGTGATTTATTAGTTATTATACAGCTCAAACTGTATAAAGTCTGTATTATGGGATCTAAGTAACCTTAGGGTTCTTAATCAGAATATCAAAGCTCTAGTATACAACTTTATGTATTTTGTAACACTTGAATCTGATGTTGTCATTAAAGCTATGTAGAAGCTGTTTTTGTATGCTGTCACTTGCTTCCTCAGCTCTAAGTGTGATTATAGTATCATTCTTATTTCTGAACAACTGTGTATGCAAACTTTCTTCTCAAACTTATTTTTATATTCATGTACACTCTAATAAATACGGAAGTTTTATTACTTCTGTCTGTGAGGGTAATATAAAACTACAAAAAATAAAATGACCGTCATAGTACCAATTAAGTCTGTGTAGTTGATAGAATATCGCCATTTTGCATGCATTGCGTGTTTACATTGTGCTAGTAAACGAAATTAATGTGTTATCAATATGTTGAAATAAGAAAAAGATTTGTTGCAGTTAGAGGATCAGGTAAAATCTAAATGAAAGTTGTTCAAAATAGTTCTCTAGGCGAGGTTTTTCAGTTTTTATATCTATCGCTAAACAGAATTATATGTTATGTTGAAAAAAACTGCCATACAGCGTAAGTAATAAAAATATTCTATTTTTTATAGAAATAGGGGGGCAAACGAGCATACGGTTCACCTGATGTTAAGTGACTACCGCAGCCCATGACCAATCGCAACACTGAGGAATCGCAGGTGCGTTGCCGACCCTTTAAAAAAGAGTTAGCTTTTTCCTTGAAGGTCCCCAAGTCGTATCGGTCCGGAAAAATCGCCGGTGGTAAATTATTCCAGAGAGAGGTCGTACGCAGAAGAAAACTATAGTGTACAACTGATTAAAAACCAACGGCTGTATGATAGGATAAATAACATACATAGTAGCTGTACTATGTATGTTATGTACTAACAGTCTTACCAATAAAAATATCTAAAACATCTGTTTAACAAGTGTGTACTTATACATTGTATAAGCTTTGGGTAAGAGTTACACACGCTCTTTACCAATAACGGGTGTATAACCATTGTATAGTTATAAACTCGCTAAAACAAAAACCATTGGCAACATTCATCAAAAACGTTTTGAAACTCAATTGTAAAATTGTAGAGACATTTTGAAAACACATAAGTAGCTTATAAATTCTCTTTTTGTAATTAATGACACATAAATTTAGCCCAAAACATTGCTTATTTGAATTTAGAAATAATCTATTGTTTTTAGGCGATAAAAACTGAACATTATTTTGACAAAGCCATATTTATTATCCTCATAAGTTTATGAACGTACCTTTCAGACAGTTTCCAATTCAATCGGCTACACAGTAACCTATGTCATTCGTCAATTTTGTTGTTTGGGTTTAATAATTCGTTAATAGCTACTATATTGTTAAAAACATCGCAAATTCTGTAATAATGGCTAATAGTAATTTAAACTTTGTCAAAAGAAAACGGTCTGCAAATTGGGATGCATTAGAAAAGGTAAGATAATTTACTAGAAAAAACATTTAAAACTATATACTGTTTCTTAAATACTACTATTTATATGGCCACAATTTGTAATCTAATTTGTATATTATCTTTCAGAGTTTATTAAAAAGTTGTATGAAGGAGTTTGTATCCATCATAGAAAACAAAAACACTGATACAAATACTAATAAAAGTAAGACCATTGCTTGGCAGAAGGTGATGAAAAGGTTAGTAAAATACAACATTTTATGAATTTTGTTTCATATTTATTGTATGTAAGTTGTAGTTTAAGAAATTAAATTTAAAAAAGAATATACACTCACTTACTGAGAAACAAAAGAAAGTAACATGTGCTTAGAGTAGGCATAAAATATCTGTGGACGTTTGTTAATTATAAATATGAATATAAAATCTTGCACAAAATACTAAAAAAGCTGATGGTAGTGTAAGAATATTTCATAGGCGCTTACTAATATGCACATCCAAAATCAAAGCGCAGTCAAACTCCCAGTACAATAACCCCTAAGTGTTAGTTAACCAACTAGATGTGTTAGGATATTTGTTAGGTATAATCTGATAAGTCGTTAATTATTATAGTATATGTAAGATATTTTAATTTCATGTTTTTAAAATGAGTATGTTTTCATTTTAGTGTAATATATATTTAAATATTTTTAATGTTTATTATTTGTTAGTTTTGTGTAAGTTTTATTAATATTGTACACATTAAACTATGCATATTGTGATTGAAACATTTTCAGTTTTAGTGAATTGAATAGCCGGGTAAGAGAATTGGCTGAAGTAAAGCAACAGTGGCGCACAATGAAACTTGATGCCAAAAAAAACATGTCACAAGTAAAGACATCCATCAAATGTACTGGTGGAGGGCCTAAACCTCTTAGCCCAGACATGGAAACCATTGACATTTTGAGCATGATTCCACAGGAATTTGAGACAGATTTCAATGTGTTCGACAGTGACAGCATAACAGTGAGCTCATACCATATTTTTGTAATTATTTTGTCTTAGCACTAACACAATGTTTAGTATCAGAATGAGTATGTTATATCTTACTATTATGACATCAGTGTGTGATATTCTATTTTATTTTAGCATCCAGAGGTTCAAAGTCAGGAGAAGTCCTCGGTTAATACAATAACACAAGAGTATGTTATCACTCCAGGAGATAGTAATGATAATGTGCAAGAGGTTTGTTAGTTTAAATTTGTTGATTGAATTTACTTTGATTAGTATCTTTTGAATTCTGAATGATTTTTGTTAATATTCCAGAATATTACACCACTACCTTTCAAGATGCAAAATGAAAAATATAGAACAAAACGGAAATTATCATTCAATCGTATGAATGATAATATACACACAACTAAACGTGAGGTAAAATTTAATTTAATTTTAATAAGTAGTTTAATTTAAGTATAACTAAATTATGGGATTAGTGATATGTGATTAATAATATGTTTATTACAGGATAGAGACTTAACCAGAGAGCGCAATCATGTTCTTGTCAGTTGCGTAAAGGAAGAACATGATTTAAAAATGAAAAATATGATGGAAGCTCACAGTTTCATTAAAGAGGAACATAATTTAAAAATCCAAAAAATATTATTGGAAAAAGAAGAAACGCAGCTTCGTGTTGAAAAACTTAAATTAGAAATTTTACTTTTAAAATCAAAATTGTCACAATAAAATATCTTTTACCTGTTTATGTTAAATTAATAGTTTTTTTATGGTAAACAATCAAATTAAGTTAAATTGAATAAGATTAAATTAAATTTATTATAATGTATGTCACTTATATGGACTGTCTGAAATAAATCGATTTTATTTATTTTTTATTTTATTCATTAACAAAACATTTTTGTAACTAAAAGTGTGTTTCAATGAATAATCTCCTTGTTTCTTGACCAGATCGGCTATCGAGACCTTCCCTTAGCATTTGTTGGTCACCATTATCTTCAGATATGACTGGTTCAAGAAAATCAATGCCTTCATTCATTTCAATGGCAATATTGTGTAATATTGCAAGCGCAACAATGTATAATTTTGCATTTTCCAGTGACACATTAAATCCAAGTAATAAACATCGGAACCTCTGTTTCCAAACTCCGAAACACCTTTCAATTGTATTTCTTGTCAATATATGTGATTTATTGTAAGATTCCTCCTTAGCGATACGAGGATTCTGGACTGGTGTAAACAAATAATTTGTTAAACCGTAGCCAGAATCTCCTAGTAAACGAGCATGAAATTCCCCATTTTCAAATCGTTGTCGTATTCGGCTTTCTCTAAATATTCTTGCATCATGTGTGCTGCCCCTCCAGTGTGCCACTATGTCTCTTATCTTTAATTGGGCATCACAAACTACTTGGACATTTAAGGATGAAAACCCCTTTCTGTTTATATAATATTGAGCACTATCGCCTCCGACTTTTTTAATCTTTATGTGTGTGCAATCAATAGCACCAATTGCTTGCTTAAAGCCACAAATGTTCCTAAATCCAGAAACCACTTGTTCTTGCTCTTCTAAAGTACTAGGCATGCGTATAAATTCTGCCGCTTTACTTGCCAAAGCAAGAGCTACTCTTCGGCATATATTCGTAATGGACTGTTGGCTAAGTCCATGAATGTCTGCTGCATCATCTTGAACTTCTTGCCTAGCCCACGTTCTGAGAGCAGTACATACCTGAAGTTCTACAGACAGCCCGCCACCACTAGCTTGTAGTTCGATGTCACGTCAACTATTCATCATCAACTATTTTTCTCATATATACTTTACTGAATCTATATTTCATTCGAAATTCTTTATCTTGTAGAGTAAAGGGATCGAAACGTTTTTTGTAGTTTTCTTTTTCTTGGTGGTTCCTCACGGTCGATTTCATCAAAAATATCGAAATATTGTAAATAATCCATTATTTTCAAAAACGCCACACGTCAAATAGAGGTTATACACGTCTTAAACAAAGGTTGAGAACTGTATAACGGTTGTGTAATTTCTCATACAATTTAAACACTCGTTATAACAGATGTATACAACTGAACTGTCAAATGTCGTTTATTGGTAATGTTAACGTTATAACTCCGGTATACGTCGTGTGTAAATCTTTATTAGTAAGGCCGTAAGAATATAAGACCCTAGAAATACCGTTTAGGCTGTTTAGCAAGTTGTCATTATTTTAGGACGATAAAAACAAAACTTAAAATATAATTTTAGGAATATTAGACAAAATTTTTAGTCTATACCATTATTTTCAGTTTGACTAATGGTCACTGTGCCCCAATGTGCCTTCATATCCATTTTTTTTATTCTAACTTATGCAATATTTAGTTACCGTATTTAGTATTGTGTCCTTATATTATTTGTTTATTTTGCTGGCGCGTCAACTATTATTAGTTTTTATTTATCAACCATCACCGTCAAAATTCAACTTCAATTCAATTATAATATTATTATTATATTCAATTTTTTTACTGTGACATTAAATGTCGCCATCAATCAAATCAATAAAGTATACAAATAATTTAGAACTCTTGTTTTAAAAGTTACTTATAAGACAATATCTGTAGTATAATAGTTTCTTTGCACGCCAAATAATAGCAATAATACAGCTGTTATACAGGCCATTTTAAGATTTTACAGCTACTGTACAGCTAGTAACGCTACTATCGCATAAAGCTGTATAATTTGTGCCAAATTTTTACTTATGAGAACTATGTTTGCTTATGTAGCCTTTATATTGCTAAAATACAGCCTCTAGTATAAAAATGAACTTCAATACAGCTCGTATACAGCGTGCTGTTTGGGTAGTACACAAATTAGGCAAAATTTTGCTTAAGGTTACCTAAGGTCGCCTTTTCAATATTTCATTATAGCCTAAACGCCACTACTGAACACAGCCCTCCCCCCCCCCCCCCCCCTTAGACTATCCGATAAGAAGATTTTATACAATAGTTGCCACACATGGCAAGTGGATTGATAACCACAGTTTTTAATTGGTCGTATTAGAAGACGCTGATGCCCATCTCCTGATTTATTTCCTGCTTTTATGACACCTAACAGGGCGATATGGGGTATTGGATCTTCTTAGACTGCCACTACACGATAACAGTCGAAATATGAATGTAGTTATAATCATTTTTCATTATTAAAATAAAATAACAAACATAATTTATTATCAAACCCAGATAATCATTCCTTCGCATTTTTAATATAAATTACTATATACACCACTAAAAGATTAGTATACAAGTATCTATAACTTATTGACATACCCAAATTTTGAACAATAAACCATTTTTACAACTTAATATGGACCGTTTAAGTGGTTATTTTAAGTCGGCTTTTGTAACGAATAATGATCAATAAAATCAAGTAAAATGACATCATTGCTTTACGTGGCTTTAATAATAACGCTCGACTAACATGACATGATTCCATTTTGCTTTCTTTGATAAATATTACCCGGCGTGAGTTATACGTGTGTTTGATCTCGGTTATTTAGTCCCCTTAACTTGAAATAATATTTAGCGAAATGGACGTGTACGGAGGAGGGGAGCGTAATTAATTAAATTAAGTTCGGAATACGTTAGAAACAAAGTTTGATGCGGCCGTGGACTTGTTAATAGTGTAGGGAGATGATCCCTATACGGGAGGCTGTGTATGTCCCTTAGTCCCTGGGGTACCCCTCTTCTTCGAACCTGCATGCTAATAGCCAATCATATTCTGTTTACATTCCATCACCGAGTATGAATAATTTGTTATTGTCTGTACAAACACGGCGGAGCGCTGTGTCACGGTCAGCATTGTCTGCTGGATTAATTTGCGTCCACTGTAGGCACGCAATCTGGCTACCGATTCAATAGCAGAGAAATCAAAGAACCATTCCCGGGCCCTCTGTTAGTAAAAGATTAATGCAAATGGAAAATTGAATTTCGTTATTATTTCCTCGTCTTTCACAATTCGGAAACGATTTTTTTTAACAAATTAAACAACACATAAAAGGTCGTGAAAATATACGAAATCGGATTTCAACTCGGAAATTGGTTGTATATTTATGATTTCTGTTCATTCTTGAAATTAATCACGAAAAAATAAAGTGAAGACAAAACAAGAAAAAAGGATTTTTGTTTTTCGATGATGATTTAATGGTTATCTATGCAACACTACACTTTGTTTTCAAACATGGATGTATCAGCGGCCTCGTAGAGCAAAACCAGTAGTAAATCTTTTTGAGTATATACTATATTAATGAACAGATTTTTAAGTTAATGTATCGCTGTACGTAATTTTTTAGATGATAAATATTGTAAGTGAAATTAAAAGCGATATATAAGATGTACTCTAAAATAATCTTTATACAGCTAATACTTTTGAAATCATCCCCCTGTATGTCTATTCTTCTGCGTGTTTTATTTTTTATAACGGTTATAGTTGCATACTTTACGCAAAAAAATCCAAACCACACTTAGTTCAAAATGAGTGCATACGTACGCCAAAAAGTCTTAAGGATCTTTGCTTTCACAAAAACCAGCAATCGGTAACAAGCAATGCGAAATAAATCGAAGCATGCAAAATGTAAAAATGTATACTCGGATGGATCGGTAGCTCAGTAGTATAACTATGGCACTGCG
Source organism: Parnassius smintheus behrii (assembly GCA_036936625.1). Taxonomy (NCBI): domain Eukaryota; kingdom Metazoa; phylum Arthropoda; class Insecta; order Lepidoptera; family Papilionidae; genus Parnassius; species Parnassius smintheus. Next base: position 20,804,589 of record JAUPFT010000002.1, on the reverse strand, counting down.
AGTCACGGGTTCAAATCCATAGAACATACAATAACGCATTATTATTTAAGTATTGTCTAAAAATAATTGCTTTGTTCTGGATGTTTGTTAATGTGCAATTGATAATGTAATGTAAACTCAACTATAGGGATGAAGCTCCTTGTGGTAGAGGTCACTTTAAAAAATTACACGTTAATGTTTAATGTCCAAAAGGTTATATTATAAATCTAATTTTCTTTATAAGTCAAAAAATCTTATAAGTTTAATCTAGCCGGTAGGAATATTGATAAAGCCAATTCAAAAGTCAATCCGCTGTGTTTTCAGAACTTCTGTGTAATTTAGTTAATACAATTAAGCTAACGAACCAATGTTGCAACAAATTTGCAATTTCGATTTGAAAATCATTAGCATTTATGATACCAGGCAAACTCAATTGTTTTAATATAACCTGATTACATCGTTTCTTCAATTAAGAATTATTTTCTTATTTCTAGAAAGGAACTACGATTTTAATAAAAAGCGACACACTCAGTACATTTGTTTATGCTACAGAGTCAGTAATCGATACTTATTCATGGGGCTATGTATATTTTTACCACTTATGTATGCTTTTACAACAAAATCCCAGAAGGTATAAGGTGGAAGACCTAACAAATTTTATTTATTATGAAAAATGTAAATGAATACATGGCTGACAACAACCTCTAGGAATAAAGCGATCGTATCCAATCACTTCGCTTTTACGACTATGACCCACTATTTCCATTAGGATTGGCGCAGGTCAAGATGTTGCTTATTGGTCATCGTGTGTTGCTTAAGTATTTTTAAAACTCTTATTTTTTCTTCCTTACCAATATTATTGAGCAATATTTGTGTAGTTTTTCGATTAGAAATCTATAGAGACTAAAATCTATACAATCTGTAGAGATTATACAGAATATGAATTCTGTTTCAGTCCTAGGGGTAACGACGATCTTGTAAAAATGTTGGTGTCACAAGTGTACGCGCTAATACAGAAAAACATTTACCCCTATGTTTCGTCTGCGTATTAGAGCCACACTACAGCTATTATATGGCTTCAGCAAGAATGGTTTGACCGGGGAAGAGCCACGCTGACTGTATGCAATCGTTAAATAACCATGTAAAGCTGCTGTTTCAAAATAATATTTTTTTTATTTCCGTTTTTTTTGATCGAAGATAGATGAAATGTAGGTGTCTATGAACCACAGTTTCCATTTTCCACCACACAGATTGCATGCGCTTTCAAGACTCTTACTTCCTATAAAAACATTTTTTTATAATATTGTAACTAAACTTAAATAAGTATTTTAAATAAAATAGGGGTTACAAAAAAGCACACATTCCACCTGATTTTAAGTGATTGTTGTGGCCCATAGACATCTTCATCTATCCACGATTGCAAATCACATGTAATAGATGCACAATGTGGTGTGAGATGGATTGCCCCGTTTCCAATAAAAAAGGTCTCCTATTCTCTACACCCACCATACGAGCGTCATATAGCAGCGTTAAGCTGCTATTTTACGGTGGTATTTTTCGAGGTCCTTCTCCACTCGAGCTGACCTATTCGTGCAACAACTATATCACTAATATAGTTGCAGTATGTCTCTACCACGTAAAAACCTTTACCTAATTTTACATTAATGCGACAAGATCATTGGTAGGTTAGGATATCGATCATTACACGCATTTTATTTTACTTTATGATACTTTCTTCAGGACAAAAAACAATTGTGTAATAACACATAATACAGACATAGGTCTTATAAAAAGTAAAACTAACTAATTACACTACCAGCAACGTTATCCACAAATTAATATCACAATAAGGGTAATATTATGTTGCACAGCAAATATCTATCAGAATAAATATGTGTCAGAATTATAAGTAGATGAATAATTCGATATTTCCTCAGGAAATCTCAGCAAACACAACCACTATTGTAGTGGCTATGCTAGCCCAAACTACAACACCTATCTTTATATAATAATCTGTATAAACTATGAGGCAATCCTTTCCTTAATGTTACATTTTTTAAGATATACTTTTTAAACGTTACAAATTAAAAGCAAAAATGTCAAGATTAGTACAGTTATCATATGATTTCATGATACGCCGTAACGACTGCCTCGTCGGTCTAGTGGTTGTAGTAATGCGACTGCTGATCATGAGGTCCTGGGTTCGAATCCCGGGTCGGGCCAAAAAATCAATTATTGACTTTTTCTGTCAAGAAATTCTCAGTAGCTGCCCGGAGTCAGGAAGTTGGCGGTGTCTCACCCCAGTGCCTCGGAAAGCACATAAAGCCCTTGGTCCTGCGCCTGATCTCTTTCCCAGTCGTGTCGGTTTACCGTCCCATCGGATTACGTGAGTGAGGGAATAGAGAGTGCACTTGTGTTTGCGCATACACTTGGGCACTATAATCCTGTCATGCGCCAATGGCTAGCCTCCGTTGAGGCAGGCCGCGGTGACCGAAATTCGGTCTGGAGGACATTATTATCATTATTATTAACGCCGTAATGGAGATCTCTCTCCTGCGTTCTTTGACACATCTTAAGAGCAAATAAACTATGACTAAAAGTGTTACGAATGCGTTGTGACCGACTAGGTATGCGGAGATATATTTGATTTATAAGATGATTATACAATCTAATTGACACAGAGTGTAGAAGTAATTGATACAGAGTGAGAATCAACGCTCCATACATCGGGGACAATATGTGTAAATAGTAACTGTCTTAGTTCACCAACACTCTATGACGGTGCCATAACTAAGAATAAAAACTTAAAAAGTAGTTTAAATATTAAAAAACATAAAGTTATTATGTGTTGTAATTACATAGGTAAATATTTGGGCATGATGTTGAATAACCATTTAAAAGGACAACTGATTAGTAATTATTGTATGCCTGGAGCATCCTTTAATCACATAATGAATAAAGTTTTAACTAGTAAGTTTTGTCCTAATAGCACATTAATAATTCTTGTTGGGAGAAGAGGCAATGTAAATGATTACCTCAACACTTTATATGTACATAAAATTATATTGCTTACATTGTCTTACATACAGGTTGGCCACAGGAGAATAAAATAAGATATGTTTTAAATTTATTAATGAATAATTTATCATGTAACAATAATTTAAATTTGACATTTAATTGTAATAATTATACTAATAGAATTAATTTAATGACATTAATAATTTAATTAAGAAATTTTTGACTACAGTGGGATATTACCTATCCAAATATAATTTAAGACAGATAGCAAATGTGCTATCTTATTATTTATATATTAACTCAGCCAAGGACATGGCTACCCAGACATCTGCTCCTATTGAGCAGCATAATGATTTGACATGCAATTTGGAATCTGTTCCAAGTCATTTAAATTAGAAAATAAGACAATAGAGGTAATCTCTAGCAGTTATAATAATTTAAATAATTTAGAATGTAGCTTACAAATCCTTAATAGTTGCAATTGTATAACTCCACAAAATGATAATAAAAATTGTTTACACCTGGTGCATCAGAATATATAAGGCATGATAGGCAAAGAGCTAGAAATTGAATTGTTCTTAAATAGGAACAATATTCATATTTTATGTATTACTGAACATTGGTTAAAAGCTCATAATTTAATGTTTAACATCAGTAATTACCAGGTGGTCAGTTCTTTCAATAGAGAAACGGTTTTAAGAGGTGACCTCCTTAATTTTAGCTAGTAAATTATTATCATGTAAAGAACGTAAAGATATTGTGAGCCTCTCTGTTGAGCGAACTGTAGAAATGGCATGTGTTAGGTTTGAGCACCTCATTGTTGTTAGCGTTTACAGACCCCCATGTTCTTTATATGATACTTTTGAAAAAAATATGGAGGAAGTTTTTGCTAAGAAATTATAAACAGAATAAATCTGTAGTAGTAGTAGTAGACTTTAATATCAATCTCCTAGAAGCTTCCTCCACCAATATTAAATTTAGATTATTGTTTCAATCTTATGGTCTTTTTAATTAATTTTTGGAGCCAACACGTATTGCTGAATCAAGTGCAACATGTACAGATAACAGTTTTACAAATGTAAAGCCGTTCAATAAATGTATAATTCAAAAATTGAGCTCTGATCACTGTGGACAATTAGTTTCATTACCTTATGTTCACAAGAATCAAATAGATAAAAAAGTAGTGTTTGTTCCAGTAAATGCACATCGCTTGGAAAAGTTTAGAAGTAAAATAGTAACAAAACTTTCATTATTTTCATAACATAATAATACCAAATTTTTTGTATGGAACATTATTTAAGCTTATTTGCAATGAATTTAATAACACTTTTACTTCTAAAATATTCTCCTTGAACAATCGCAAAGCATTTAATGAATGGTGACAGTAGGAGTCCATAAGAGTAGACGAAAGTTATATGAACTTTACAAGGAAAGATCATATAATCCTACCGTTGAATTTAGGGAATATGTAAAAAATATTCCAAAATATTTAAAGGAGTGTGCTCCTTAGTCAAGTCATTGTATTTGAGCAACAAAATAATGACTGCTTCTAATAAAATTAAAATGACATGCAGTATAATTAATAGTGAAGCTGGTAAGTTCAACTCTCGTAATTCAAACTACCAGTAAGTTTTCACAATAAATTAACTAAATCAGATCAGAACGTTGCAATGGTTTTTGAGAAATATTTTACTGATATTCCGATCTTAACCACTAAGTCACTGAATTCTTCTCCTGCCGTCACCGAATCAGTACTTAAACAAAATGTAAATGTGTGTACAAAGAATTTTACATTTCATAAAGAGTCATCAAAAGATATTGTAAAATATTTTAAGACTATTGATATTAAGAGAACCACCGATCTGTGGGGGATTTCTGTTAAAGTTATTGCGTCTATAATAGATACAATCGCACCTCAACTATCTATTATTTTTAATACTAGTATCGAATCTGGTGTGTTTCCTGATTTAATGAAGCATAGTAGTACGTACGTAAGTATTACCTTTATTTAAATCTGGTAGTACATTGGACCCCGCTAATTTTAGTCCTATTTCTATAATGCCAACACTTAGTAAAATTTTGAAAAAAAAAATTCTTGATCAAATGTAAAAAAAAATTTAATGTAAATAATATACTTCATAAAAATCAATTTGGTTTCACAAGGGGTCGATCGACAACTGATGCTGGTGTTGAGCTGATTAAATATATATTTAATGCATGGGAGAATTCACAGCATGCTTTGGGTGTATTTTGTGACCTACCCAAAGCTTTCGATTGTGTTCACCATGAAACATTAACCAGGAAAATTCAGCACTGCGGTGTAAGAAACGATGCTCTTAAATTAATTATTTCATATTTAAGTGGCGGAACGCAAAATGTTGTCATTAATAGTATGAGTTCTTCCGGGTCGATTGTACAAATACGAGGGCGGCACTGAAAATTTCAGGAATCAAGGAAGTGACACAACATTACTATTTAAAAATGTATTTAATGCTTTTCGAAGTATTCTCCGCGAAATTTGACACATTTTTCCATACGATGGAACCAGTCATAGAAGCAACCATTCCATTCGGTAGTTGGGGTCTCCAAAATGGCCGTTTTGTAGGCGTCCACAGCTTCTTCAGGTGATGAAAATCTCTGTCCACGTAATTTATTCTTTATTTTAGGGAAAGTATAGAAATCATTAGGGCTTAGGTCGGGGTTGTACGGCGGATGGTGTAATAATTCTATGTTTTCTTGCTCTAAAAACTCTTTTGTTCTGTGTGCGGTGAGAGAACTTGCATTGTCGTGATGGAGGATGATGCGACGGTTGCAGTTCTCTTTACGGAGTTCAGAAACGACCTGTGGCAAACAAATGCTAGCATACCATTCTGCTTTAACCGTTCTTTGTCCCTCAAGAGGAATAGTCGTAACATGGCCGGTTTTGGAGACGAACGTGGCCACCATTTTTATTGCAACACTCCGTGAACGAACAATTTTTGTTGGCTTTAACTCATTTTCGAACACCTAAACTCGTGACTGGTTTATTGTTTCGGGTTCGTACGCGTATATCCAGGATTCGTCACCTAATAGGATACTGTATACAGCATTTGACGATCCTGCGTGGAATTTTTCGAGAGTCCTGACGCATCAAGTAGCGAGCCGCTTTTGGCTCTTCACAGAGCGAATCCATCGGGAAAACAACTTTTTTACACCTAATTGTTCATGCAAGATTATTTGTATTTGATTCATGCCAATGTCTAAAGTTGCCTGAATTTCGCGGTATGTCACATGTCGATCTTCTTCAATCAGCTTACGCACAGCATCAACATTTTCTTGGGTGACTGCAGTTTTTGGACGACCTTGACGGGGATCATCACTGAGCTTGACACGTCCATGTTGAAATTCAGCAAACCAGCGATAAATTGTGGTTTTAAATGGGGCTTCATCATCAAATGCAGAAATCATCCGGTTACCACACTGTTTTTGTGTTAAACCACTTCGAAAGTCATAATAAATCATCGCTCTTGAATTTTCTCGAGTCAATTCCATTTTCTCAACGACTAAACAAGTTTGACAAAACCTTGTGACAAGACCGAGAATCTTTTTTTTCAATAAATAAATAGTATTCGATTTTTAAAACCAAGGAGTTTTCAATTAAAAAGATTTTAATACGACAGGAACAGTGGAAATATTCCATTCCCGATACTTTTAGTGCTGCCTCTGTAGACGTGCCTTAGGGCTCAATTCTCGGCCCTAATGTTAAACATGTCAATACTAATGTTATTTTAAATGGGGAGGAATTGAGTCCTGTTGATACCATCATTTTTCTTGGAATCACACTGAACGCAAAGCTTCAATGGCTCCCCCATATATCAAAACTAGCTAGCAGACTTAGTTCTTCATACGCTGTAAAAGGATTAGAACTCTTACCAGTGTTGAAACAGCTAGAATAGTTTAATTTAGTTATTTCCATAGCATTATGTCGTATGGTATTTTTATATGGGGATACGCGACTGACACTGAAATTATACTTACGAGTATTTTACAGAAGAGGGCTGTTAAAGCAATATTTAATTTAAAACCAAAAGAGTCACTGTGACAAAAAATTAACTCTGTCCTCACAATACATTTATGAAAATATACTGTACGTACACAAAAACAAAAGTAGTTTTGCGAAAATAAGTGATATTCATTCTGTAAATACTAAGAACAGATACAAGCTAGTAGTACCAGTTACTCGACTCCACCGAGTCAGTAATTCATTCTTGGGGCGATGTTTACGCTTTTACAACAAAATTCTAGAAAATATACAAAATTTGTCATACACAAAGTTCAAAAATGTTATTAAACTAAGTTTGTATAAAAAGGGTTATTATAATATTAAGGAATTTATGGATGATAATAGCCCCTGGGAAGGGTGATCGCTACCAAGCTATTTCTAATTTGTCTTGTGTTGTTAATTGTGTTTCTTGCTGGGTTTCTTGCTGGTTCTTCCCAGGACAGAGGTTTTTTTTCTTGCGAACCAGTGGTAAATGAAAAAAGTGACTTTCGATAATTGATCTTCTCACTTTTAGAGTGGAAATTGAGAATTTATCTAAAACAGTGACCATTTCTTAAAATTTATAGTTTAAAACTGAAGGTATTTACGTTATACCAATTCCAACTGATCACTTTATTTTTCATAATGGACGTCCAAACCCAAGTAGCGTATTCGAGTTGTGACCTAATTAGTGTTGTATATACTAAAAAATACGTTGCAGGCCTTTGAACAGATTACAGGTCCTTGTCACGAAAGCGCAAATCTTAAAGCTTTTCGTCGATATGTGGCCAATATGAGCATCAAAATATAGCTTCGCGTCAAGCAGTATTCCCAGTTATTTTATTATGGAGACTTTTCCAAGGGAGTGTTACAAAGAGAGTATGTGAAATGGATGACATTAATATTTTTAGTAAATTTTGTGTAAATTGTGATAGATATAGATTTTGATAAGCTCAGGTGTAAATTATTAGCTACACAACAGGCAGACAAACGATCTAGATCATTTTGAAATGTATTATAATTTTCAGTAGTGTATACGAGTATTTTCCGAAAAAATTCAAGGTCATTAGCATATAATACGAAATGGATGTTGATGTAGCAGGTATTAATGTTATTTATGAAAAGAACAAAAATCAATGGCCCGGAAATTGATCTCTGCGGTACACCAGATGTCACATCTATTACATCAGAAGATAAACCATTGAACATTTTTGCCTTTTGGGTTCTATTTTTTACATAAGAGGCTCACAATTGTGACAAACTCCCACGTATACTATTAAATGTGACTTTTGGAGGTAGTATAGTGGGGTCGACCTTGTTATAGGCTTTACAAATCAATGTAAATCGGCCTTGGCCTTATTAAATCATTGTAATTCGTGTCAATTTGGAGTCAGTTACCAATATATTCAAATAACAAGTTAGCGTATAAAACCGTGGTAATAATACTATGAAGATATGGATAGACCGCATTGTGGACCAATTTCTCCAGCCTTTTTGACAAAGTGGGCATAATAGTTATTGGACGATAGTTGGTGATGTTATTTTTTCGTCATTTTTATACGCATGTTTAATATTCAAACTACGTGGATAAAATGAACAAACTTGTGGATTCGGCGGTTAATTCTAAAAATAAGGGTGAGATACCATCTGGTCTAGATTAGATCCTTTTGTCACGTCTAAGGCTTTAAGAATCTTAGTTATCTCATCTTTTGAGAATACTAAATCGGATAGAGTTACTTGACTATTTGAGTTAGAACTTATTACAAAATCATCAGAATGATTTGTGTGTTTGACTTTTCTCGTACACTGAGCTAAAAAACCTTGAAAATAATTAACAAAAGTCCACAGGATCGCTGGACTCTTCATTACTGTAAGTCGTTGTATTAGGCATTTTATTTTCGCAACTATTCATAAGGGACCAAAATTGTTTTATGTCTTTTTTTATTCCATCCTCAACATACTACAGGTTTTTATTAAAATATTTATGATAGCGCGTTAAATCTTTTACGATACAAAGAAAATTGTTCATAGTCAGTCACGTTACAATATTTTTTCCATTTACTCCACGTTTTTTCTTTGTTTTTTAAAAAAAACATGCAATAAAGGGTGGGAAAACCAAATAGGATAACCATTGGATTTTATAGGTCACTATGGCACATGCATTTTACAAATTTGATATATCGTCTCATAGAAGCACTGAGTAGCAGAATCCAATAAAATATCACTCAAAATTGAAGCCCAGTCAACAGAATTCGAACTAAACAGTTTGCTTCATCTTTTATAATACGCACAGCAAAATAATGAAATAATATTCCAGCGTCTGTCTTTCCTTTGTAATCGGTGCAATGGCAAATGGCCAGTCCCAATTAAAAGATAAAAACTGTGTGCTTTGCCATCTAAGACTCCATTACCAGATTACCACTTACCATCAGGTGAGATCGAAGTCACGCACTGACTTATACCGTTATCGTTACTGGATATTCAAGTCCACTGCTGAACACTGGCCTCCCCTACAGATTGCCTTATAGCGGGGATACCTGCCATAGTTGCTACGTTTGGCAAGCGGGTTGGCAACCGCAGTTTTTTATTCTTAATTATTAAAAAGACGCTGCTGCCCGTCTTCTGATTTGTTTCTTTCTGTAGCCGATTTAACGATTACTACACCTACGGGATGATATAGCATAGTGAATATTCTTACAGCGCCATTATACGGCAAACACTGACTTATGACAAGTAAAAACATCGAAATATAGAAGTAAACCACGTGGATATGACACTCTTCTAATGTACAATGATTTCAAAAATGAACTGTCAAAATCTTAAAGTTGGCGTTCATGAAAATTTTAAATAACTGAATATTATTCGATTTCGACTTTTATATTTATTACGTTTCTTTTCATTCGTATCTCAGATACAGTATTTTTAAAGTTTTCCGACCGTTCTCCTCGGGATCTTCATTGGATACATGTACATAGTGTAAACATCAGTGATTGCCGTTGTGTTTGAACTATAGTATGTAAATGGAAATTTTTAGATCGACCGCAAGATATCACATATTTTCTAACAAGATAAAAGAAATTGGAATACATATTTTATATATTAAACCTCTCAGAAAAGAGCGGAAGCCTGTGCTCAGCAGTAGGACGTAGGTATATATGCTGTAACTTTACTTTATAATGATTTCTTATATTTACGCGAACACTACACATTGAAATAGTACTAGCTTTTACGGAATTTATCGCGTGTATTTAACTTTTTAAATACCCGAAGTTTCGAACGCTTTACAGCACTCATATTCACGGGCGGAACTGAGATGTTCAACGTCCAGATGTCATTGTTAACCGCAGTTACCATACATTAAAATTTAACTTTTGTTCCGATCTACACAGTATGAAATTATGGTATCTTGAAGTCTTGCAGTTGTATGCTTGAATTGTGTTTTAATTTTATTTATTATAGGATTCCAAGTAAATGGTAGCACCCAGCCGTCTTCCTTATTGAAATTAGGATGTTTTTTGATTTGAATAGCCTCGCGAATCATCCTCGCAAGGAATCGGTGTTCTTTAGCGAGGATTTGTGGTCTTTCAAATCTGATGTAGTGACGAGGGCGATCCTGTACGTGTTCACAGACTGCAGACTTCCCGGAGCGTCGATTCTTCGCATCGGCTATATTATATTCTTTAACGCGGGTTTTAATTGATCGTTTAGTTTGTCCTTTGTTGGAGAGACGACATTCACAATCAAGCTTGTACACTCCAGCATCTTGCAGAGGGACATTACACTTGACTGATGTTAAAAACTGACCAATTTTCTTCAGCGGCTTGAAGTATGTTTTAATGGAAGCGCGCTTCAAGATGTAGCCAATCTTGTCAGTGACACCTCTAACATATGGCAGTACAGCAGGTACAGGCTCGACTGTAGCCGGCTTCACTCGTTCACTGTGATGTAGGCGCGGGACCCGAATCTTGTTGTCATGCAAAACTTGTCATGGTGGAGCTCGGCAGCCAGGTGCTTACTGTCACAGATCCCTCGTGCTCTCTGAAAGAAAGATTACCCACGGTAGGTAACTGTGAAGGATGGTGGTGAGAATCACCGTTTAAATCTGTATGGGACTTTTTACTATACACAGTATGGCTCAAGGTGTTATCAGGATTCCGAATTACTAACACATCTAGAAAAGCTAAGGAATTGTTTGCCTCTAACTCCATTGTGAACTTAATTTTAGAATTTATAGAGTTAAGATGGTCTAAAATGCAGTTACTTTATCTAAAGGTGAAACAATGCATTAAAATTATACTTGGACCACCGCCTTATAGTTGATAGGAACACAATGAACTCGCTTCTTGGTTAACGATCGACCGGTATAATTTTTATTTATTTTTTTACTACACACACGCACTAGAATTATAATATAGATGTTATTTTTCTCATGTAAGTGACTTATTGTCTTAATGAGAAATAAAGTTCTTTAAACTGAAAGGTAGAATTGTGAAAGTGTCGTCTACGTACCGCTTGTAGAATCTTGAATTTATGGGAGAAGTAAGCAGGGCTTTCTCCTGAAAGTCTTCCATGAATATGTCGGCGACAATGGGAGATACAGGTGAGCCCATCGCCACACCATCTACTTGCTTGTAGAACTCCTCCTTTTACATTAGGTAGCCAGATGTAAGGCAGTGTCTGAGTAATACTGCATATTCTACGGGCATGTTGTTTTCTTCCAGCCTTCAAGTTATAAATTTAGATGCAGTCTTCAATAGGTAAGCATGTAAACAATGACTGCACATCAAAACTGACCATAGTTTCGTTGTCTGCCTGATGTATCCTTTATGTGTGCTCTTATATGTCCCCTGAGCGGTGAGAGTATTTTCGCTAAGTGTTGAGCCAATCTGTAAGTTGGTGAATCGATTTGGCACACTATGGGACTAAAAAATAAAAACTAGTATTATTTCAACTTTACTTTACTTTATATTAATGACATAATTATCTTCATCATCGATGTCGTCACCAACAAGCGTCAGTCCATTGTATCATACGGCTGCGTATTTTTAATGTCTACAAATGTTTATTTATTTATTCTTTATTGGCCCTTACACAATGTAAAGGAAGAAAAGGCAAACTTAATGCTGACAGAGTTCTCTACCAGTGAACCTTAAAAGCATTAGCCCGGACCAAAATTTATTTTATAAAACTCTAGAGTGTATGGGGTGTAACGTAGTCTAACAATAATAATAACTTAAACATAATTAGCAATGTCCTTAAAATTACCATTCAAATATTTTACTTTAAAAAAATCACCAATCCTAATTAAAGGAGAGAAGTACTCAGCTTATTTTAACCAATTTCTCTCGTAATAATTAATACTTGTGGTCGTTGAGTGGTCGAAATTCGACTTTAATTCATTATTTTTTTAAGTTCGTATATTTTTGCAAGCTATATTTAACTTTTGACTCTCTATATAAAAAATAAAGCTGGTATGTAAAATATAAATTATACGCTTTTTTGCCATGACAAACACAAAATTTACAGCTCATTCAATCTGTCAGTTATTATTTTGCAGGCAACATTTTGGCGACAATCTTTACTCTTTGCGACTATTTGACACTTATAATAATTACATAAATTACTCTGAGATTTGATAGTAAGAAAGTAATCAATAAATGTTTTATTTCATTGACTTTAATATATATCTAATACATAACGTTTTAGCTTTCTGCACTCCTTCTCCATATTATAAATTTTAACTATGATAAATATCACACTCCGTGTGCACAACAGTAAGTACTTAATAAAAATGATTACAATGTTTTCCCTTTACGTATTAATAGATAGATATAATCCTAGCTACATTTATTTTCGATAAATCTACGTAACTAACTGATCATAAAGTTAATTATAAAATCTGATTGAATATCATTGAGCTATTATGTACTACGTACTAGAGGCGACACTGCATTCAGCTACTCTGTTCCACTCAACTGCGGTGCGTTCACCGCACTTTAATCAGTCACTCGCTAGGCGCTTATAGAGTTGTCACATGTTGTGTTGATTTAAAAAAAATCTCTTGATAAACATATGCCGTCGTGTGTACTTAGATATTGCACAAATAATTCAAGAAATGTCAGTAAAAACCAAGGTATTTATTACTTTTCATCGGTTAATAAGATACTTAATCAATAAAAAATTATTATAACTTAATAATAAAACAAATTATTCCTAAGAGGCTATCTTGTGTCATGTAATATAGATTATGAAATTAATTTGTTCAGATGCGACATTTCTGTGGGTACTTAAGTATAGGACGAATATATTATTATACACATTTTTTTTGTAGAAACATATATGAGTTATCATAATTAGGCCAATTTTTTATATTTAAATCTGCTCATCATTCCTTTATATTATTTATAGGTTTCCACATCAAAGTCAAAGTGGAATAAATTCGTCCATTTCTAACTCTCGCGTGCCCAGTATTTATGAACGACGCTTATTCTAATTTAAATAAATATATTTGGAATAGAAATTTTATATTAATAAGTTTTTTAAACATACATTTAGTATGTTTTTTTATATTTGACATAGATACCTTTTAAAATATTCAGATAAAAAATATTATTAAAATGTAATTCTGATATAATATTATGTAATATTATATGAAATAAGCGAATATAATATAGAAAATAAATGACAAAATTTGAAAATTGTTCTCGATATAATTTACCTATTTAACGATACAATCTATTATTACCTACTGATCATTCTACCTATGTTTATTCTATGATAAAAAAACCAACCGCGCGAACAAAGAGTAGCGCACATTTTTTGTTTGAAATAGCTGTTCTAGTACGTAAGTACATACTATTTCAATGTTGAATATAGAACAATTAATACGTACCTAATAGGTAATATTAACAGTAGCAGTATTAATAGTGGAAATATATGATCGTTTCATTTTTTACATAATTAATTACGTATGACATTTATAGTGAAAGTAAGTCTTTCCAATTGGAAAGAAAAACGCTTTTTAATTGGTTTTCACTTAGACTAAGCTGGATACTCATTCATCAAGCCGAACAATGTTTTCGTTTCGTTACTGTGAAAACAATGATTTGCACAAAAGTATTCCATTATAACCAGAATTTAAGCAAAAATATATAATATAATATAGGCCTTTTCTTTCCTTTATTATACGTCATTTTGTAAACGTTAAAACCAAAATAAATTTAGTAATATCACCATAATATGAAACAAAAATACGTATCCGTCCTCGATAACACGCAAACATATTTCACACATACACACATAAGCAAAGCAGATGGACAAACGGTAGACACCAGCTAACAAATATGGGCCTCCTCCATAATAAAGATAATTTTTTAGGTGGATTGACGATCACACGTTCCAGAAATTTCCTACCATTGACTACTACCAGTCACTAGTCTGGATTTAGGCTTGGCATATCCATGATTTACGTAATGATTATACCGGCATCTGCGATACTAGCATTTGCGAGTGGTATTATTCAGTAGTGGATTTTACGGGCTGATGGCCCTTGTAGATGCTCGTGTATGAGAATGTTAATAAATGGAGCGGGTTTTCTGGCGAGATGTTAACTGGAGAGCATGCAGTAGCAGTGAGATGAGCAATAAATAACACTTCTTGAGAGTTTCTTCTTATTTAATTTCTTGATTCCTTATTATTACATTGCCGGATTTGGAATGTTTTACCACAAAAAACGCCCCTTTTTTATAGGCAGCTGTGACCAATCAGAATTAAGAAAATTTGCACGCGGCACTAATGAATTTGCACACGGCACTAATGATCCCCGTCGACCAATCAGAGCACATAACAACCTTTTCTAGGGAAAATTTACAAATTACTTGAATAAGTGTGGTAAAACATAACTTACAATATTTTTATTCATTCCTGACAATAGATATGACTTATCTTTATTATTTCGAATATAAAACATTCATATAACTTTTAATTTATACTTGTGAAAAATAAAAATGGTTGCGCGGTCTTCTTATGGTTTAGCTCCGGAGTAGCTAAGCTTTTTCTGCTCAACATACAAGTAAAGCCGCCAGGCGGCAGGAATGCACAACGCTTATCAAGATAACACTATGCTTAAGACTCTATACAGAACATATTTCAACTTCTTATTAAATTAAAATTTATTTCTATAATGAGTAATTAGATTACATAAGAGATTATTTGACATATCATCGTATTAAATTACTATAAGAGAAAAAGAATTAAACAAATCATTAAATTTACACTTAAATGTTAATATCTCTAATACAACTCTTTAAAATTGTAATAAAAGAAAATTCTAATAGGTAACTAAACTCATATTTTGTTTTAAACATTCTAATTAAACCTAAATAAGCAATCGTTTCCGATGATATCCCGGACGTCAGTCTAAGCGAGATTAGAATGGCTCTCCAGCACCTTAAAAACGGCAGGACCCCAGGCGAGGATGGAATGACAGCGGAGCTTCTGAAAGCGGGTGGAACACCGGTACGTGAAGTCCTTCAGAAGCTCTTCAATTCCGTCCTCCATGGTGGCACTACTCCAGAGGCGTGGAGCAGAATTGCGGTGGTCTTGTTCTTTAAGAAAGGCGACAACGCTCTCTTGAAGAACTACAGACCGATTTCCCTTCTGAGCCGCGTCTACGTGCTGTTTTCGAGAGTCATTACGAATCGTCTCGCACGCAGACTGGCGGCTTCCAGCCTCCCAAACAAGCCGGTTTCCGAAAAGGCTTCAGTACCATAGACCACATACATACCCTGCGGCAGATTGTACAGAAGACTGAAGAGTACAATTTGCCACTTTGCCTGGCGTATGTGGACTATGAGAAAGCCTTTGATTCCGTCGAAAATTGGGCGGTGCTGCAGTCCCTTCAGCGGTGCCAAGTTGACTGTCGGTATATCGAAGTGCTGAAGTGTTAGTACAGTAGGGCTTCGATGGCTATCCGAGTACAGAACCAGAGCTCGAAACCTATCCAACTTCAGAGAGGTGTAAGACAGGGTGACGTTATATCCCCGAAACTCTTCACCGCTGCTTTGGAAGACGTTTTCAAGCTACTGGACTGGAAAAGATACGGTATTAACATCAATGGCGAGTACATCACTCACCTTCGATTTGCCGACGATATAGTCCTTATGGCAGAATCGCTGGAGGACTTAATCACTATGTTCAATGACCTCAATAGTGCCTCCCAACGGATAGGTCTTAAGATGAACATGGACAAAACAAAGATCATGTTTAATGTCCATGTCACACCTATGCCGGTAGTTGTTGGGAGCACTATGCTCGAAGTTGTTGACGAGTACGTTTACCTGGGACAAATAGTCCGACTAGGTAAGTCCAACTTCGACCGAGAGGTCAATCGACGGATTCAACTCGGCTGGGCAGCGTTCGGGAAATTACGACATATCTTCTCGTCAGGTATACCTCAATCTCTAAAAACTAGATTGTACAACCAGTGCGTGTTGCCAGTGATGACTTACGAATCTGAGACGTGATTCTTCACTGCTGGCCGTATGAGGACGCTCAAGGTCGCTCAGCGAGCTATGGAGAGGGCTATGCTCGGAGTTTCTCTGCGTGATAGACTCAGAAATGAGGATATCCGCAGTAAAACCAGAGTGACCGACATAGCCCAACGGATTAGTAAGCTGAAGTGGCAATGGGCCGGCCATATAGCTCGAAGAACTGATAACCGATGGGGAAGAAAGGTTCTCGAGTGGCAGCCTCGTACCGGTAGGCGTAGCGTAGGGCGACCCCCCACTAGATGGAGTGACGACCTGCTAAGATATGCAGGAAGTCGATGGATGCAGGTGGCTCAGGACCGTGCTTTGTGGCATTACTTGGGGGAGGCCTATGTTCAGCAGTGAACTTGTGAAGGGCTGTAATGATGATGATGATGATGATGAAGCAATTAGATTTATATTTTCGTTACGTGGTTTTTAAAATAAGAATTGAAGCTAATATAAGTTATTATTTCACTCTCTTGGTATTAATGCTATTAGTTTTCATACTTAGTTTAAATCACAGATAAGAAACAATTGAGATTAAACGTTTAAATTCACTTTTCATTGCTAACACTTAGTTTTATATCACAAATAAGAAACAATTAAGATTAAATGTTTTTAAATTCACTTGTCGTCGCTAACATTCTCCCCACGGTGCGTAGCACTGCATCTTCTGGAGGCGACGACTCCGCTGGCACCAGCACGATGACACGTCGAGTTGGACGGCGAAGTATTCCACCTGATGTCCGCACGTCTAGCACCCTGGTTCTTCCGTCTGATCCGGAATAGGTTTTGATAACTTCTCCGCGAGGCCATGAGTTTGGTGGTAACGTAGCGTCCACTATTAATACAATGTCTCCTTCTCTTGGGTCTCTGGTTTCTCCCCTTTCGAGTTTCCTTGGCATCAGGAGAGGTAAATATTCTTTAATCCATCTTTTCCAGAAGTAGTCTGCGAGTCTTTGAGTGGTTCTCCAGTTTGCTTTTCCGATGAGCTCCGTGTCACTAAACTCTCCCGGCGCCATCGCTCCGCATGATCTTCCTAGTAGAAAGTGATTCGGTGCTCTCCTCGTCTTCTGGGTCCATGCTGATCAGGGTGAGAGGTCTCGAATTGACGATATGTTTGACCTCGGTCATTAGCGTATGGAGTATCTCCTCGGGCGGGCTCTTCTCGTTGAGAACTACTGCTAGCGCCGTATTGACTGTTCGTACGAGTCTCTCCCAGGCGCCTCCCATATTCGGAGCACCCGGAGGGATGAACTTCCACTTGATGCCTTTTTCTTGTGCGGCTTCTTCTAATTCCTTTTTTGCCCCGACGAAGTTAGTACCGTTGTCGCTGAATATAGTTTTAAGGGTCCCTCTTCTGGCTGCCATTCGTCGGAGTGCCATGATCATTGAGCTAGTGCTGAGAGAAGGTTGTGAGAGGAGGGCTCTAGATGTACTACTCTGGTAGTGAGGCAAGTAAATAAAGCTCCCCAGCGCTTCTCAGTTCTTCTTACGATGGTGAACGGATGGTGAACGGATGGAGAACGGGAACTGATGATGCTGTAGTCTCTCGCTCGGTAGATCTCCCGTCGGGGGTATCTCTGGTGAACTCTTCTTTGTCTTGCACCATTGACAGCTGTGTGCGACCGCTTTTAAAGTTGCTCTTAGACCCAAGATCCAGAATTTTTGACGAATCTCGTTCATTACTGTAGCAGTGTTTCCGTGAAGGAATTACTTATGATAATATTGTATTATTAAACGGGTTATTTTTTGTTTCCCGTCTAATACGATAGGGTTCATCCTTCTTTCGTTTTGGTCGTGGAATTTCATTGTCCTACTTCTTAATTTGATGATTCCTTCGTCTCCAATGTAAACGTCGATTTTCTTAAGTCGACTTGAGTTCTCTAGAGGTTTTTTTGTCTTCAATCTTCTTATGTCTGACGCAAAACTGTCGCTCTGGCTTATTTTCATTAATACTTCTTCGGCCTTCTTTAGGTGCTCTTCTTCTAGGGGTAGGTATAGGCGCTTATTTTCGTTTTTGTTGGTCGACGGGTTTGAGACGTGTGCTTCTTTCTTCTGGGTTTTTCGTTGTGGTTTCCAAGGCTCATCTTTCTGGCGCGTGGCAGTGGTGGTCGCCTTACGGCTCTTCTTTAATAGGTAGTGTGCAAAGGCAACCATTCTGGCTGTAGTGCGCAGCAGTCGCTCCCAGCTCGAGAACCTTTCCGGGTTTAAAAGGGTGTCTTCTGCTGCCATCGTTGCCAACACCTTTTGTTTGTTCTTCTCTTCTGGCATAGTACTTTCTGGTTTGAAGTCGTGAAATGGTCATTCTTCTTCTGGTTGACGGAGAAATGACGGGCCTTTGAACCATCTGGCGTTATGGTCGAATTCGA
The DNA here is from genome assembly GCA_036936625.1 of Parnassius smintheus behrii. NCBI lineage: Eukaryota > Metazoa > Arthropoda > Insecta > Lepidoptera > Papilionidae > Parnassius > Parnassius smintheus. The sequence continues at coordinate 20,785,669 of JAUPFT010000002.1, read as the reverse complement.
TTGAGGTTCCCCTCGTGGCTTCGTCTGCTGGGTTCTCCTTAGTTGGTACCCATCTCCAGTCTTCTGGTTTGGACTTCTCTTCGATCTCGGCGAGTCGGTTGGCCACGACAGTTTTGAATTTTCTCGGTTCTGACTTTATCCACTGCAGTACTGTGCTGGAGTCGGTCCAGTAAATCTTTTTTGATATTTCGAGCTCTGACTCCTCTTCAATTGTAGCGGCTAGTCTGCTTCCGAGTAAAGCCGCTTGTAGCTCTAGCCTCGGAATTGATACTGGTTTTTTCAGCGTTACTCTTGCTTTGCCGGCGATCATGGAGACATAGACTTTTCCTCCGGGCTCGACTATTCTCCAGTAGATTACTGCTGCATAGGCCTCTTCGCTCGCGTCGGTGAATGTATGTAACTGTCCTTTTCTGCCTTTGGGCGAGACGCATCTTGGGATCTTCAGCCTTGTTAATGTTGATACTTCCTCTAATTATTTCATCCAGGCTTCCTTTTGTTGTTCGTTAATTGGTTCATCCCAGTCTATTTTCTTTCGCCAGATGTCTTAAATTAGTTTCTTTCCTTGTATTAGAACGGGTGTTGCAAAACCCATTGGATCGAAGGTGGACATCACTGCGCTTGTGACTTCTCTCTTCGTTGGAGTTCTTATGCCATCTTGCAGGTCCTCCGGCGTGTTGCGTAACCCGACTTTGAAGGCTAATGCATCTTCTTTTACCAGTCATCTTTGTCCCAGAGTCTTGTCTTCTTTGGTCAGTTGTAAAGAGTTTTCTTTATTGGTGTCTTCTACTTCTGATATTACCCCTGAATTGTTACTGGCCCAACCCTTCAGATGAAAGTTTGCTCTTGCGTGGATGTCTTTCACTTCTTTGGATATCTTCTTTACTTCAGTTGTAGACACGAAGCTCTGCAGATGGTCGTCCATGTAATGGTTTCTCTTAATTGCTTTCACTGCTTCGGGATGAGTGTTCTTAAATTCCTCTGCGTTCTTATTCATTACGTATATCGCTGTTGCCGGTGATGACGCTGCTCCAAAGATGATTGAAGATATTCTATACTCTTCAGGCTTGCCGGTTCTTCGGCTTCCGCGCCACAGGAACCTGAGACTGTCTCGGTCGTCCTCTCTAACTTTGACTCGGAGGAACATGTCTTGTATGTCGGCCATGACGGCTACCGGTCCCTCTCTGAAGCCCAACAGTACTCCAAATAGCGATTGTAACAGGTCTGGGCCCGAGAGCAAGGCGTCGTTGAGGCTCTTTCCTTCATATTTGGCAGCTGCGTCGAACACTATTCTCAGCTTCTTCTTAACTGGATGCACAACAGCGAAGTGGGGTAAGTAGAACGTTCTTCCTTTGTTGGAGGTTTCTGGAGCTATCTCTGCGTATCCTTTTTCGATCAGACTCAGGATCTGTTCCTCGTAAGGCTTTCTTGCTTCTTGGTCTTGATCTAGTTTCTTTTCGATGCTGACCAGGCGTCGGACTGCCTTATTGTAATTGTTGGGAAGGGTTTCGTCTTCTTTTTTCCACAGGAGTCCCGTTTCATATTGACCGCTTGGCAGTTTCTTCGTAGTCTTCTCAAGGGTTTCTAATGCTCTTCTATCACTGTCGTTGGATGGCGATCGATTTTGGATCCCGAGAGATTCTAGTTGAAAGTGTTCTCGGACGATTTCTTCTATGTCTTCTTCGCCAGTGGTCGCTCTGCCATAATGAGTGAAGTTTAATGTGGCAGTTGCTCCTGTTTTACATCCGTGTAACACCCACCCTAAGTTCGTGAGGGAGGCTACAGGATCTGATGGTTTGCCCTTCTTCAGCTTTCTTGTCACTATCAGTCCCCAATTGTTTTGGCCTATCAGTAGCTTGGGTCTCTCGGTGACGTAGAGGAGTAGGTTTTCGATTGCTTTCAGGTGCTCGCAGTTTCTCACGGTGTCCTTGTTTATGCATTGTTCAGACAGCTTCAGGTCGTCGATGGTTCTTGCTACGATAGTTCTCTTTTCTTTTCTATGGGCCCCTTTTATTTTGAACTCAATCTTCTGTGAACTGTCTATATAAATGTGTAAATGTATAAATGTGTAAATATTTCTTAACTCTTTCCCGCCGACCGTTTCAGTCGTGAGTTTTTCTTCCTTCCCTTTGACTCCGATTTTCTCAGCAATTGATGCGTCTAAGAGCATGACCGTTGACCCTTCGTCTAGTAGTGCTAATATGCGAACTTGTCCTTTTGGGCCATAGAGGTTCACGGGGATCATCTTTAGGTAGGCATTTTCTTCCCCTTTGGCGTTATGAATTGAGGCGACCTTTTCTTCTGAGGTGCTACTGATGTCTTTTGCTTCTTTTTCTATTGGTGCTGGTGGTTTGTCAGAATGTAAGATGGTATGATGCCAGATTTTACATAGCTTGCAGACTGGTGCTTTACAGTTGATCCTTGAGTGCCTGAATCGAAGGCACTTGAAGCATATCTTTGCCTTCTTGGTCATATCCCATTTTCCATTCAGGTTGGCTTCTTTGAACTTCTTGTATTTTAGTGCGAAGTGTTCTTCCTCACAGAATGGACATGACTTCTTATATTTTTCTTTTGACGCTTCTTGTACCAAATGAACGGGTTTTCTTATTCCTCTTCTTTGTTCTGAGGACGCTTCAGGCGGAGCGAAGTCTCCGCACATGTCGGCTTCTGTTTCTAGGAACGCTTCGACGAGCAATAGCTCTTGAATTTCCTCATCTCTTCTGCTTCTTTGGTAGGCGAACCAACGGAACTTCATTGACGTTGGCATCTTGTCTACTATAATTCCCAGCGTTTCAGGTGAGTTACTGCGATACTGCGGTTTCTTCAGGGCTTTGATTGTCTCAACTGCGTTCTTTACTTTGCTCGCAAATATGCATATGTCGCTCGGGTTCTCGCCGAGTCTTGAGAGGTTCTTCATTTTCTCTAGTTCTGCTAACACTAGTACTCCAGGTCTTCCGAATCTTGCTTCTAGTCCCTTGATCACTTCGCGTGAGTCTTCGGCGGTGAACAGCAGGCTTTGGACGGCTTCTCTAGCTTTTCCTTGGATTGCTATTCTAAGGCGCGCTAGGTTCTGATTGTTACTGAAAGAAGCGGCCGTATCCTCGTATGATCTTTTGAAGGCTAACCATTCTACACAGGCCCCGTTGAAGTGAGGGAATTCGAGGTGCTTTGGTGAAACGGTGTCACTTGATTTTTCGGATAGCTTTAGTATAACTGAAGCTAGTTCCTGAATGTCACTCCTTTTTTCTTCTGTCTCTATTGGTTTGTGGTTCTTATTATTCATGTCTCCGGTCTGCATGAACCAGCGCTCGACTTCTCGAGTTCGTTCGAACAGCTCTTCTCCGGCACCATCTTCTTCTTCTGACTCCGCGGTGAGAAGTTCTAATTCCGTTTGAGCAACTTTTGACCGAGCTTCTGCCAATTCTAGTTCCCTTAATGCCATTGTCATTGTCATTTTTGCTTGTGCTTCTGCTCTTTTCCTATGTGACGAGCGAACGGAAAGCGTGTCTGGATCACGGGTCGTCTTCTTAGGGTGAGGTTGCTGCAGATTCTTTTCTCTGGACGTTTGTATGCTTCCCTCGTTCAGACATATCTTCACTGCGATACTTCTTTCTTGAATTTGCGGCGTTGGATGACTCTCTTCTTGGTGAGGAACTGACGCTTCGACGGTGCGGGTCGGGGGGGTGGTATGGGTTACGTCCCCCGATGTTGATTCTTTTCCGGCAATGTTCTTATAAAGAAGTACGGGTTGTCTGTGTACGCTGCTGGGCGATGCTCTTGTAAGCGTCGATCGATCTGAAGTTGACGCGTTAGTAGCCGTCGTGCTTGTAGAATCACTCGGCGTATTCATGCTACAATCCGTCGTACTGATACCCGTAGTAGCGTTACTTTCACTCGTAGTCTTCGACTGCACTGATTTTGATCTTGTATTTGAAGGCAACTTCCTAGTTTTCCTTAAACCCGATCCGGCTTTTTGAAGGACCAATGTAGATGCTCGTGTATGAGAATGTTAATAAATGGAGCGGGTTTTCTGGCGGGATGTTAACTGGAGAGCATGCAGTAGCAGTTAGATGAGCAATAAATAACACTTCCTGAGAGTTTCTTCTTATTTATTTTCTTGATTCCTTATTATTACATTGCCGGATTTGGAATGTTTTACCACAAAAAACGCCCCTTTTTTATTGGCAGCTGTGACCAATCAGAATTAAGAAAATTTGCACGCGGCACTAATGAATTTGCACGCGGCACTAACGATCCCCGTGATGACCTTTTCTAAGGAAAATTTACAAATTTCTTTAATAAGTGTGGTAAAACATACCTTACAATATTTTTATTCCCTCCTGACAATAGATATGACTTATCTTTATTATTTCGAATATAAAACATTCATATAACTTTTAATTTATACTTGTGAAAAATAAAAATAGTTGCGCGGTCTTCCTATGGTTTTGCTCCGGAGTACTCTTCTTTTCTTCTGCCTCTATTGGTTTGTGGTTCTTATTAGGCATGTCTCCGGTCTGGATGAACCAGCGCTCGACTTCTCGAGTTCGTTCGAACAACTTTTCTCCGGCACCATCTTCTTCTTCTGACTTCGCGGTGAGAAGTTCTAATTCCGCTTGAGCAACTTTTGACCGAGCTTCTGCCATTTCTAGTTTTCTTAATGCCATTGTCATTTTTGCTGGCGCTTCTGCTCTCTTCCTATGCGACGAGCGAACGGAAAGCGTGTCTGGATCGCGGGTCGTCTTCTTAGGGTGAGGCTGCTGCAGATTCTTTTCTCTGGACGTTCGTATGCTTCCCTCGTTCAGACATGTCTTCACTGCGTGAAAAGGAACCAGGGTGCGCAAACCACGATGCGAACCAGGGGGGGAATCGAGGCTTCTCTCAATCCGGCCTCCTATAACGCCTACGTTGGGTTCGGGAACAACGTATGTGATCTCCGCAATGGAGTAACACACAAGGGCGATAACCTCTTCCTTTTCAGAAAATAGGTTCAGGCGGGGATTACGGGTCTTCCGAAGTCGTCCCGGTCCCAACGCCTTAATTCTTCGATGTGGACTGTATTATTTGGGGGAAGAATTCCTTGGGAATAAAACAGCAATTATCTTCAAACCGTTCCGTGAGAGAGTAATTACTTTTCCCTATCACTTCCCTACACTTTTTCTTTCTTCTTCTTATTGACTGCTGGTCTTGCACTTTTCCCGAAGTTTCTCCGAACTTTCCCGAAACTTCCCGAATGATTCCCGAACGAATTGCAAGAAAACTCGTTTACTGAGCTACCCCAGTGCTATACGCGAAAGTGAGCCGCGCCATTCGTGCGCTTGCGCAACTCAATTACATCAATTCGTTCTATCACTCTCTCACGGTTTACTCAATAACTTTATTTATATAAGACATACATTTATACAATTTATTTATAAAGATAGCACAAAAAATATCTATACTACGATATACATTACATTTTCATATCACAAAGAACCTTTTATGTATTTAACAAAATATGCTTATTTGACTCACATGTTCAAAGTTGGAATTTCTTAAATATTTAAGATAGAAGGTTAAAACAATGTTTTCCACTTGAAATTATACATATCTTAACTAATACAATAGTTTAATTTACATTTTCTCTATTCATTTTACTATTAAAACACTTTTAAATTTCTTATACAAAACTATCATTATTTCACTTATTCACAGGAATTTTCACATAAAAATAACACAGAATTCACCTCTTTTACACGTACAATCAATCTGAAATGTTTTACAAGTCATTTTTATATAAATTGCTGAAATTGCAAATATTTAAATTTCTACATATTTGGCCTCCTAAGTACGTGGCTAGCGTGCGTCTATGAACTCACATTATTTGAACAACTAACTTTTGCACGGCTATCGACTATCAGTAAAAATGGAAAGTCTAATATCAACAATACTAGGTGAATAAATGATTCTACATAATTCTCAAACGTTGAAAACTATTTCTAATCAGATTCTTATCAATTATCATGTTTCTTATCAAACAATATAAGTGAATGTTTTCATAAATCAATCATAGAAAATAAGCATTTGTTTTCAAACAAAACATATCAAACTCATATAAGACAATACTTATGCAATTAATTTCCATTAATTCTACTTATGCACAGCGATCATCTCGACCGGGGAACAAATCTGGTAACATAATTTTATTTTAATATTTCTTTAAATTAACACTATTGGAAAGATGATTTCAACCGGGGAACAAATCCGGTAACATAATTTATATCTTAAAAATTCCCTATATGAATTTATTAAGAAATATTACCAAGAAAACGATAAACTATTCCGACCTGGGAGTCGAACCCAAGACCTTCATATCATTAATTCGATATTTCTTTAAGATTCAACTAAGCATTTTCTTATTAGAATATTATTGCTCGATAACTTGCTTTTTAGAAGCTATTCGTAATCGGTTAACTAATAAATTGAAATATTCTTATAGGCGCGTCGCCAACACTGCGATACTTCTTTCTTGAATCTGCGGCGTTGGATGACTCTCTTCTTAGTGAGGAACTGACGCTTCGACGGTGCAGGTCGGGGGGGTGGTATGGGTTACGTCCAATGACATTGAGATTATTGACATATTATCGTATTAAATTACTATAAGAGAAAGAGAATTAAACAAATCATTAAATTTACACTTAAATGTTAATATCTCTAATACAACTCTTTAAAATTGTAATAAAAGAAAGTTCTAATAGGTAACTAAACTCATATTTTGTTTTAAACATTCTAATTAAACCTAAATAAGCAATTAGATTTATATTTTCGTTACGTAGTTTTTAAAATAAGAATTGAAGCTAATATAAGTTATTATTTCACTCTCTTGGTATTAATGCTATTAGTTTTCATACTTAGTTTAAATCACAGATAAGAAAAAATTGAGATTAAACGTTTAAATTCACTTTTCATTGCTAACACTTAGTTTTATATCATAAATAAGAAACAATTAAGATTAAATGTTTTTAAATTCACTTGTCGTCGCTAACAGCGCTGGTGTTAAGAAGTTATTTTTCATCTCAATCCATTATCCTATTTTATTATCTTTGGATAGTAATATTTAAATTTAAGAATACATACTTATGCGCGTATGCATAATATTGTATATGTAATTTTTCAGTAATCCTAATTTAGATCTTGAAATCAGTTAAAATTTCAATATTTTTTTCTGTGAGGTCCTTTTCACCTTATACTTTTGGTAGGATTATATTTATATGAGTATATTTTCATATTAAATACAATTTATAGAATAAATTTAATTGCTATATACAAAACCCTTTTTGTTCCAATCAGTAAGCAAAACTTTGTTTGTAAAGACCCCTAACTTTCAAATTTTAAATTAATATATATTTTAACAAAAAATTAATTATGAACAGTGTAGTGACATTGTATCATTATCCACTACCCCACTCGACCCGTGGGTGTCGTAAGAGGTGAGAGCGGGAAACTAAAACAGGCAGTGGATTGTAGCATATTCTTAATAACAACTGAAAATTATAAAAAACTTCTCTTGGCAAGTCGCTTGCCAAGATTTTTTTTGTGCCCGAAGCAAATATGGGCAACCCTCCGGAAAGCGGGGGAGGGAGTTGGGGAATGCTCATAGCGTACCACGCAGCCGGCTGCGTGGTTATGTGGAGACTTTTACCCACTAAACCCCACCTTTAAGGATTGGCTTACCGATCTGACGAGAGATCTCTAAGCCGTATACGAACGCGACCCTCCTTGGCAGAAAGGAGGACGTAAGCGGCGAAAAGCCGCTTGGAAGTGTGCCTAACTAAGGCAGATTAAGGGATGTGTTATGTAGGCTCGGCCTGAGCTACCAGGAGGCAGTTCAGGTCAGCCGAAGGCTTGTTGGGGGGATCCGAGAGAGAGTTTCTCGGTCTGCGCACACTATAGTGAGTGTGGAGAGGGGCTGCATAGGCAACTGTCTCGCGAATGAGATGATTTGGGTGGGACTCTGAGGCTTTGAAAAATCTCTCACAGAGTGATTTAAGGAACTGCTGGATTGTTGGGAGCTCTAAGTCTCGGTGTAGGTCGGCATTACGGACATAATAGGGCGAGTTAGTGACTCTACGACAGAATAGATTTTGAACTGTTTAAAGTTCATTTATAACTTTGGGTTTAGCATGTGCAAAAATGGGGGCCGCGTAGGTCATAACAGTTCGTATACAGACCTTATGTAGGGTTCGCTTGTTGCGGCACAATACATTTTACTGTGTCTGCCCAACATGCTGTTGAGCCTACCCACGTAAAATCGCGCAGTGCGAGTTACCTTCTTGATATGGGGCTCAAAAGTGAGCCTTGCATCAGGGGTCATCATCATCATCATCATCATTACAGCCCTTCACAAGTTCACTGCTGAACATAGGCCTCCCCCAAGTAATGCCACAAAGCACGGTCCTGAGCCACCTGCATCCATCGACTTCCTGCATGTCTTACCAGGTCGTCACTCCATCTAGTGGGGGGTCGCTCTACACTACGCCTACCGGTACGAGGCTGCCACTCGAGAACCTTTCTTCCCCATCGGTTATCGGTTCTTCGAGCTATATGGCCGGCCCAATGCCACTTCAGCTTACTAATCCGTTGGGTTATGGCGGTCACTCTGGTTTTACTGCGGATATCCTCATTTCTGAGTCTATCACGCAGAGAAACTCTCCATAGCTCGCTGAGCGACCTTGAGCGTCCTCATACGGCCAGCAGTGAAGGACAACGTCTCAAATCCGTAAGTCATCACTGGCAACACGTACTGGTTAAACACTTTAATTTTCAGAGATTGAGGTATACCTGACCAGAAGATGTGTCGTAATTTCCCGAACGCTGCCCAGCCGAGTTGAATCCGTCGATTGACCTCTCGGTCGAAGTTGGACTTACCTAGTCGGACTATTTGTCCCAGGTAAACGTACTCGTCAACAACTTCGAGCATAGTGCTCCCAACAACTACCGGCATAGGTGTGACATGGACATTAAACATGATCTTTGTTTTGTCCATGTTCATCTTAAGACCTATCCGTTGGGAGACACCATTGAGGTCATTGAGCATAGTGCTAAGGTCCTCCAGCGATTCTGCCATAAGGACTATATCGAAGGTGAGTGATGTACTCGCCATTGATGTTAATACCGTATCCTTTCCAGTCCGGTAGCTTTAAAACGTCTTCCAACGCAGCGGTGAAGAGTTTCGGGGATATAACTTCACCCTGTCTTACACCTCTCTGAAGTTGGATAGGTTTCGAACTCCGGTTCTGTACTCGGATAGCCATCGTAGCCCTACTGTACAAATACTTCAGCACTTCGATATACTGACAGTCAACTTGGCACCGCTGGAGGAACTGTAGCACCGCCCAAATTTCGACGGCATCAAAGGTGACGCCTAAATATTTGGCGTTTGTTTGCCATGGGGCAGGGGTTCCTAACATCCTGATTGGCGGAGTGGCGGTGAGACGGCGTCGTTTATATTCGAAGCAAACGGCGGAGCTCTTCTCCGGGTTTACGTCGATATGCCATTTTTGGAACCAAGCTCCTAAGTCGTTAACTGACTTTTGGATCTTGTTCCGAATCTGTGGCAGTGAGTTGCCTTTAGAGTAAAGGGCTGTGTCATCTGCGAAGAGGGCTGGTTTAACACCATTCGACGGGATAGGGATGTCGTTGGTGAATAGTATGTATAGGAGGGGGCAAGCACAGATCCTTGAGGGACACCGGCTTTGATTTGACGAGTAGAGGATAGCGTGCCTTCGTGTCTAAAACGAAAGGTACGATCCTTCAAATAGGAGGCTACAAGGCGGACGAGGCGGTCAGGGAGGCCTAAGTCGTACAATTTGTAGATAAGGCCCTCATGCCAGACTCTGTCGAATGTCTTGGCAATGTCGAAAAAGACCGCGATGGTCTTTTGACGACGAGGATAAAAACCACTGAGGATATATTGCACTATGAGGTGAACTGGCTGGGGGCACGAGTGTTTGGCTCGAAACCCGATTTGTTGAGGGATGACAAGAGGGTCCCCGTCTGTGGGAAACAAATGGCGCCTCATGCGCACGAGAATAACTCGTTCGAAGAGTTTGCCGATGGCCTTGAGGAGGCTGATGGGACGATGAATGGAGGGTAGGTGGTGAGGTTTGCTGGCTTGGGAATGCCAATGACAATTGCCTCTTTCCAAGAAAAAAGTGGTAGTTGGTAAAGTAGCTGAGTTCGAAGCAGGCGTTGAAGATTATGGCCAATAAAGCGATCACCTGCTCCGGTAGTTTTATCGTTAATTAAAAATTGATGCATTAATTAATTAATTTATACATACATATATATATATATATATATATATATATATATATATATATATATATATATATATATATATATATATATATATATAGATAGATATATATATATATATGAATTTATTTATTTATAAAGATTGTAAAATGACGTTTTAGTTTGTTTATATAGATGAAATTTAGTAATTGATTTTATTATAAAAACTTTTGAATATTTGCATGCTGTTGAAAACAGCTAAATAGGTTTTCTTAACACAATAACAGTATAACATCAATAAGAAATCATTTTGTACCTATTTAGTTGCAAATAAAGAATTTGAATTTGAATGTGTTTGAGGGCTTGGTTGGAGATGCCATCCGCGCCCGGTGCTTTTTTGGGCTTAAGTCCTTTGATGGTAGATGAAATCTCATCTTTGGACACAGTGATAGGGTCAGAGGCGGTGGCGGTTCCGACGACGGACCTCGTCCTCCACTAGTTGGATATGTAGGGGGTCAGTGGGTTGTGAGCTCGGAGAGCATTAAGCGGCTACGCTGTCGGCGAAGCACTCAGCCTTTTCTTCGTCCTCGAAGGCAATAGAGCCGTCGGGACGAGATAGAGGGGGAGTACGCGTGATGCGTCTATCCGGAGGGCTCTCGCCATCTGGTAGTACGCTGTGTGTGAGGGGGAGATTTTCTCTATGAGATTGCTCCTTTCGAGGTCTCTGAAATCTTTGAGGTGGTAACGGAGTTTGCGCTGAAGGCGGTGGGCCGCGAGTCTATACTCGAGAGTGGGATAGCGTGCGGCTCTACGGAGGGCAGCTTTTTTGGCTTTGAGCAGGTTGCTAACATCTAGGGGAAGACTAGTTTTAGCAACCGGGATAACCTTTTCATTCTCTTTAAGAGAGGATGTTATAAGAGTGGTGAGATTTCCGACCGCGGTGTCTATTTTCCCGGTACTGTCGAGGACGTCGGAAGGGAGGGTTATGGGAGGGTCCGGAGAGTCCATAGCCAAGACTAGAGACTTCTTAAAGCCCTTCCAGTTTGTGTAGGTTTTGGAAGTGGGAGTTGGAGGTGGCTGATGGTCAAGAAGGAGGGATACAGGACGGTGGTCGGATCCTAGATCGTTGAGAGACTCGATTGCTCTAAGGTTGAGGGAGACTCCTTTAACTAGAGCAAAGTCTAGTACGTCGGGATAGTGGGTGACAGCGAGGGGGCTGTAGACAGTCTGGCCGAGAGGCTGAGTGATATTGAGCAACACCCTGCCACTACTAGTAGTAGTGCGGCAGGTCCATTCAGTATGCTTAGAGTTAAAATCTCCATACATAATGACCGAGTCGCCTAGTGCAAGGATGGCCTCGAAATCACTCTTATCGGGGAGGGTTCCGCTAGGGATATAGCAAGAGGCTATTGTGATAGACTGGTGTCCAGCTTATCACTATAGCCTCTTTTTAGTGATAGTGACTTCCATACTGTTAAGCGTCGGAGTGGGGATGTGGGAGCAATGAAGGGACTTTTTGTAATAAATAGCAGTACCGACGCCTTTGCGGTCGTGTCTGTCATTACGAAGAAGTGAATAACTTTTGAAAGAGAGGCCTTTAGAGACCTTAGGGCTGAGGTGGGTGGGAAGGAGGAGGAGGTCGGCTTCGCTATCTCGAAGAAAGAGCCTAAGCTCTGGGAGGTTATTTCGCAAACCGCGGATAATGAACGAAACAAGCGATAAACCCTTTGGTTTGATACGACCGTGCGATATTGCGGGAGCAGAGGGCTCCGGCATAGTGTTTTTACAACGATCTTAGTAGATCGATGTGCTCAGCAAGAGCAAGGAGACGGTCCTGAGGGGACTGAGCAGCGCGCAGTTTACGCGAAAGAATAGAGATTTCCCCTATATTGATCTTACTCATAGCTAACACTAGGCTTAGATCATCTACATAGGGTCTGCCTTTTTTTGTGGGGCGGCAGAGGGCCGCGGGATAGGCCCAGGCTGGGAGAGCGGAAGGCTCATAAGGAGCAGAAGAGGGGCCCTGACGGGGCGATAGATGCCCTTTGTGGGCTGAGATGAGCCCTGAGGGGGCTGTGGTAGGAGCAGGCCCTGGCGGGGCATGCGGTTTCCAAGAGCCGGGAAAGTTCGGTCATTGACCTGAGGTGGAGCTTTTTAGCTCAGAAGTGGGCGAGGAGCGCAAGGGCAGCCTCTAAAATTGGGCGGGTGGCCTGTTTGTCCGCATAGGACACATGCGGGCGGGGATTCGGCATTTTTGGGCCGAGAGCACTCTTTAGTGACTTTAAATCATCTAAGATGTCCTCGTTTGCGAGTTCGTGGGGAATTCCGCGGAGGACTGCTTTTATTTTTCTTTCCTCGGCGAGAGCGTACGTGTGATAGGACACGTGCTAGGCCGTGAAGTGACGAGTGATGTTCCGGAAGTCTTTTATAGACGCCGGCATGATTTTGATAGCCTCGCTGACATTGGTGGCTTGGTCATATTTGAAACCCTTTTCGTAGAGGGTTTTTGCCATTTTAGTGAATTTCGCCTTGTCTCTGAGATAGACAGAGGGCGGGACTTGGCTTTTAGCCAGTTTGGGAGCGCAGCGGGTTGCTGGCTTGGCGGTAGTGTCTTGCGACTGAGAGAGGGCAGCGTTTGGGGCTGCGGGGGTAGGGGCAACGATGGGGGTGGCGGAGGTTGAGGCAGCGGCGGGGTGAGTGCGGGTGGCGGCGACGGCCGCCGGGGCGGGGGGGGGGGGGGGGGGGGGGGGAATTCGCGGCGTGCTTCGGGCTTCGCTTGGATTTTACTAGCGTGAATTGGGCTGAATCGGTGACCGTTCCTGCGGAGGAGTGACTCCGAGGAGCCGGTGGAGCTGTAGACGGTCCTCTTCCGGGGGGAGGAGGTAACGGACGTGGTGTCCGAGTGCTCCATATCGGAGTCGGGGGACGCGGGTGAGTCAGTCTGCGGGGCAGCCACTTACGTCGCGAGGAAAGCCGCGACGACGGGCGGGGGGACATATGCCTTAGGGGCAATGGGAGAAAAGGCGTTGACGAGAGCGGTCTTGTTGATTTGGATGGGTAGGCCTGAGGCTTGGACGAATTGGGCGACCATGGCCATAAGTTGGCTCGCGATATTGCTCATGTCTATGACAGACATGTGATTTGGACGGGGGGGGGGGGGGTGACGATTTTGGTCTAAAAATCTAGAGGTCCCTGTTCTGACAAGAACAGGGACTTGGGTTGGATGGGGAGGACTGACGCTCTATTCCCAGAAGCTGGGGTATGTTCTGACAAGAACAAGGTCTCACTCGGAGAAGAGCAAGAGAGGATCTTCCAAGAACAAAATAACAGTATAACAATAATAAAACAATAACAGAAAAAAAATTAAAAATAAAACAAAACATACAAAACAATAAAAGCAAAGCGCGCTCGAACCTCCCCACCGAAGCGAAGGGGCAAGAACGGGGGCGAGAGGGGGCTACCCTTCCCCCCACCTCCTTCTCAGATAAAGCGCATCAGAAAACATGGCGCGCCCTCCTACGCGGCCTCCAATTTCCCATGCGCAACAGAGGCTCCCGTATCCGATGAGTGAAGGCTCACTCAGAAGTGCTAGCCTTCCTGACCCCTGCGGCGGATCTGGTCTTTGATTCCGCCACCAACCAAGATTCGGATACGGAGTGTGGGAGAGCGGCACCTTGCAGTACCGGCACTCCTCTCCCCCCGCAGTCCCACCACCACCGCATCAATGCTGCGACCCCGTGCGGAGGATACGGCGAGTGGCACATTGCCGTACCAACACTCCTCTTCCTCCGCGACGTCACCTCGGCTGCAACGATAGGGAGAAAAGACACCCCTCTCGCCCCAGCTCACCAGCACACATCCGAAGTGGGCTCGCCAAGCCCACTCGGAGTGGCCTCCTCGGGCTGGCCCTTCACAACTCGGGCCAGCCATGTGAGTTTCTCTTTGTTCACCGTGGGTGACCAAGCCACGGCTACTAAGCCCCCCAGCAGCGGACATTCATAGACTTTAATGGAGGAATAGATGAAATTATGAAACCTATTTTTTTATTTATACTAATATACTATATAATTAGAAGGAAATAGTAGGAAAGAAAAAGAACTTTGTATAAAAAATTTCATTTATTTAACCAGGTTAATCGTCGACTTCAGTTCATTGTGGTCTTTGTATTCAGTTCGATTTATTTTATAGCTCGTAAACAAGGTAGTAACTTCTGTCACTCTCGTTCAACACTTTATGGTAAAAAGGATTTTATGGCAAGGTAAGTCTAAGGCTTTAATATTATTTCAAAATAGTTATTTTAAATAGAAATATCGGTTTCATACGCCGGTTTGTTTAAAATGTATTCTAAAGTGATATAAATATTTTTGTTTCAAAAATAACAGAGTCGATTCAGCAGTCTAATGTTTAAAATTAAAAGTAATTGGTCGACTAGATATACCTACTAGATACACATTCGGTATTGATCTACAACCCTAATAACTTCTATATATTTCATGATACGTTACATTATAAGACGTTTTAAAGCATAGTACTTGAAAGGATTCGGTATTAACATACATAGCGGACATTTATCACGCGCCGTCAATGTGTCGCCAATGTACACATGAAAAAATCATTACAGAATTTTTCCGCTGTGCTCAATGACCTCAGTATGTATTAATAGGTAGGTCTTTTGGTGGATGTGAACAGAATGAAGATGATTTATAATATCCACGCTTCACATCATACCTTTACCGGTAGGTGTTGAGATTACGCTCGAAGTTAGGCAAGTAACTTTGGATAAACCTTAAGTCAAACGTAGACCAATCGACTAACGCATCTCGTCTTAGCAGAGTTCGAGAAATTAAACAAGTCCTCACGTTTAATAAAACAGAAGTTAGTATTGCCAGTGATGACTTATGGAAACGAGATGTTTTTATAGAAGTACGGGTGACAAACGAGCAAACAGCTGTCTACCTGATGATAAGATAAGTGTATGCTGAGACCTATCCACCACCTATATGTTGCCTCGATTATGAATCAAATGCCGATATGTAGGCGTTCCTGGAGACTAAGATGGAATACCTTCTTACCAGTAAAAACTCAGTGACTCTCGACACTCACCATATAAAGTAGCATTGTACTGGTATTTCGGGCAGATATTCTGTCGGGCAGCCCATTCGTCTGGTCTCACCATTGTTCGCCGTATGAAGAAACTTAAAGCAGTTCAGAGAGTTAACAAAACTAGCTCAGTTTCTCAAGGTGATAGGTTCCTAATAAAATAAATTCGTAGTATAACGTTTTATACATAAATAGGAAATTTATGGAACAGCTCAGTACGTACAACAACAAAAAAAAACTAGTTTCTTTTTTTACTCATACAAAAGTCCGTTTAAACCTAAATTTTTTCGTTGTATCTGAAGAGATTTCTTTTTAAAGTCAAATTTTTAACTACGGACTTCAGAATATTTTTAATAACTACGCTCACTCGATGTTCAAATTCTAATCGAGTTTTAAATTGCAGCTATTCTTGTCTACTGCGCTCACTCCTCTCATCGGAATCAGGCTGAACTTTCATCTCTCATCTACGGTCCCATTCCTCGTTAGGTTCTCCTTAAAACTTTGCCAGCGACTTCAACAGAAAGTTTTTTTAACTTCAGAGCTCGATTCTCATGATTAATTAATTCGATTTTATGTAAAGTTATTTGCGGCGTGATCGGTCGCCTTAGTGTCTATTATTCCATGATTTGGGTCGAGGGGTGCCTCTATATTAGGGGACGTTTCTGCTTGGTCACTGCACGAAACGGTCTTGTTACAATCTTTTTATAATTTTCGCCTTTTTTATTCCTAACAGTTCAATAGCACTCTGTTTTATATTGGGAAACTTAATTTAATCGGACTTTTTTGCTAGAAGTAACTTTCCTTATTTTCCTCGTTTGCGTGACAAATTTTAATCTGATAATCACGGTTTGAGAATTTGAAATCAAAACATATAAACTACCGCAGTTCTATACCACAAAGAGTTAAATAAATGTCGACGTTAATTCAGAAAAGCAAGAAAAGTATAGTGTTTTGTAGTTTTCTAGACATTAGTACATTTGAAATATGTAATAAATTTAAAAAGATCATATGGCCACACCGTACGCAAACCAGTATCAAACATTTCACGGTTATCTATAATACTTTAAGACCAGGAAATGTGTCCACTTGAACGATATAAGAAACAGTGGAAAAGAAACAAAGAAGCCAAAAATTGATCACCTAAGGACTGCAAAAAGTCGTGTCAATTTTTTTTTTGCAAAAACAGCCTTATCAGCTTAACCTAAGAATCAAATAAGTTTAAAAACGAAGAAGAAACGAAAGAAATTCATTCAGGATTTAGTCCAACCCCTTAAGCTTACCAAAGAAAACTAGTATTAACATCTTAGACACTAAGAGTGACAACGGACTTACAGCTGTATTTGTTTGAGTTAACAGCAGGTCTCTCCGTGATATCGGGAGCAACACCGTGATACGGGGATAATATCGTCAGATGGACATTGGACAATGACCTCGTTTATCACTCTATTGTAATAAAGACTTAACACCTAAACAAAATACATTATAAATCATGATCGCCTCTATAACGTAATTTAAAAATATAAGAAAGAAATATTTTGAAATATTATATTGCAACACAAACAAAGCCTTCATTATGTATTCTATTTTACTTAGAACCTTGCCTTGCCTTTATTAATCACATAATCAATATTATAAATACACACACATAAAAGCAAAAATTACTCGGCGTTATTAAATATTCATAATGTATTTAAATTCAACTGGCAATAGAACATAAGTACACTAACACGGACCGCGAACAACCTGCGGCTTTCATAGCACGCGATGTAATTTAATTTAAGCACGATATAAAACAACGTCGTAGGTACGCGGTGGCACTTAAGACAGCTTTAATTCGCTGAGCTCTTGATGAACTTCCCGCGTAGATCATTAATGAGAACATTATTCACATAAAGGCGCGGAGAATTATCATTGTGGGCTGATTTACGGTTATTCTAATATTCCGTAGGGTTTTATGTTGTGTTATATATGAAACTGATACAGAAACTTTTTTATTCAATATAGATTATAAATAATATTTACTGAAAATCACTTTTTTATTTATCACTGGTTAGGAAAAAACCTCTGTCCTAGGAAGAACCAGCAAGAAACCCGGACGGAATTTAAAAAAAACAGCTTACAATCTTGTATGTTACATTTAGGAATACAAAAAAAAAATAGAAATAGCTAGGTATCCATCGTCTTTCCCAGGGTTATTACTTATTAACATCCATAAATTCCTTAATATTATAATTAACCTTTTGATAAGAACTCAGTTTTATAAAGTTTTCCATCACCTTTTTTGTAAAACTACATTTATTTTTGTGTATGTACATTACATTTTAATAAATGTACTGAGAAGTCAAAGTTAGTTAATAATTTCCTTATTTTATTTTTGGTTTTATATCACATATTGCTGTTATGACCCTATTCTGTAACAAAAATATCATTTCAGTGTCAGCCACGTGTCCCCATAGCAAACTACCATACGACATTATGCTATGGAAATAGCTAAAGTAAACTAGTCTAGCTGTTTCAATACTGGTAAGACTTCTAATCGTTTTTACAGCATATGCTGCAGAACAAAGTCTGATTACTAGTTTTGATATATGAGAGCCCCATGGAGCTTCGCATCTATCTTGATTTCGAGAAAAATGGTGATATCCACATTTAAAATTATATTGGTTTTTAGATGTTTGACATTTGGAGTTAATATTCGTTGTATAAAGATTAGAAGTTTATAATAATCTAGAAATACTTGAATTTACCCTGTCGCACATAACGAAGAAAGTATCACAACCAGCAATAATTGGATATAGAGTTTCAGTTTGAAATTCTTAAAGCCAAAGTCGATTTTATGGTTGAAAATTAATGTTTGTCTACATTTAATGCTATCTATAGAACAAAAACTTGACAGGTACTCGTCGTAGCAGAATGTGGCCTTACATATGACACGTGTAGGTATAATCAAATTCAATTTCAATTCAAAATATTTGCTGCTTAGTTGAGAGTAAATACCCAGCCTCCCTTACATTAAATTAAATTTAACAAAAAAAGTTGGTACTTAATGGACTCTTTAAAATATTTTTGTGAATACACATCCGCCAATACCATTCATCTACAAAAAGGCGCTGCACACCTGATTTCTTTAGCATTCTATTCAACAGTGTTCTTTCAAATCCAACCCTTTTAAAAAAAAAGGTTATTTGAAAGAATGAATAGAATTTTAAAGAAAATTTATTACTTTATAATGCAATTTTTCAAGGTAAACAACATTAAAGTAAGCATTTTGTTAAAAACATTCACTGAGTCTTATAAAGTAACTATAATTTATAGAAAACTATTTTTTTTATCATTTTGTGTGGTAGGGTTACGCTGCACCTGTAGTATGGTTGCAGGCGAATAGTTCATGGGAAAGGAACCACAGTCGCCGAAAATACAGGAACCTATTTACAATGCATCTACTTATTTGATTCTCAATAGAAAACAGAGTATCTCGTTTGTCACTCTAAATAGTATAAAAATTGCAATACGTTAATAGTATTTTCGAGTCCACTTTCTTAAAACGCAAAAGCTGTAACCATTACTTAAAAGATGCCCACATTTTGCCTATATGCTGGGCAGGCAGATTGTTGAGCGCAAACCACTGTAAAATGCTCCCACGACCCAACAACAATCAATAAAATTTGTGTTTAATGTTTTTGGATAGAGATTGGATCAATCGATTGCTAGAGCCGTCAATCAGGTGAAGAACCGCGTGTATATGAACGTTTGCGTTTGAAAGGTGGCATTTTTCCCATACATACAAAAGTAACTCTTAATATTTTTTTCATTGTTTCTTTATATCACGGCATAAGATCTCAATCTTAGCTAGGTATGCCTTTAAAGTAAACATATGTTATAACGCGCGTACCATTTAAAGTGGGGTGTCTCCATATATCTATTAAAATAATAACGGGGTCTCGTTATTAAAAATGTTTTATTTGTGGTAGCTCGTTGTTATTGAAATAATTATCTTCTTTAAATAAAATTCTGAAAAAATCGCCCCAAAGTTGTTGCACAATGTATACTTTAAATTAAAATTATAACGTATTATTTCAAAGTTGTATTTTACGTTAACCTTCCTTTTGTGTGCCCAAAACGAACTTGACCAATTTTCCTTAAATTAACTCGTACATCAAAGTGTTCAGAAAATTCATTGGTCAGTATTAAGTGAAAATATTGCTGTTTTAGACAAGTATATAATCAAAGCTGTTTTATTAATATTCATCCTGAGAATATTAGATAATAATATATACATAATAATCGTAATATGCATATATTTCATGGAATTCCCGTTATATTTACATTGATATAAGGCTATGATATTACATTAAATAACAATTATCGTAAATAAGATAAGCTTGGCAAAAACCTTTGCTTTGTAATATGCCTCAGGCGCGGTCTTGTTTATAATATCAGCGAGCCTACGTTTCATACGTTATTTTGCAGAATCGGTAGCAATAACATAGCTCCAACAATGTACAAATATAATCTAAACGTTTTAAATTATAACATTTAATAGGTATGTACTCGTGAACACCATCACCTTAGCGAGTTCCGTAATGGGTGAGAAAATTATGGTAAAATGAGCAAAATGATCAGCGATACCCTCCTCTGCTAATAACACTGAAAATGACTCACCTGTCTAGTGTGGTGATTAAATGAGCATTAGCAAGTGCCCGTTTAGCCACGGATTTCCAACTGGACTAACAGTATAAAAGTAAGAGTTCATTAGTTAGAGTGATTAGTTGAGAGATTATCAAATCGAAAGGCGTACACTTGGAATAAAGAGAAGACACAGAGGAAATAAAAATATCTTCATAAAAATGACATGTTTACACTGTAATGTATCATGTAATTTATTTGACGCTGTACTCTTTTCCAAATGTAACTTAACCCTTAAGGGTAAGCCTGGGATTTTTTTATGAGGGCTTGCGGCGCTTGCAGATTACAATACGAGTGACCGCCACTTATACCATGCTGAACTTCATGCCTCGATGCACACTGGCACTCGAGCCACAGGAACTATGCAAGCCGATTTATTAGCGCTGGATAACGCTTTGGCTGCGGCATTAAGGATCGTAAGGTTTGATGTACAGATTGGACAAGAATTTGCGAGGTTTACAATCTACGAATGGCTGTTTCGGAATCTTTGTAATTTTTAAAGTGTTCTATTATTATGATGTTTACAATATAAAATTTACTTAATTTATTAAAACTTTATAAAAAAACACCCTCACTTCTATCTAACATTCAGTTAACACTAATACTAAATGCTATACCGGGTATAATTTAACTAGCTGCAACAGCTGAAATACTGCAACTTTTTAAAAAGCTGGAACATTTTTAGTGTAGATTCCTTCACACAAGTGCAAGTTTTGAAAGTGGGAGAGTCACGCTGCAGCTATATTATGGTTATAGCACGAATGGGTCAGCTCAACCGGGATAGGACCACGTTCTCACAGAATACCAGCGCGAAATACCAGCTTAATGCTGCTGTGTTTCGTATAGTGAGTGTAAAGAACCGGACACCAAACGTAACGGGTGGTTACGCATTTGAATTTTGATTCTTAATTGAGGATAAATGTAGATGTCTATGGGCCACAGCGTCCACTTGCCTATTATCAATTTTTTTTTTAAATTTTTGAATATGATAAAAATTGATACTGACTCCTACTCTCTCAGTTTATTCATATCACCAAACCCATTTACAATCGATGGTAGACCATAAGCTAATTACCTCTACAAATATGTTGGTGATAGACCGACTATGATGGAATGCCTCACTGGCTTGTAATTATACTGACTCTCTCTCTATATAGCCTTCAAACCGGAACACAGCTGTGCACGCACTGCTACAAAAAGGTTCTGAAAAACTGTTTTTGGGCGGCAGGAATAGGGTGATGTCTACCCATACGAACGAAAAAAAAATTAGAGTTACTGTTTGGACTTCCTTTTTTAGGGTTCCGTAGTCAACTAGGAACCCTTATAGTTTCGCCATATCTGTCTGTCCGTCTGTCCGTCCTCGCTTAATCTCTGTGACCGTTAGCACTAGAAAGCTGAAATTTGGTACCAATATGTGTATCAATCATGCCAACAAAGTGGTAAAATAAAAATTGGAAAAAAATGTTTTATTAGGGTAGCCCCACTATATGTAAAGTGGGAAGTGATTTTTTTTTAATTTCAACCCTAACGTGTGATATATTGTTGGAAAGGTATTTAAAAATGAATAGGAGTTTACTACAATCATTTTTTGATAATGTCAATAATTTCGGAAATAATCGCTCCAAAAGTAAAAAACAATGTGTGTCCCCCCCCCCCTCTAACTTTTGAACCATAAGTTTAGAAAATATGAAAAAAATCTGAAAAGTAGAACTTTATAAGGACTTTCTAGGAAAATCACTTTGAACTTGGATGGAAAGTCGGAGCGCCTGCCGCGGAGCGTGCAATGTTGCACGCTCCATGTTCGCGCACCTACCCACTACCGGGAGCAGTTGCAGGAGCGCGGAGCGCTGCTGGAGCACGAACATAATGGATACCCACCTTTAAACTCATAAGTGGGAACACTTATTGTGACGGACGGGAAACTACGGAACCCTACACTGAGCGTGGCCCGACACGCTCTTGGCCGGTTTTTTTTGTGTGACAAATTAATTCATTTTGAACTCAGAGAACATAACAATACTTTTCTTCAAAATAAATTAAAGGCTAAAGTGTTTAAAAATAAAAGTACAAATATCTTAATTTGATATATAGACATTAATTTACACAGTTTTAAACAAGTTGACACTGTGTATATCCCTAACTATTACTCTGTCGTCTCTACTCAGGCATGAAGTGGCGTTTGGAACACTGCCAGTATTACACCCAAATAGATATCTTTTATTCAGTAAACTCAAACTTTTTCTGAACATAAATCCACTAACAAGAGGGTTCCTTCATGAAAATGTAATGAGAAAGAACTATTTACGTTTAATCCTTTCAAAATAAACTGTTCGCTGTGTCTGTCTGAATTTCAACGCATGACTGCCGCAAAATCGTATTTAAGGCACTCGAAAAGGTTTTTTGCAAAAAAGTAATTACGTTTAAACGGGTCGGCTTTAACATGTGATTACTGGTATTAAAGAGATATGCAGTGGAATAGACAGACGAATGAGGTATACGTCGAAGTAAAATTTTGAATTGCAAATGGGGGAAATGAAACTGCCGCCGCCGCCTTAGCTCCGCCACCACCCCAACGGTCCCGAGCCTTTTCCGGCGTCATAATCATCCTTAATAACACGGGAGTGTTTTAATGAATTTATCTTTAGATCAAAGCAAGAAGCTTACTTGATGAAAATATTCTTAGACTTAGGGCTAATTTTTCAATCATCTAATAAACTTATCATAGGATAAAATATAACATATAAAAATTACAGATGTGTTTCGTATGGTGGGTATGGAACCGGAAGCCCTTTTTACTATAAACGAAGCGTTCCGTCTTAGTCCCAAGGGATGACAATGGATTTGCAATTTGATTCTCAATCGAGGATAGATGTAAATGTCTATGAGCAACAGCGTCCACTTATTATAATTGTTTTACTTGTATTATGTCAGGTTAAAACTTATTTGACGAATAACTTTTATAAGATGGTTCAAAAACCAGCCCTTAACTGATTGAAAGTTTTTATTGATTTTAATCTTAATTAAGTCGAAATTTTAATATTCTTGCTTTGGAAGATATGACTATTTTAATTAATGTTTAAACAATTGCAACATTTTAAGTGAAACTAATGACTTACGTACGACTACAAATTAACGCTATCATTTAAATAACCAGAATAGCTTAGTTATGTTGTAAAAGAGAATCTTATATGTAATTACAGTTCAAAGGCAACAATTTAATTTTATTTTAACGTCATGACAAACTAAATATTTTCAACTCAAGGGATTTGAGTTGATATGCCATGCATTTAGATGGGCAAAACTTAATTCGAATATAGAGCATTCCATCCCAGATTGCATTCCTTTGCAGGCTTAGCGTAAACGACCTGCGAGTTTGATACTGATGAAAACTGAAAAGTTCTAACTAAATTTTACCGAGTTTACCCTACATGTGTGAAGAATTTTATACTTTTACTTTAGATAATTTTACTGTGTTCTTTTGGAAAAAAATATACGTAAAACTTAAAAGTTTAATCCATAATGTTTGCTTTGCTTCTACCGCGTTTTATTAAAAATAATTTCCAATTTCTATAAAACACATTGAAAATTATAACATAAAAAATCTCATTTTACTAATTGCATATAGTTTCAAGCACAGTTTTTTCGTTTATTCAGAGCTAGTGATAATTTATTAAAATTTTATATACTACATATATTTTGTAAAATTATTAACGACCCCACGCAGTGATATGAAGGGATCTGCACCCAGGAGTGGGACGGATACAGACTGTAACTTTACTTTACTTTTTACCGACAAAAAATGGTTTTAAGATTAAAATCCCAGAAGGAATTCACATACGATTTATTCCTGATTTCTGCGTGGGTTCGGGTCCCTAGTAATTCTCTAGTAGTTCTCTCTAAGTATTGTATCTGTGACTGGTCGTAGCCGATTTATACAAGAGGACTGATATTCTTCTAGACCATTGGCTAAGTGTAGCTATTCTGCGGGAAACGTAGGTTACATTCAAGGAACATTCCGCGAAGGGAATTAATAATTGTGTGATAGTCTTAGTGTTTTATTTTTATTTATTTTTAATAGCCTTTGATAACAATTTATGATACTAAAATTGTGTATTACTTCTCTTGTGCAAAAAATTAACGGATCTAATTTTTTTAATAGAGGGGTACATGAATTTGATGATCCTGACTTTCTCGTTTCTTGCACAATCATGTATATCACTATGTACACTTTTATTTTGGAGATATGGCATAATTTGATTTTTATAAAACAGAGGGCAAATAAGCAAGCGACTCACCTATTGGTGTTGGCTGCAACACCAAGGAAATCGCAGGTGTTTTATCAGCTTTTTAAAAAGGATCAAGCTCGTTTCTTGAATGTCCTTTAATTGGATCCGAACAAAATCGATGATGGTAACGATTCCACAAAAAAGGCGTGTGTGGAATAAAACTCCTAGTAAATCGCACGATGGTGATGTTGGCACCGCCAAGCATCCTGATGGTATGGATCGTATCGCGAGTTTTGTCGCTACGTGCGATAGTGAAATTTAGCGGCTGAGACTAGTCCGGTCAATTCCTTAGGGCACTCCTCGTGGTAAATGCGATAAAATATGTAAAATAATGCAACATCTCTTCGCGGCGCCAGTGAGTAAAGCCAATCTGAAAGAACTCTACCGTTGAAGTTTTGAGCTTTCGCTCTGCGCTGAATGCGGTCAAGTGGATGGAACTGCTACTTAAGTGCCCTGGCCTAGAGATGAGAACAGTATTCCATTTTAAGCCCAATTTTTGCCATTTACAGAATTGCAAGCGGGGTGTCAATATGAAATATTGACTGATCCACACTGCAAAACAGATGGTGTCGATGAGCTTTATAATGGTGTTAGTTTTTTTTTAAACTGCTTCATTCAACGAATAACGAAACATATTATGAAAATGTAAAAGTTTTGAAGTGTGTATGATACTTATTTCAGTTAAATACTTCAAAATAAAACTAAGTATTAAAGTATTAAGTTTGCTGTGCTTTCGGAAGCAATGCAATAACCGTTGTTCCGATTTCAGTTGCATAGCGGATATGGACATTGCACTGAACTGAATGTTTTGACGTCGAAAATTCACGCCTGATGATCGCTTGAATATTTAGCTCGTGTGAACATTAAATTTCAGTATGGAAATTGCTTGAAACATTACCAATTCAGTACAATGTCACATATTTTACGTGACATTCAAACGACTGTTGGTAGATATCTGGGTCTGAAAACGATAATATCACAAAATAATAGAGTTATTATATAGATTTTAACCGACTTTCAAAAGGACAGGGTCAACAATTCTTTTAATTAATTGATATTAAAACAATTATTATTAACAGTAGACTTGACGGTAATGATGGTAATAAACACAATTAATCCATGTTCATGGTTACCCGCATCGTTCAAGCAATGGCATGACTACTGTACGGCACCACACTGGGCTACCAGTTCCGTGCCGTATCAGTAATTTGGAGTCAAGTCAGTGTGCTTCCGGTATTTCGGCAGTAGCTTAGAGGCAAAGAAAAGAGCCTACTCCTTTTTAAAAGTCGAGCAAAGCTCGTTCAATTCCTCTGGTGTTTATGAATGTTCATGGGTGGCGATGGTTTCCAATTATTAGGTGAGCCATATGCTCCCCTACCCCTCTTCTTTAAAAAGTAGCTCACACGAACGGAGCTCAGACATCACGGAAAAATCAGGGAGAGGTCTGTGTGACTACAACTCGAGCGTTATCTACTCTGTACACTGTATATTATAAGAACGTGGGTTCGTGATAAACGCTGTAAACTTCGCCCCGTCGCACGTACGAATTATTACCTTAGCATCCAAATAGTAGTCCTTTAGCAGTGGAATTGTAATGGGCTTTACATAATAAGAAATAAAAATGTATTTATTTTTTACTGATTAAAAGCCAGTTCTCGACCAAATACCCTACTGAAGGTAAGCACTCTTTTATTTTTCTCTCCACAAAACCACAACGCCCCATTACTATACACGCATATTTCTAGAAGTAGGCAATTAAAACCTGCGTTACAGGTCTCTAATAATGATGATCATTTATTTAAAACAAGCTGAAAACTCACTTATACGAGGGTCGCCTAAAAAGTTTTGAGCCTAAACACCTTGAAGTGTCATTTGTCTCGCGCTGTATATTATTAATTTGCGAATACCCTCCTTAGTATACATACAGAGTTTCACATCATTACGCTTTTAATAAGTAATCCATAAACATCATCATGACTCAGACATCCGCGCATTGTACAAAATTGGAGTACAGAACTTTTATAATATTTCTCACAAAGAAGAAGATAATGCCGACGGAAATAAACGAAGAGATGTCGACAGTTTACGGTAAGTCTATACCTTCATTTTCCACCGAAAAACGTTGGAGCCGAGAATTCAAGCATGGCAGGGAGTCGCTAGAAGATGACCCCAGGTCAGGGTGGCCAAACACGGCTTTTAACGAAAAAAATATTTAAAAATTAAAGAAACTTGTTTTACAAGATCGGCGAATCAAGGAACGAGTAGGCGGTATTTAGCATATTCATTTGCACACGCAAAATGTGTGCGCACGATGGGTGCCAAAATGCTTACTCCGCTGGACCAGCAGCGTCAAGTCACAACTTCGCAGGAATTTTTGGACATCTGTGGTGATAATTCTGACGATGTTATTTATCGCATTGTCACTATTGATAAAATATGGATCCGGAGTCAAAACAAGAGCCAATGGTGTGGATTGAAAAGGGAGAAAAGCCGCCACGGAAACAAATAGTGGAGCGATCGGCATCCAAGCTTATGGCCACTGCGTTTTGTAACTATGAAGGAATTTTATTAATAGATGACCTTCCTAAGAGTAATATAATAAACAGGGACGCTGCATTATTGACAAAGGTGCGTCAAGTGGTTGTCAAAAAAAGAAGAGGTAAACTGGTGAAAGGAGTCCCGTTTTTGCAGGATAATGCACCCGTCCACACTGGGCGAGTTGCAAGACGTGCCCTGATGAAAACTGCGTTTGAAGAGATCAATCACCCACCATAAGGTCCAGACCTAGCAACCAGCAATTTTTACTTATTTTCAAATTTGAAGAAAGACCTCCACAAACAAAGAGTTTCTGGCGGCGTGACAAAGAAATAAAGGCAGAGAGTAAACGAGCATTTCGAAAACAACGATGGCGAATATTTTTTCACTAGATTCAAAAGCCCTTTATCACAAATATAAGTAGTACATTGATGAAGAGATAGATAACATAGAAAAATAAATGTTATATACTTTTATATCAGCGTTTTAATACCCATGTCTCAAAACTTTCCAGACGACCTTCGTATAACAAAAATGTAAAAAAGTAATTTCTTGTTTAGTTTCGTTACCTTTTATCTTATCTAGTCTATCATCAAGCACCACCCCGTATAACCATTACTATCTTCCGGTTAAACGCTAAGATTGCGAGTATAATTATATGGTATGAGGCATTTTATCTTAGTTTTCGCCGTTAACAACGCATTTACAACCTTGCTTGTTTAAAGTTGTGTAAGGTGACTTATAAAAAGTTCGTCAACAAAATCAATCATAAAATCAAAAAACATAGATTTTGGTACGTTTCGTACACATTGCATTAAATATTTGGTTTCTAAAAGAATTTAAAATTAAAGATTACATGTGTTTATACATATAATCTTGTAATAGTGTTACAACTTCGAGGGCATTAATTATTAAAATATGAAAATACAATCTGGTTAGAATTAAACGGAAAAATAATTGTCTATTTTGTTCTATTGTTAAACTACTGGGTGGTCTGTGCTAATAGTAGACCTTCTACGGGTGAGAACGCATCTGTATTTTGATTCGTAATCGAGGATAGATGTAGATGTCTATGGGCCACAGCAACCACTTACCATCAGGTGGACTGTGTGATCGTTTATCACCCTATTCTATAAAAAAGAACTATTTGCTAGTTGGACAAACCATCTGAATTGTGGATAAAAGTGGGCCAGAGTTATTTATAATTTTTTATAGGATAGGGGTGACAAAGGAGCATAAAACATATAATAATATATATATAACATAATTTGCTTTGGCCCATACACATCTACGTCTATTCTCGATTAAGAATCAAAATGCAGATGCGTCGTCACCCCTGAGGACTAAGATGAAATGCCTCATTTCCAGTGGAAAAAATCTCCGGTTCTCTATACTCACCACACTAAACACAGCAGCATAAAATAGCAACTTAATAGTGCTATTTTATGCTAGTATTCTATGAGAGCATGATCCTTCTCCGGTCGAGTCGATCCATTCCTTCTACATCTATGATATATCTGCAGCATAGCTCTACCGGGATAAATAAAACAATTAGGGGACGTTTGCTGGTAACTAAAAATGTATTATTATTTTGTGTAATAATCAATAGTAAGTGAAAATTTTAAAGGTATAAAAACACCTTATTATAATATTGATAGAAGGGAAGAAATAAATAGTTAAACGCGAGTTCAAAATAGAAAATATTATGTGAGAGTCTTATTTTACGGGTAGTCGATACGCTAGTATGAAAGCTCAAAAACATATAAAGATAAGCGATCTACCTGTGTAAGTGACTGACGTAAGTAAATGAAGCTTACCTATTTAATAATATCATATTTTAAGTTAAAATCGGAAAATCAGTTTCAGACAAGATAGCAATACAACAAGCGTCGGATAGCAGATATATACGCCGCCCCATTTTTTTTTTATATATAGAATAGGGTGACAAACGAGCACACAGTCCACCTGATGGTAAGTGGTTGCTGCGGCCCATAGACATCTACATCTATCTTCCATTACAAATCAAAATGCAGATGCGTTGTCACCCGTGAGGACTGAGATGGAATGCCTCATTTCCAGTAAAAAGGGTCTCCGGTTCTCTACACTCACCATACGAAATACAGCAGCATTAAGCTACTATTTCACGTTGGTGTTCTGTGAGAGCGTGGTCCTTCCCCGGTCGAGCCGACCCATTCGTGCTACAACTATACTACTAATATAATTGCAGCATGGCTCTACCACGTATACCAATTACAACTTTATATAAAATGTATGTTTAACTAA
This sequence comes from Parnassius smintheus behrii, assembly GCA_036936625.1. Classification (NCBI taxonomy): domain Eukaryota; kingdom Metazoa; phylum Arthropoda; class Insecta; order Lepidoptera; family Papilionidae; genus Parnassius; species Parnassius smintheus. The sequence goes on along the minus strand of JAUPFT010000002.1, from coordinate 20,756,507 downwards.
ACGTGACTAATTCTTAAATTTGGGGATCTGTAATGTCTGAGTTAAAAAATCAGTGTTATTATAATAGTAGAAAAAACCGTAGACTATATTTTATATAATACACTTCTAAACCAATTTTACTGTTTTATAATTTAGTTCGATAAAAGTGTTCAAAACGGTTATTACTAATACTATAAAAGCAACATCCGTTTAACGCTAAAAGGCGAAATGATTGTTTCAAAGGGACAACGAACCAAGAGCCCTCAATTGAAGTGCATGTAAATTGATACCACTTCACCATCGCGATTACAGCAAGGGTTACACTGAGTACGGATGATTTACGCATACCCACTAAATAAATATAAAAACACATGTTTTAATTGAATAAAAAATTTATTGATACTCAAAGCAAATGATCGGTGGTGTATAATATACACTATAACATTAATATACTTTTTTATTGCAGTCTATCAACATACGTTTCATTCGGATTGCCAACATTAGCAAGGCCCCTTTCAAGGACTCTTTGAGGTTTTCTTTATATTGATAACTAATCATTGTAAAATATCATCAACAAATTTTTGTAAAAATAATAAGAATTTTATCAGGTTTTACTACGTAAGTAATTACACATCGCATGAATTCGGTTCAGAGTCGATGTAATTTGTTCTTGAGGTAAAATACTTAAATGATAATAAAATCATTTGTGGTTGAGACACGATGCAGCTTTTTAAGGCAACATCGTGATGAGCTGGCTTGACTGTTTCGCGCTGGATACCAGCGTAAGATATTAAATTAATATTGCTGTGTTTCCCAGTACTTTCGGATATTACTTGTAACAAGACATTTCATATTAGTCCTCAGGGGTGACAACGCATCGGCGTTTTGATTTTTAATTCAAGATAGGCACATGTAGATGTTAAACATATTTTGCAGTTAGTTAAAGTTTAAATTGCAGCCCATATACGTCCCACTGCTGGGCACAGGCCTCCTTACATTTCTGAAAGGGTTTTAGGGCAAGGAAGTGTCGCGTTGTCAGACATGCAGGTTTTCTCACGATGTTTTCCTTCGCCGCCAAGCACGTGGTAAATCAGCACTTAAAATTCCAATTAACAATTTTATTAGTGCCGGCGGGGAATGAATTTGAGATGCTCGCGGACTGTGAAATTTACAGCGAGCGCTAACCATCTGAGCTACCACGGCTCCTTGAGCTTCCACGGCTCCTACCACAGCTTTATGGCATTCCTTGGAGAGATCATGTTCAACAGTGGACTTGAAAATGGCTGTAATTGTGATAATAGGCTAATATGTAATGTTAGTATTAGTAATGCTAACAATATGCTTATTTATATGAGATTGAACTGTATGATATTTCTTGTAACAAGCACAGAAAAAGAAAAGTTAACAAATGAAAGTGTATGTCTACGTAACACGCTGGGATTATAATTAAAACGTTTTAATTAAAATAACATAATGGGTATATTTACCTGGACAATGAAAAATTAATCGGACACTGTCCATAATCTTAAAATATGAACTTCTAAAATTCATATCCATTACCGTTATTTCAAAATTTAAACTAAGTAAAAATCGGTTTAATTATAGACTGTGGGACATTCCGTATTAATTCTTGGAAGTGACGGCGTGTCCATAGCCTTCTTTGTTTGAAGTTGACTGCAAATGCCCCTGGATTATAGTAGCCACTTTAGGCAAATACATACATTAATGTTCAATTTATGGACGAACCCAGAACTGAATCCGTATTGTCCGAATGTAACTATGCGGGAACCTAATCTGTAGCCCAACAATAAACTCTTAGCTATGCTACCAAGACATCTTTTGATTAAATTCAATTGCTTATTTAAGTTTGTTATTTTAGTGGTCCGATGCTTACCGATTATATTTTACCGGTGCTCAGACTACAATTATTGTTATCAGTAATATACAGTTCCAAATTACACCATTTGCAGTAGTATGATAAATATAATATGAATATGATAATATAAATATTATAAAGAGGAAAGATTTGTTTGTTTGTTTGAATTGAATAGGCTCTTAAACTACTGAACCGATTTGAAAAATTATTTCACCATTAGAATCCTACATTATTTCTGATGAACATAGGCGATTGAACGTTTTCAAAAAATTTAGGGATCCGTATGAAAACTTCGTTAATGTAACCCAAGGTGTGAAAAAATACCAAAAAAAAACCTTATATCGCGTACGCTGCGGAAACTATTGACAATAGAGCAAAGTGATGTGCTATAGTTTTATGGAGGACACCAATATCTACATAAAAGTCTGCAATACCATATGTCTAACTATTATAGTTATCTCACAATAACTACTTTTCCATGTTAAAATATTCAATAGTAACGTCGAAAAATCCTTATATCGCGTACACTGCCAGCACCATGCGATGCGGGTGTTACTGGGGTGTGGGAGGGGAGTCTATGTCAAAAAATAAATTGCCGCGCGGCCCACTGATATACGCGGGTGAAACCGCGGGGTACAGCTAGTGATAATATAATTGTAATATGATAAATATAGAAACTGAAGACTCAAACCTGCTAGTCTATAAAAATATTAACTAAGATCATACAAAAATAGTCAGATTTACTGGAACTGTTCCGGTACCGTATGTATTTTTATTTTTTTCCAGCTCTATTGTCCCCTCAAATCTAAAATAGTCTACGCATATTGTGCCCAGCATTAAAGCGTACTTCGATGAAGGTCATAAATTCATATAACTATTTCTAATTAGAAGGTTATTCGTGTACAAAGTTTTTACTTACCTTTTAGATCTAATTTAGAAACTAAAGCGAACTTTAATTTAATACAACTTCGCCGTGGCTTGGCAGCCTACAAAAAGTATTTTGTTGCCTTTAACTCCATTTCTATTCGAAACAAATTAACGAATTTTGCTCTAGTTCAAACTGTATAAAGACGTGGTTTATAAAAGTATAGATAGGTAATAAATAGTATAGATAATATAGAGTAAAAAGCTACTGTAATTATGTAATATTAAAACATTATTTTTAACATAAAAAAATATTAATTAATTCATTTTATTTTTCAGTGTAATTTGTTATAAGGAATTCCATAAAGACGTTAAAAGGCAACTATAGTTTTGTCGGCAATGATACATTTCTCCAGCCCAATTTTGACCTCGACGACAATTTCCCCATATTATAATAATATTGCCAAAAGTACCCACTACAGTAAAAATAATGGCACTAACTTAGCGTAAATTCGTGTTTAGTGTAATGTTTACAAGCACTAATGACATATTTAGCGGGAATCTAAAATAAAACAAAATCTATAAATTACTTTTTTTTAAATCAAACAACAAAAATGTTATAGTTCTTTCAGCCTAGGATCTTGCCTGGGTTAGCAACAGGCTTTTATCTATTTCTGCCTTCTCACCGTCGTACGTTTAGTGCTATGTTTTAGTTTGAATAAGCCAGATGCTGTGATGGTCACAGCTACACTAGGTCACGCAGTTGTCATTTGTTAACTTGGACCATACCAATCTTTACCGAATATTGTAACTACACGCAAGTGAGTTTGTGGCGTAACACTATTTGCCGGGCAACATTACTTATGTATTATTTTTAAACTCGCGCGAAAACTTCCTTACAAACAAGAGAAAACAAGGTAGCATAGCTTAAAGCCATTTTCATTTTCTAAAAATAACAAATAAAAGTAATTTAAAATTAAAAAATCTTCGGTTTAAGTAACGGATATTATAAACTCAAATAGCATGAAACATTTTAGTTAAATATATTATATTTTTTTACTTAAAATTACTTAAAATGTTAATAATTTTCTGCTTAATTTTTGAAATTAAATACTAACAAAAATAATTCTTTTAGTAAAATCGTGCAAGTTTAGAAAATAGGTACCTACACATAACACAGGTTAACTCATAATGAAAGGTCGCCCGGGGGTTAGTGGAAAATTAGAAAAGCTTATTATTTTAGCATGATGCTGATGGAATTTCGTTGTCATAGCTCGCGTCCGCTGTAAGTTACCAAGCACCACCAACTCGTGTGAATTTGTAAATTTTCATAACAAAATGATGTTTCAACAAAAACAAGATTCCTCTTTAATCTAATGAGTTTTTAAATATTATACATTTATTCCTAGCACACACATAATATAGTAAGTATTATTAATTTAGAAACATAAAGTACCATATTTATCATCATCATCTCCACTAGACACAGGTTCTCTTGCAGACTATCACAAAGTGCGCTCATGGTCGTCATTCTATCTATGGGGTTACCCTATTGTTTTTAGTTGTTTATTTATTTAATCCTCCTCTTATACAACTTATAATTAGAGACATAAAGGGCAGACTTAATACCTTATGACATTCTCTACCAGTCAACCCAGGATAATTTGAGAAACTGTCAGGTGTTTAATTTGCAGAGTAAAATGAGTACCTATCGTCAAAATATAAATATATAAATAGACGATATAAATAGACGATATAAATAGAGGCTATGCGTCAAAATAAATCTTTGTTGAAAATAATAATACATTATTTATATTTCCATTGTTTGTAAAATTTGTAATTCGCTTAATTTAAACTAATTGTAAAGAAGCTTATTCTATATACCTAAACCAAAACCCCTTATTACCAGTGTTAAATTATTTTGCTCTCAACAAATATTAGAACGTCTTTGACTGTTATACATCTTTTATGTCTAAAAGATCTATAATACACACACACACACACGCACGCTCGCACGCACGCACGCACGCACGCACGCACGCACGCATGCACGCACACACACACACACACACACACACATATATATATATATATATATATATATATATATATATATATATATATATATATATATATATATATATATATATATATATTAAGTAATTACGACTCGACCGTTCAAATCTGCCATATAAATTTGCTTTGTCACTCTTTCCTCATTCATTCTTTCTACGTGACCAAACCACCGAAGCATTCCTTTCTTAATCCTGGTCACAACATCATCTTGCATACCACATTTATCTCTTATGACGCAATTTCTCACCCTGTCATTCAGATTCAATCCTAGCATATTCCTTAAAGACCGTATTTCTACAGCATTTATTCTACTTTAGTGCTTCTTCTGCCACACCCAGCTTTCACTACCATACATTAAAGTAGGGACTAACACAGCATTATGAATTACCACACGTGCCTTTTTTGACACATTCTGGTTTTTTTTATAGTATGGGGTGATAAACGAGCACACAGTCCACCTGATGGTAAGTGGTTGCTGTGGCCCATAGACATCTACATCTATCCTTGATCAAGAATCAAAATTCAGATGCGTTGTCACCCGTGAGGACTAAGATGGAATGCCTCGTTTCCCGTAAAAAGGGTCTCCGGTTCTCTACACTCACCATACGAAACACAGCAGCATTAAGGTACTATTTTACGCTGGTATTCTGTGAGAGCGTGGTCCTTCCCCGGTCGAGCCGACCCATTCGTGCTACAACTATGCTACTATATAACTGCAGCATGGCTCTACCTCATCATTTATTCTGGTTCTTCATAATAAAGTGTAGTGCCCCATTCACTCTATTCCCTGCATTTACTCGTCGTTCTATATCCCTATCATATCTACCATCCCTGCTAATTACACATCCCAAATACACAAACTCATCCACTTGCTCAATTAACTCTCCTTCTATTCTTATTTCACTTACCGTTTTGCTTTCTTCTCTTTCGAAAAACATCACTTTCGTCTTACTTGCGTTCACTTTCATTCCCCTTTCTTTTAATGCCGAGTCAGGAAGGGACGCCCTAGAAAAAAGTTTATCGACCAAATTGGTGATATTTTAAAAATGGCCCACGTTAGAAGTACCCTTAACCGACGAGCATGTATGCGTAGATATATGGATGTAAAGGAGGCGAAAGAGATATGTCAGGATTGTGCAAAATGGAAGTCCGTAGTCTCTGCCTACCCCTCTAGGTGACAGGCGTGAGTGTTTATGTGTTATGTGTAATTACGTCTTTTACATTTGAAAATACTAATGATCGACCAAATACACATCCTATAGAAGAAATTTCAGTACGTATGAGAAAAGTTCGGAGAGAATGTGTACATTTTCGTCTTTAAAAACAACTACATTGTATCAGGTTGAGAAAACTGTCAAATGATTTTATTGCCCACATTAATATACAATTTTAAGTTAACTTGCTTCTCAAAATTTATTCCTACTCTACACCATTGTGATCCGCAATGTAATGAAATAACAACTTGATCTTCCTATTATTCCTATTATTCTTCCTATTATTTCGTATTTATGGACAACGTTAACGCATCACATCTTTTCATTTTTATGATTTTTTTATGAACAAACGACTTCATTTATAAGATACGTGACATAACAAACTTTTTAAGGAAGGTAATAAATAAAATATTCAAAGCATTACCCCCCTTCTAAATAAATTATAAATATGAAGCTGCCAGTACAAGCAATAAATTTATTAAGTCGCGGTAGAGTCGACAGTGAAAAAAAACGTTATTGCGCTGCACAGAACTTTGTAAATGCCGGCCAAAACATTAGCGTAATATATCGTCGGTCCAGTAGTGTTGCTTTGTAAAATCGTTTCGTTGCACAGAAGTTAAATTGTATCTCATTGTTGGCGGACATTAACTACAGATTGTAAATCTCCGCTGTCCTCCATTTCGACTTCTATATTGGCAAAGTACTATCTGTTATAGTTGGAAATAAAATTTTATAAGCTAAATCTTTTTATGAACTATTCGAAGAATAAAGCAGCAACGACGATACTTAAGAACAGCGGTTGGTCTAGGATTCCTAATTTCAATTATGCTTCAAAAATATAACAGTAGAACACTGTATAAGACGTGGCAGTATAAGAACATCCAGTACCCCATATCATCCGGTGGATGTCGTAAGGGGCGACAGAGAGAAACAAATCAAGCGATTTGCAGCAGCGTCTTTCTTATAATAAATAATAATAAATAAAACAGCGATTGGTCTAGGATTCCTAATTTCAATTATGCTTCAAAAATATAACAGTAGAACACTATATAAGACGTTGCGGTATAAGAACATCCAGTACCCCATATCATCCGGTGGATGTCGTAAGAGGCGACAGAGAGAAACAAATCAAGCGATTTGCAGCAGCGTCTTTCTTATAATAAATAATAATAAATAAAACAGCGATTGGTCTAGGATTCCTAATTTCAATTATGCTTCAAAAATATAACAGTAGAACACTATATAAGACGTTGCGGTATAAGAACATCCAGTACCCCATATCATCCGGTGGATGTCGTAAGAGGCGACAGAGAGAAACAAATCAAGCGATTTGCAGCAGCGTCTTTCTTATAATAAATAATAATAAATAAAACAGCGATTGGTCTAGGATTCCTAATTTCAATTATGCTTCAAAATATAACAGTAGAACACTATATAAGACGTTGCGGTATAAGAACATCCAGTACCCCATATCATCCGGTGGATGTCGTAAGAGGCGACAGAGAGAAACAAATCAAGCGATTTGCAGCAGCGTCTTTCTTATAATAAATAATAATAAATAAAACAGCGATTGGTCTAGGATTCCTAATTTCAATTATGCTTCAAAATATAACAGTAGAACACTATATAAGACGTTGCGGTATAAGAACATCCAGTACCCCATATCATCCGGTGGATGTCGTAAGAGGCGACAGAGAGAAACAAATCAAGCGATTTGCAGCAGCGTCTTTCTTATAATAAATAATAATAAATAAAACAGCGATTGGTCTAGGATTCCTAATTTCAATTATGCTTCAAAATATAACAGTAGAACACTATATAAGACGTTGCGGTATAAGAACATCCAGTACCCCATATCATCCGGTGGATGTCGTAAGAGGCGACAGAGAGAAACAAATCAAGCGATTTGCAGCAGCGTCTTTCTTATAATAAATAATAATAAATAAAACAGCGATTGGTCTAGGATTCCTAATTTCAATTATGCTTCAAAATATAACAGTAGAACACTATATAAGACGTTGCGGTATAAGAACATCCAGTACCCCATATCATCCGGTGGATGTCGTAAGAGGCGACAGAGAGAAACAAATCAAGCGATTTGCAGCAGCGTCTTTCTTATAATAAATAATAATAAATAAAACAGTGGTTGCCAACACGCTTGCTAAGCGTGGCAACTATGGCAAATATCTCGACTATAGGGCAATCTATGGAGGAGGCCTTTGTTCAAAAGTGGACTTTAATAGGTGTACGCAAACACTACACGATGATAAAACTACCTTTACGAATTTTATCACGTTTAATTTACTAGACCATAATACCCGACGTTTCAGGTGCTTTCCAGCATCCATGGTCACAGGGAACTGAGCTCAGATTGAGCTGATGTCAGATTTAAACCGGAGTACCTTCAGCTTTTTAATTATTACTTTTTTGTCTGATCTACGCTAAAAGAACTTACTGTTCGTTAAGTATTGGAGTAGTATGTTTGGGTGGTTTTAATTTTATTAATTACAGGATCCCAAACAAAAAAAAAGTGAAAGTACCGTCTACGTACTGCTTGTCGAACCTTGGAGTTACAAGTGTAGTAAGGAGGGCTTTCATCTTAAAGTCCACGATAAATATATGCTTGTAAAACTTCTTCCTTTCACAATAGGTAGCCAGATGTAAGTCAATGATTTGCTCTAGTTTCCTAGTTACAATTGAGATGCAGTCTTCAAAGCTGTAACAGTTATAAAATATAGAGAAAAATAACGATGACTTAATAGGCACTTGGTTTTTATTTAGGCATTAATACTATCTTTCATTATCATCATCGTAATTAAAGACACCAAATCACCTTCACAAGTTTATTGATGAATATTTCCACAAACCTTTCTTTCCCATTAACAGTCGGTTCTTCCTGCTATAAGCAGCCTCTCCTGAGTTTAAACCAGACCTCTCCTCACCTCTTTTGAGTTTAATAGGTTTCGTACCTTGGTTTTGTAATCGTATAGCCATCGCAACCTTTACTGTACTTCAGCATTTAGATATGTCGACAGTCAACTAGGTACCGCTGAGGGGACTTTAGTATTACCTGAATTTCAATGGAATGGAAGGCTTTCTCATAGGTCTTTTATACAATTTTCCGAAGAGTATGATAGCAGGTACCTTATAAATGATGGTAATGCCTTCTCGTAAACTGATTTTTTTCTGTAAAAAAATCGTAATGATGCGAAAACAGCAGTCAAATGCGTATTAGAAGGGAAATCGGTCTCTAGGGCCTCGATAAACTTACCGTTACCTTTCTTCAAGAACATTACATCTGCTTCACGGAGGACGACAACTACCAGCATCTAATTATGATTTTATTAGAATCACTTCCAAAAGCTGAAATTATATTTAATTTACATATGTATCCAGATTTACCTTTCATTGGCCTACCAGACTTACAACACTTATCATTTAAAAATAACATAGTTATTTGTAATAAAATCACTTGTTTACGTCTCTCTGTTGATATGTAATGACATTAAAATCAATTAAAATAACTTTTAATAATGAAGATCAAAACTTTTGATTGACAAGTGCCCAACAATAGAATAATTTAGATTTTTTCTTCGTCTTTATAGTAGAAGTAAAATAATTTATTGTAATATATTACATTTTGTAAAATAATATATTATTGCATTGACTTTGGCCTTTTTGTCTGTGCCTGCATGTCACTTAGCTTCGATTTGGGTTGGAAGAGATAAAAAATTACGTCAGATGAGAGTAAATGATACAAGACCTATTATTATATTTCGCATAAAAATTTTCAGTTCAGAACTTATCAGTTGGCACGTTTATTGCCTAAGCTATCGATATGATATTATAATTTTTGTCATATTATTTTTTAAATAGAACGTTAATAAGATCTAAGTCGTATAAAATTAATAATAATTTTGTTATAAAACTATGCAATTAAAATAGTAAATATTAAAAAAGCATATTAAATAGAATATTGATTAACTCCAACCAGTTTACCGTGAAATCTGGCAACTTTGTCAGTTTTGGAAGGATTTAAAAGTTTATGACCAATTTTCCTACATAAAAGGTACTTTCAGACTGGGATTCAAAGATAAAAGTGACACTTTATTTTTCATAGATTTAGTGGTTATTTGTGCTTTAAACAAATACTAATATTAAATAGTCAAAACACCCAAAAATAGAGAATGGCAAAGTTAACTTTGTGGCAACTTTGCCATCGGGATTTATAATGAAAATAATAGGATTTGATTTCAAGGTTGAAGGTAAGTTTACCTCATAATATTAATAAACAACACTCAGAGTTATGATTTGCTCCAATAATTGGGCTCCAAATAGTAAAGTTTTTACTTGTGACAAAGTTGCCTTCCCATTTTTCAATTTTTCATACAAACTTGAAAATGTGTCGGGGTTCCCAGAATCCTTAATTATGTACTTTACTTATTGTTAAAATTGTTGTAATAGCAAAACATTCTACAAAAAAATAATTTTAATCATTATTAAAAATGACACTGTTTTTGGGTGCAAATTAATATCAACCCACTAAGTCGACATTATGAGAAATACTGAATAGTAACAATATTACTAATTTCCGATACGTCGTAAAAATAATGTAGATTACTCATGTCTTTTCCTTCATTTTGATAATGATGAATCGATTAACAACTCATTTGGCAAAATCGGTCTAATGGGCTGCTACGGAGAAACATCGGTACAAACATAATATATACACACAATGTCAATTGCAGAACCCTTTCTTTAAATCATTGTAATCAGTTAAAAATTAGGTTGAAAGCGACAACCCTTGGTTGTAGCAAAACATGGCAAAGTAACCTTAGACCAAAATGTTAGAAACGCTATATTACATTTCGTAAACATTAATATTATGTTACTTCAAAGATATAGATACCCACATTCATTATTTCAAACAAAATAACGGAAGTTTGGAGCACTGAACAACAAGCTACTTCGCCAACAAAGCTCCGCGTTAAAATAAAATGCCAAAATTAACTCTCATGTTGCCTTTACGGAAACAATGCTGTTAATTAGTTATTGTATTTTCATCAAAAAAATGCCATATCACGTTTTCCGTGTTAATCGTAATGTTTTACCAGTGCACTACTGATGGCAAAGTTAACTTCCATTGGTAAAGTTGCCAGACTTGACTGGTTAGCAACAAAGTTTATATATATTTATTACGGTAATCAAACTTTGAAAGATGAAGAATGTGGGTTAAGAATGGGCGAGTTAACCGTCAAATGCCTTTTGTATGCCGATGATCAAGTCATACTTGCGTCATCGGCGGCTGAGTTGCAAATGATGGTTACATTAATGAACTGGGAATTAAAAGAAAGGGGAATGAAAGTGAACGCATGTAAGACGAAAGTGATGGTTTTTGAAAGAGAAGAAAGCAAAACGGTATGTGAAATAAGAATAGAAGGAGAGTTAATTGAGCAAGTGGATGAGTTTGTGTATTTGGGATGTGTATTTAGCAGGGATGGTAGATATGATAGGGATATAGAACGACGAGTAAATGCAGGGAATAGAGTGAATGGGGCACTACACTCTATTGTGAAGAACCAGAATGTGTCAAAACAGGCACGTATGGTAATTCATAATGCTGTGTTAGTCCCTACTTTAATGTATGGTAGTGAAAGCTGGGTGTGGCAGAAGAAGCACGAAAGTAGAATAAATGCTGTAGAAATGCGGTCTTTAAGGAATATGCTAGGGTTGAATCTGAATGACAGGGTGAGAAATTGCGTGATAAGAGATAAATGTGGTATGCAAGATGATGTTGTGACCAGGATTAAGAAAGGAATGCTTCGGTGGTTTGGTCATGTGGAAAGAATGAATGAGGAAAGAGTGACAAAGCAAATTTATATGGCAGATGTGAACGGCCGAGTCGGGAAGGGACGCCCTAGGAAAAAGTTTATCGACCAAATTGGCGATATTTTGAAAATGGGCCACGTTAGAAGTACCCTTAACCGACGAGCATGTATGCGTAGATATATGGATGTAAAAGAGGCGAAAGAGGTATGTCAGGATCGTGCCAAATGGAAGTCCGTAGTCTCTGCCTACCCCTCTGGGTGACAGGCGTGAGTGTTTATAAAAAAAAATACGGTAATTATGAGATAAATGAACTCCAGAGCGAAAATTTCTTTCATTCACCCGCGCTGTATTTTTTATATTACAAGACATTGTTAAACACTCGCCTTAAATGAAAAACGTAATAAGAGGTCGTAATTTATTTCTTATTTTCTTATTGAAATGAGAATAATAGACGCCCGTACGCCTTAAGAAGAACCGAAATTGTTCCCCGCAGAGCGAGTAAGCCCAGCAAAATCATGTTATTAACATTATAATCCAATTTGTGGCTTCAGCCGAGGTGAAACTCATTAAGAAACTTTCTGCATTATTGCATTTGACATTAGATCTGCGTAGTGTATAACTCGGGAAGCCGAAATGCATTTTAAATCGTCCTGCCGTCAGTTAAGCAGCTTTAATTCTGAAGAAGATGAATGTAATAAGATTTCGCCTCACATTACCGTCGTGTATAAATTGAATCTAAATGATGAGTTTTACACCATATTCACTCCCGACTTTTTAACAATGTAGATATGAATAATGGGGTTGGTTTTTTAGGCAGCCGCCTAATTGCCGCCTTATTGTCTCTGATAGTATGATTAGTTATTTGTAATTAATGTCAGCAGACTTAGTTGACATGTCGCGGTTACGAAAAATCGGTTTAGTCTTAGATAAAGTAGGTTGTCCTAAAATTGATTAGCTATTGAAGTCTTGTGAAATAAATAAAAAAAATCTTACTAATAAACCTCTGACCTCTGGTCAAAAGTGATTTTAACTATCAGATTTGGTCAAAACTAATATTGACTAAGTTAATTAAACAAAATACTTTTGACTGTTTTTGGCGGTTTAAAGTAGTATTATTGACTGAGAAAGAGTTTTAACAGTAATGTACATAAGTATATAAAGAATAATTACTAGGCGATTACAAACAAAATTAAAGACTGGTTTTTGGCGTCAGCTTAATTAACCGTTCATCGATAAATTAGTTGAATCATGTACGATATGAAAATAAAGTGTTCTCGGCATCAAACAACTGCGTAACTTTCATGCATTCGCCGACTACTATGAATGAGCTACGAGCCTACGAGTGAACTTTGGAGTAACGTAAACTGTCGATCTTAGCCGAAGAACGACAATCGTTCTTTTTGTTACGCGTTATACACACTTATAATAATATAAATCTATTTTTTTTAAATATTTTCAAACTCTACTTTTCTACACTCACGACTCTCTCACTCTCACTCTATGAGAGATCGCTTGAACCGACCTTTTTTTTCGTGGGGAAATTCTCATGGATACCATTCGTTGCGGGGGCAACGGGAAGGTTATACTGGACTTCTACCGGCTAAAACCCCACGGTTGTCACCATCAGCGTATACTAGGGGTTCCGGGATCTCCGTTCGGAACGCAACCGGAGCCCCTCTCTCGCTTTGCTAGACTAATAGCACGTCCCAGGGGCAATTCTTGCTACCGCCAGCACCCTCGCAGTGCCACCACGATGTCTCGAGATCACTTCCGAGTCATCGTCCTCCTTGGGGGTTCGGTTGAACCGACCTATTCATACCGCAACCATAACTGCAGCGTGGCTATCCACTTACCATTTGTCAGACTATGTACTCATTTATTACACTTATTCTAAAAAAAGACATATTAGAAATAAGATCAGGCCAAAAAAAAGAAATGAGTATAGACCTATGCCCAGCTATGAGACGTACTCGTATATAGGCTGTAACTTAAACTTCAAATTTGAGACAAGACCCTATCGAATATTTATACTTATGAACTAGTAAAACTAGTTCTATTCTATATATCTGATTTTATCGCATATATTAACTTTGCATTCCTGACGTTTCGCACTTTACAGCGTCCATGTTCACTGGGGGGACTGAGGTGTTCGACGTCACAATGTCATATTTAAAAACGGCTACCTACAGTCAGACAGTTAAATTTTTCATACGTTAGCTGCCGTAACTTTTTAAGCAAATTAGTATTGTTGTAATAAATTAAAATGAAAAAATTTAATTGATGACCTATTTTACATAACGTTTGCAGTAGAAACTTGTTTTCCTTAAATAATACGTCCTTGCGTATTCACTGTCGGTTACCTTCGATCTTTTTACAAAAGTTTCATACTTTATCTTGCATAGTTAGTTATAGACGAGTACACTCTTTTGACACATATCTTTATCCTGCGTCACGGACACCTTTCCTGTCGGCATAGTCATTGTCGATATAATTGAATATGATCAAGACAATATAGTTGTCACTTTATCTTATTTTAATAAATGTAAATAATAATTATATTCAATATTCGATAATATCACCAATATTCAAAAATTGGCGACGCGTTTACTACCGGTTTAGTACATAAAAAACAAACCAAAATACTGGCTAAAATAACACGATGAAGTCGTTGAAAGGTGAAAATCATTGCGTCGCCCTTAAATAATGAAATAAATTTTACGTTTGTCTAATTCGAGTCCGATGCATAAATAATACACTCCAAAGTCAATACGACTGACGTGCTTTTATTGTCTGTTGGATTAACTCAATAATTAGTTACGTCAATTTATTTATCAATTAATGTTTGACAAAAGACAACAAGCGACAAGCTTATTTAACAACGAGCATTTGGTTTATTCATTCAAATGGTTTACAAAAACTAAGTAATTAATTTTTAAAACCATTTTTGTATTTAAATCATAAACTGACACATACAGCAATGTAATGTAAACACAAGACCAAGATTGTTCTATAGATATATATTGTCCGTATATTATTGTAATTGTACATTATATAAATTATTTGTAATGTTATTGCTTTAATTTCTTATCACGTCTATTCACTCTTTGATGTGGTAATTGGTATCACGGCATCTACAAGAAAGAAAAAATATTTATTTTGCCATTTCTTAACAAATTTGCACTGGATACTCAATATAAACATTATGTATAGGTAATCTTATAACTAAACATACAACTCAAACTTACTTATAACTAAATTGTACAGTTAAAATAAAAAATAAATCGTTTTGACAAAGAAAAATAGTTATAGGTAGGTACAAAACAAATATAAAAAGCGAATAGCAAAAGAACCTCATAAACTCTCCTCTCCTCTGTCCTTTAGTATAGACAGATTAGACTTCACTGCTTGTATTTCAAAACCTTTAAAATTCAATGAAAATTATAATATTTTATGTGATTTCAGATTGCTTCTAATAGACTTTAAACTATAACTTAAAGTGATTAAAAAATTACGGTTACAGCTCTCATGCGCTCACAGCTGCGCTTACAGGCCTTCTCGTTTCTGAGAGAGTTATTATTGAAGTTATTATAACGTATATCGTTTGTCTGAGCATATAAGTTAAATGACTAACTAGAACTGACGCCTGACGTCAAACACTAAAGATCCGAGAAATCTACAGTCCTTGATTTTCACACTTTTCACATTATTCACGATGGCCATCTATTCTTCTCGCGAAAGAATACCGATTTATACCTAGAATGGTTCGCGAGGCTATTGAAATGTTATTAAAAAAAAACCAATATCACAAGAGAAGTCAACTGAGGCTAGCAACAATACGCCTCAGAGTTACACAATCGCACTGAAAGATGTCGAACACCTTAGTCCCACCGTGAACACGGGTGCAGCGAAGCACTGAATGGTCGAGGGTAAATATTTGATGATTAAAAATAAGCTACGTTCCTAAAGGAACTGTATCGGTATGTGGCCGTAGCTGCTGGTGATAAGAGGGCTGGTTCTTTTCTCGTTCACGATACGATACCACTGGGAGTAGTTTTAGTTTTTCTTTATAACAGGTTTTTTTTAAATATTGCGTAACCTTTTAGATAGATTTAATTTTAATAGAAAACAAAGTCAAACAGAATAAAGTTCTTAAAATTTTAAAATGTGTTACATGAAAATAGTTCGCGTAAATATAATAAAGTTTAATGGAGATTTCAGAAATGCGACTTTTTATAATTAAAGCACAATAAATAACAATCTGTCAATTACTAAAACTCGATTCTATATTGTTTAATGGTCACGAAGTTACACAGAGAGTACAGTCAATCTTTATATAAATTACGTGTCAAATTGTTTGTCCGCGATGGACTCCTAAACTACTTAACCGATTTTAATCATATTTGCACAACGTGTGCACTTTGGTCCAATTTGAGAGATAGGATAGTTTTTTGCCCATAAGTGACCTACTATTTATTTTTGCGAATTTAAAAATTTTTAATAGGACATTAATTGATCGAAGTAGGACATGACAAAGGGTCGTCGAAAAGGGCAGAACAACGTCTGCCTGACAAGCTAGTACTTAATAAATATTAATCTTCTTTGCATTTTATTTGAAAAATAAATAAAAAATATATTAGTGGCAAAAATAATTCCTTAGATACTATTATTACTCATATTACTACCAATTTTTCTTCATCAAAAAATCATTGTTCTTTGAGCATAAACTTTTCTTTATAAATCGTGTAGCAGTTAGGTGAAATGATCATGCTGCTTAGTAAATCAGCGGAGAATGAAAACACATTTACTTATAATTTTTTCGTTACAGTAAGTGGATTACAATGTTAATTTTATGGATGCGGAGGCCACCCCGGAGGATAGACACCGCGAGGAGGGCTGTTACGATTAGTATGCTGATGGTAAAAAAAGATAAATTCCCTGTCGGAGCATTTAATTTATGCGATTTTCGGGAGACTATTCCTTTTTTTTAACATTTGAGTATACGAATGTAAAGCACGTAAGGAATATTTTTAATAATTCGATGATTCAAACACTTAGCACGCATTTTACAATTTGAATACAATTAAAATATTTTTTTCTTCTGTGGTAAAATATTTTTAGACACAACAAGATTGAAAGCATAGAAGCAGGCAAAAAAGAAATTAACAATATGTAATATCACTTTAATAACCATATCGCGAAAAGTAAAAGTAGGAAGTGGTTTCCTTTTGACCTGTAGTTGGGCACTATATTAGACTAATAAAAACTTGCTCCATAGCCAAAATCTTCCTGTTTTAGAAATAGCAATCCTTTCGAAGTAACATATTTTTTTTTATAGGATAGGGTGACAAACGAGCACACAGTCCACCTGATGGCAAGTGGTTGCTGTGGCCCATAGACATCTACATCTATCCTCGATTACAAATAAAAATGCAGATGCGTTGTCACCCGTGAGGACTAAGATGGAATGCCTCGTTTCCAGTAAAAAGGGTCTCCGGCTCTCTACACTCACCATACGAAATACAGCAGCATTAAGTTACTATTTCACGCTGGTATTCTGTGAGAGCGTGGTCCTTCCCCGGTCGAGCCAACCCATGCGTGCTACAACTATACTATTAATATAACTGCAGCATGGCTCTACCACGTATAAATATATTGTTAACTTAGAAGGTTTCACCATGCAGTGCTGGTGTTAAAATATTCGCTACCCTGTATCGACCAGGAGTGTCGATAAAGAGGATAGATGGAAACAAACTAGACAAACAGTAGCAAACGTCTTCCTAATGACAATTAAAAAAAAATTTAAAAAATTATGAATATCGCTATAATGTATATGAATAGACCTATTTTAACAGTGGACTTATGATAGGCTGAAACAGAAACAGAAACCGAAACTTTTTTATTAAATGTAGATTATAACAATACTTACTGAAAGTCACTTTTTTCATTCACCACTGGTTCGCAAGAAAAAACCTGTGTCCTGGGAAGAATCAGCAAGAAACCCAGCGGGACTATTTTTTTTCCAATAATAGCTTACAATAATGTTTACAATAAACAACACAAGACAAATTAGAAATAGCTTGGTAGCGATCACCCTTCCCAGGGGTAATTATCATCCACAAATTCCTTAATATTATAATAACCCTTTTTATACGAACTTAGTTTAATAACATTTTTGAACTTCGTGTATGACAATGGTATTTTGTATATTTTCAGGGATTTTGTTGTAAAAGCGTATACATCGCCCCAAGGATGAATTACTGACTCGGTGGAGTCGAGTAACTGGTACTACTAGCTTGTGTCGTTTCTTAGTATTTACAGAATGAATATCACTTATTTTCGCCAAACTACTTTTATTTTTGTGTACGTACATTACATTTTCATAAATGTATTGAGAGGCCAGAGTTAATATATTAATTTTCTTAAATTTTTGTCTCAATGACTCTTTGTCTTTTGGTTTTCAATTATATATTGCTCTAATGGCCCTCTTCTGCTGTTAATGTGACGGTAAAAAATTTGCCTACCAAATTAAAAGCCCTTAAAACATTTTCTTATGACCGATTTTAAACAAACTGCAAACTTCACAAGACAGTATTACAATCATTACGCTCATTTATTCTATAGCTTATAGTAATGTCAAATAGTAAACTTAGAGAAAATCATCATAAAACTTTATGCTGTAGTCTCTTTTATTTGCGATGTACTTAAAACTAAAAGGCTACGTTTATTGCGATGTTTCTTTCAATGAAATGGACGGTTGAACCTAATACTGAATAATATAAGGTAGCTACTAAAATAAAAGCTTATGATTTTTATTGTAATTTTACTTTCACTTTCGGCTCTGTTTCTTTGAATATATTGTTGTTAATGCTGCTCTACTAAGGCGTGGAATTTAGATTTGTGTTCAACCTGGTGTCAAAATTTATTAAAACATGTATTGTGATCATCTTCGTGTCGTTGATATTGCAACCTGGCGCGCTCTGATCTAAGTTTATCTTGGTCCATTAAGAGTTTTTTTCTCAGTTTTTTAGGGTTCCGTAGTCAACTAGGAACCCTTATAGTTTCGCCTATGTCTGTCTGTCCGTCTGTCCGTCCTCGCTTAATCTCTGTGACCGTTAGCACTAGAAAGCTGAATTTTGGTACCAATATGTGTATCAATCACGCCGACAAAGTGGTAAACTAAAAATTGGAAAAAAATGTTTTATTAGGGTAGCCCCTCTATATGTAAAGTGGGAAGTGATTTTTTTTAATTTGAACCCTAACGTGTGATATATTGTTGGAAAGGTATTTAAAAATGAACAGGGGTTTACTAAAATCATTTTTTGATAATGTCAATAATTTCGGAAATAATCGCTCCAAAAGTAAAAAACAATGTATCCTCCCCCTCTAACTTTTGAGCCATAAGTATAGAAAATATGAAAAAAATCTGAAAAGTAGGATTTTATAAGGACTTTCTAGGAAAATGATTTTGAACTTAGATGGAAACAACAGTACCCACTACCGGAAGCAGTTGCAGGAGTGCGGCCATAATGGATACCCACCTTTAAACTCATAAGTGGGAGCACTTATTGTGACGGACGGGAAAATACGGAACCCTACACTGAGCGTGGCCCGACACGCTCTTGGCCGGTTTTTTTAAATTCTCAGCTCACAGTTTCTGTGTATACTGATTAGTGGTGGTGTAAGAATATCCACTACTCCATACGTCACGGAGGTGTCGTTAAAGGCGACAGTGGGAAACAAACCAGCGGGTGGGCAGTCTTCCTAATAACGACTACAAAATAAAAATCGGCAACCATCCCTCGTGCTAAGCGTGGCATCTTCTCATACGTGTTAGAACTACGCTGTAACTATATCTATAGTTCTTGTACGATTCGTTCAAGCTATAGTTGTAGCAAGAATGGGTCGGATACGTAAACGTAAAATAGCAGCTATAATGATGTGTTTCGTATGGTGAGTGTAGAGATCCGGAGACCCTTTTTTACAGGAAACGAGGCATTCCACCTCAGTCCATGACAACAAAATTGTAGATGTCTATGGGCCACAGCATCTACTTACCATCAAATGGACTGTGTGCTCGTTTGTCACCCCTACACTATAAAAAATATGGATAGTAGTTATAAGGCAATCTTTGTATTTTGATTGGCCTTTAAAGCATCACCAGTGTTATCGTCTGCATAACTATGAATATTACCAGTTTGCAACATGTTATTGATATGCAGAAGAAACAGCGTTGGTGATAGCATGCAGCTTTGTGAAACAACAGCGTTAATAGGCTTGTAATCAGAGCATGCACCGGCCTACTATGACCTTGATGCTCCGATTAGCAAGAAAACTGGTGATTCATTTGCACAATTTATCGGGAAGCCGATAGGAAGGGAGCTTCAAAAGAAGCGCTTTGTGCCAGACCCAATCGAGTGCCTTCTCTACGAGTATTCCCAAACTAACGGCCAACGCCTCCCCCTTGGACTCTACTGCCTCCACCCATTTATGAGTTAGGTAACCCAGACGATCACCGGCCGTGTGGCCGCGACGGAAACCGTACTGGCGGTCGCTAATCAGCTGGCGATCTTCAAGGTACCGTATGAACTGGCTGTTAATAGTAGATTCCATTATTTTAGAGAACATGGAGGTGATGGCGATAGGCCTATAGTTGGACGGATAAGAGCGGTTACCTTTTTTAGGGATCTTGATTAGGGGATGGTCGGAGTTGTGTTCCCCTCATCATCAAGAGTCGAGTTGGACGCAAAGAGAGAGCCCAGCACATCGGCTTTGTCCTTTGCGGCATGGGCAACTGAGTCGTTCTCCCTGTGCAGAAATGGGAGAGATGGCTGACAGAAGTTTATGTTCCGTTTCATTCAGTTATTCAATCATAACGGCCTATGAAAAGTTTACTCCAAAACATAGGCCTCCCCCATAAAATGGCATACAGAAACGACATTCACCAGAGTTGCCACATTTAGCATGTGAATTATCAACCGCAGTGTTTTATTACTTTGAACATTTATCAGGAAGATGCTACTGCTCATCTCCTGTTGCAGATTCTCTCCTTCGTCTCTTACGACACCCGTGTTATGATATGGGGTTGTGGGTTCTCCATGCTGGTTCTACACGGGATACATTACGTTTAACAAAGTATAGGTGCCTATTACTGTATAATTTATATTATGTATTTTTATTTAAATGTCAACACTGTTTTCTTTCAATAAGAAAATACATATTTCTTAAAAAAGGTATAAATGAAAATTGTTTGAAAATTTTAAAATGGATTAGGTACTTGAAATCTGTCACTTTTATTGTGAGGTGTACACTAAGTTATGACAGTAAAACAATTGTATACGCACGAGTAGTAATGACTTTGAACTTATTACTTTATTTAAAAAATATATCTCATCCTTTAACCGCGTGAATAGTAATGTC
Source organism: Parnassius smintheus behrii (assembly GCA_036936625.1). Lineage (NCBI taxonomy): Eukaryota > Metazoa > Arthropoda > Insecta > Lepidoptera > Papilionidae > Parnassius > Parnassius smintheus. The sequence goes on along the minus strand of JAUPFT010000002.1, from coordinate 20,735,252 downwards.
TTTATACTTATTATTTTATTTAAAAAATATAAAAATGAGCAAGAAAAGTATATAATAAAGTAATATACTCATTAGATAGCTGTGCTCGCTATTTAAGGCAAGTGTGCATGAAATTATATTATAATATAAAGAATAATAGAGATATTACAGAGATGGAAAATCTTTATATATATAAATTACGTGTCACGTTGTTTGTGTGGCTCCTAAATTTCTTAACCGATTTTAATCAAATTTGCACACAGTATGCAATTTGGTCCAACTCGAGAGATAAGATAGTTTTTTTACCCATGAGTGATGCACAATTTTTTTTTCGAATTTAAGGATTTTTAATAGGACATGACAAAGGGTCGTCGAAAAGGGCAGAACAACATCTGCTTGGAAAGCTAGTAAAATATAAATTATAATCAGCCAAAATAATTTTATCCCCAATTCGGGAATATTGCTATTACTAACATCTGCTATTTCCTACACGGTCTACGCAAAGTATATATTCTTACTATCTAACTAACTGTGACGATTACCGCAAAATTTTCTATGACCCATGTCCTGTTTTGACTTAATTGTGGACGATATTTATATATAAGTTAATTTAACAATCAAACGTTCCATCTTAATACTGTAACCCATAGAAACCGTCATCAACAAATTATTTGTTTTCACCAATGCTCTAAAACCCTCTCATAAATTACAGGAGGCCTGTGCCCAGAAGAGCGACGTATACAGCCTGTTACTTTACTTTTTAAGCAGCTACAGCTTGGTTCTAGCATGTACAAAATGCTGATGAGAAAATATACGTCACCCTAAGTTTCTCGTTTCAGATTTTATGATTTATACGATGAGTTCCGACAAATATTCTAGTACACGATGCAGGAGATATATGTTCATCAGTAAGACATATGCAACACACATATGTTCAAAAACAAATAATAATGTGGTTTCATTTAAACTGGTGTTTCAGGTTGAGATCAAACGGTACCAAAGATCTGGTAGAACACCGCTATTTATACATTATTGCTGCAACAGAAATTGGTCGGCTCGAACGGTGAATGCTTTCTCAAAATACCAGCGTAAAATAGCAATATTCCAGGCTGGTATTTTGTGAGTACCTATTTCGTATAATGAGCGTAAATAAGCGGAGACCTTTTTTACTAGACGCATTTCTAGTTCCTTAGTCCGTTAGTCCTCAGAGGTGACACAGCATTTTATTTTGATTTTAGAGATGGATCTATGTAGATATCTCTGGCCCACAGCATCCACTTACCCTCAGGTGGATTGTGTGCTCGTTTGTTATCCCATAAAAAATCATTAAAATCAGCTAAGCAATAAGTTCGAAAATCTTACCGCCATCATAGTATTGTATTCAAAATTAAAAACATGTTAATTATTACCGAAATATTTCAGTTTTAAATTTGTGAAAGTAATGAACTGAGCTGATCACTGGCGTGCAAAATTTACGCAATAATTTACTAATTTCACTTAATTATCCAGTGTCATTGAAAATAGCAATTAAAGGACTATTATTAATTTTAAATTTAATTTTCGTAAAAATTCGTTTTGATAGATTTTCGAAACTACAACAATGTTTATATTATGTCGAAAGCTATTATAGTTTTTATTCAATGCAGATTATACGAAAGTAATTCTTTTATTTGATTTCAAATCAGTTCTAAAAATACCTCTATCCTTAGAAGTACCAGCAAAAACCCAGCGGTATTAATTCACAGGACATTTTATTCGTACCAATAACTCATCGGAGCCTATCAATGCTCGATATAAGTAACTCTTACGTGTTTTACGGGATACACACCGGAAAGAATTAGTAATTGTATAACTCTCCATTCCATCACTGGACCAAAAGACGCTCAGCTAATCTCCACCAATGCATTTAACCCGAACGGTTGTGTGCTTTACTATATTCGGCTGCATCACCACTTATGTTTGTATAGTAATCAAGTTCTGGCTTGTAGTAGCTTTAAAAAAATGGGCAAAATTTGGAATCAGCATAGAATGTTGTAGACTCAGCGACCATCACAACAGAACTGGATCCAAAAACAAACCTTTAATGTGTTTTTGTGCCAATATTACCCACAACTGGCAGGCACTACTTGTAGTATTCTGATTATATCACTTCTTTGTTTATCAATATAACAGTTCACTGTTGTGCCTAAGCTTCTCATAGTAGAGAGGATTCGCACTCGAGAGATGGATTTTCCATCACATTAACGGATGTCGTGCACCTTTTTCTCTGCTACTTTTTTATAGGATAGGGTGGCAAACGAACACACACAACTACACCTGATGGTAAGTGGTTGCTGTGGCCCATAGATACTCATAAAGGAGACAATCATTTTTGGGCCCACTAGAAATATTAACGTCACTTAATGGTATTTACACCAAAAAAAAGACACCAAATTATAATAGTAAATGGTCTATAGATTTTTCGAAAATGTAAACGGAAACAAGAAATCTGAAAAAAAATTAGTTGTTTTGACATTCGTGTTCTGATCATTGGCTAAGGTAATGTAACATTTAAAAAATTATTGTCTTAGAGATGTGCCGTGATAACTCGCAAAAAATCGACACGAGTTGAAATTCAGGTAACTCGATTTAAACAATTCAAATTAGATGAACGAAGCTGTGTCAATATTTCACAAATTATTTTTATAATTGTTCTTCCATACAACACAATTATTATTACTACGCTTAGTAGGTAGTGATATATTATTTTTGGTATGCGTATCGACATCTTCATAAAATAATATCACTCTAACGTTATGACGTAAGTCTTAATGTTATTAATAATTTGACTATCCAAAGTATATATAATCAATTTATATCATATATAACATAAATTGATACAAGAATATATACATATTACCTAATATCAATTTATTTATTACATAATATATCAATAAATTGCTCGAATTAGTAAGTCGATTTCATCACTAAATTGTAGACAAACACTGCATTGGCCGTAAGATAAAGATGCGATTCGAGTAGAGTTTTGTGACTCGAGCCACTCGGGTTAATTTACGAGTATGTATGTATGTCATTCTAGTTGTACACTAGTTTTTGAGTAAACCAACTATTTACAGAAAAGTTTATCACTAGAGTTGAGATCAGCGATTACTTTAGTTAAACCATTTTTAAATATGTACCTTTATAAATAAGTAATATGTGGCAACATGAAATTAAAACTATAAATCAATATCATAAATAAAACTAAGCTCAGGTTTGTTTACAACATGCCAGATGCAAGTTTGAATTTGGATGCAACTTGTGATGTCACCCGCAGCGACTTATTATATATACAAGTAAATTAATATCTATATAGCACCCTCTGAATCTATACGAAAACCGAGTTACCGAGTTAACTCGGTAACTCGGTAAAATTTATTTTCTATCGATTATCGAGTTGGACAAATTCACTCGATTCACTCGAGTGAAATAAAACATAGTTGGAGTCGCATCATTATGGTAAGAACAAAATGGAGTTTTTTATTTACAAGCATTATTAAACTAATGTTTAAGAAAATATGGATATTATCAATTATCAGAAAGGTTAGCCAAATATTAATTGACACAAGTACGTATGTTTTTCTCTTTTTAGTTTTTGTGGTAAAATTCGCTAATAGAATATAAGAGTTTATTAATTTACACCAATTCTAGGTTGTGAAAATCTATTATTAAGTTTGTATATTTTACCTCAAACAAATACAAATAATAAACAGGTCTTAGAACCTTATTAGTTTGTTAAAAGTGACAAAGTATTAAGTTTATTTTATTAGTAAAATCTAAATTAAATAATAAATAGAATGCACAAAAGAAGTTATTATAATGTTAAAAGAAAATTAGAATCTTTGGGTCGAGGGACTTAAAAGAGTGTTTTGAAGAGCAATTCATATAACTGCATTTGTGTACAAATAGGTAACCTTATGTATTCAGCAAGTTGCTTAATACTAAATGGCTTTTTTGTTAAGCCAGACACAGATCCTGGATTTATACCAGCCATAGTAGATAGGCAATATAAATGTTACATATATTTATGTGTAAAAAATGTAGTAATTATTTGTACTAAAAGCAAATATAAAGTTTAATAATAATGGTTTCCATAAAAAAGTGTAATGGTTGTTTCTATTATGTTTCGACAGCTGTGTTGTTCACTGTGCAGAAAGGAATATTATTTTGTCATCTAGAATCAGATATACTTAATATAACAATAATATCTTTGTCTACTATGTAAGTACATGAAACCGGTAAAAATAAAATGTGAGACAACTTTTACATGGTTGAATATTACTGATGTTAATCAATAATTACTGCTTCTGTATTTGATCAGCTGGAGCTGATTAATGCTGTATAATTTATAATAATTTCTTTATTATTTAACATATGAAAAGGCAGATATAAGAAAATGCTCACAGAAATATGTAAATACAGTTTATTGACATTGAAGGCATAGTCTTATCTCATATCTCTTATTATTAAAAATGTCCTTTTAATTCCTATATAATATAGAAAAAAATAATATGTTGATAAGTATTATTATTTAGTTAAGATACCTTTACAATTGTCATTAACTTCTTTTCAGGTGGATCGCTTAGAACAAATCTGTATGCCGTGCAGGCTGAAAACTTGCAGAGACAAAAAGTGTATGGATATTGAAGACAACAGTCTTGTATTATAATTGAAAATTCCTTCTGATTGCTTACAATATCATAAATGTACATGTTACCATCAAGTTATTTTCAAAAAACCTTCAGAAATATATCTAACACTAAAATGTTTCTACCTATGTCCGTTATAGACAAAACATCAGAAACCTTCCAACCAATTTAAATGAAAATGTTTGTGTGTGTTTGGATGGATCTCTAGATGGTTTATATTTACATTTGGACTCGGTAGATGGCACTGTTGTCGAGATCCATAAATCACCAGGGCACAGCTGAGGCGCATCGCTAGTAATAAATACATTTAAATTAAGCCTGTGTTTTTTTAATCCTTACACAAACAGTTTAAAACATCTTACTTCCTCACTATTTATCATTGTGTAATAACATAGATAAGGCATGTTAATTCCTAGTCATTTTATTATGATGTTACTACTTACTAATCAACCAAAACATTTTAAAATAATGTCTTGACCCCGCTCCTGTCTATATATGTCAGTCAATCATCAAAGTTCAAAAAATGTATTAAATTAAGTTTGTATAAAAGGGGTTATTATAGTATAAAGGAATTTATGGCTGACAATAACCCGTGGGTAAGGTGATCGCTACCAAGCTATTTCTAATTTGTTCTGTGTTGTTAATTATGACATACATGATTGTAAGCTGGCTTTTTTTTAAAAGACCTACTGGGTATTTTGCTGGTTCTCTTCAAGTCAGAGGTTTTTTTCCGAACCAGTGGTAAATTAAAAAAGTGACTTTCAATAAGTATTATTTATAATCTAAATTGAATAAAAGGTTTCTGTTTCTGCACCTACTACTGTTAATAGAATACTTAAATAAATTATGATTTACAATGATAAATAGAATTACCTACATTATATTTTGCTTTTTGTAATACAATCAGTTTAAAATGTATCTTACTGTGTGTTGGTAATATCATAAATATAAATAGACATTATCCCTTAGCCATCTTGGTATTTAGAATTACACTCACAACCAATCAATACATGTCAAAGTTAGAATCCATACGACATTTGTGCATAGACAGGCACAATGTTTTGCCCGAACTAGTGAAAGGTTTTACATCGATTTTAAAATATTTATAAATGCTGAATATACCTACAGCTTAGTTTTATATGTACTATTATTGAAGACATTATCCCTTAGCCATCTTGGTATTTAGAATTACACTCACAACCAATCAATACATGTCACAGTTAGAATCCATACGACATTTGTGCATAAACAGGCACTATGTTTTGCCCGAACTAGTGAAAGGTTTTACATCGATTTTAAAATATTTATAAATGCTGAATATACCTACAGCTTAGTTTTATATGTACTATTATTCAATTGTGCACTATTTTAACTTATAATACCGAAGAATACTACTAGAAAATCGCTTTCAGTTTGTTTTTAGGTTATTGTTAGATTCATATTTTATTTGTTAATTTCTCAGGACTCCGTTTAGCTGCAGTAAAACTAATAATTTTATTGTAATCTATGGATTATAAGGAATAAATCGACATGCATTTCATTGATAATCTTTAAAATTTGTAGTGGGCCCATTCTCCATAGAAAAATTGATTGTCTCCTTTATACTCGATTACGAGTAAAAATGCAGATGCGTTGTCACACGTGAGGACCGAAATAGAATGCTTCATTTCCAGTAAAAAAGGGTCTCCCGTTATCTACACTCACCGTACGATAGTAAGCAGCATTAAGCTACTACTTTACGGTGGTATTCTGTGAGAGGGTGGTTCTTCCGCGGTCGAGCCGACCCATTCGTGCTACAACTATAATACTGATATATCTGCAGCATGGCTCTACCAAGTTGAAAACGTCGCTGGTCTGAATATTTTATATCTGGTATGTTCTACATGGTTATATCATCCGTGGTTATATCATCTATCGAAGGATATGAGATCGTTCTCATATATATCCATAGTCATGTCTAACAACGTCCTCGGTAAGACATGGTAAGTGGATGCTGTGGCCCATAGATATTTATCCTCAATTAAGAATCTAAGGGCAAATGTGTTATCACCCCTGAGAACTAAGATCGAATGCCTCGATTCCAGTAAAAAGGGTCTCCAGTACTCGACACTCATCATATGAAACACAGCAGAATTACGCAGCTATTTTACGCAGGTATTCCGTGAGAGCGTGGTCCTGCCCGGATCGAATCGATCCATTCGTGCTACAAACATGTAATATAGCTGCAGCATCACTCTTCCACGGAAAAAATATATAAATAAAATTTATTATTTATGTAATAGCTAATAAGCATGGCGCCTAATCAGTTTTATGACCAAGTGGCGGTTTGAAATCAGAGATGAAGCTGTAAAAGTCCGGTGAAGTTGTAAAAGCCAACTGGCTTACAGCACTAACATAACAGCAACTGGACGATAATTTAAAAATTGCAATAGTTAAGGTTGGTTATTGACTTATTAACATTCTTCACGACAGAGTACATAAACATTTGAACGCAAATCCAACGGCGCTATGATATAACCTCTACAGTTGACTCCGAACTATAATTATCGTCGAAGCCAGACGAGTATCAAAATGCGGGTAGATGTATGGTTATTGCTTTCATTGATTTTAAAAAAATCGAAAAATAATTGTAACATAAGCTTTAATATTTATATCATTAAGTAGACTTTAACAGCATAGGTAGTATATATAACTTGACATCCTCGTCGCGATAAAAATCTCTCGTCTTGATAGATTTATATCCAGCATTAGATTGTTACAGACTTGCAAGCACGATGTACGATATACTTTAAAGGTAGGAAAAATTTAATTTGTTGTTATCACACACATCAAAATACATTCTCCATTTTAGGTATAGAGCAAGCCATGGCAATATAACCCGGGCCCTCTGCATAGCACTCCTGTCATTAGGGGACTGCCACTCGTAAACCACTGGTAATGGGTTTTATCTCGGACTATAAAATTTATTTACACTTCTACTACTGCGTTATTGGAACCTCATTTCGTAATGTGATTGAGTAAATAGATACCTCATTTTCTATTAGAAATATCTAGATTTCTTTCCATATTGTAACTCAAAAAATTGAGAGATATACCTACATAGTAAGATGGGTATGTGTTAACATACATGTAGTTATCTCTATATATAAAAATCAAGTTACTCCCGCTAAAACTCAAAAACGGCAAGACCGCTTTTATTGATATTTTTTGTGCATTGGAAGGGTCTCAGATAGATGGTATGGATTGACAATTGGCGCTGTTGTCGAGATCCAGAAATAAACCGCGCGAAACCGTGGTCGCTATTAGTTAATAAAACGGTGCTTTAAGACGCGACTATGGTAAACCCCAGAAAGATCTCACAGATTCCGAAAGACGGTATGGTATACAAAACTTCCTATAGATGGCATAACTATTCCGTTTACGCCAAACCTAAAATATCTTACCTATGACGGAAATCAGCGTCGTAGTTGCGAGATATCCGATACTGAGATCACTAATCCGCCTGCCAAGCGTGACTTATACTAATTCAATAAGGACTCTTATGTTTTAGTATGTAACAGCTGTAGGTAGCTCAGAGAAAAACTTTCTGCTTAAATTTCATAACGCGTGAACAACCCGAATGAGAATCCCTGCCTTTGAATATGAAGTGCTGATTAACTACGTGCGCAGCGGTAAACATTATATCGAGCAACTTACTAGTCTGAAAGGTAAAAAACCTTTTGAGAATAAAAGAATTAGCCTACTTTAATAATCTATGAAAATATTCACTTTAGCAGTAAGGTGGACTACTTTCCGGTCTATAACCTTCTCAAAGATAAAAGGTCTGTTCTATGTTCGCTGTTGCTTTATATTTACTGATACATTAAATAATCATTTGTTTTTTAGGAGCTGACTCCGTAGGGGTGCCTATTGGTGACCATAATGAAAGGTGAATTCTTTTACTAATATATATTTATTATAGCGAAACGTGCCATACAGTTGGCGGGCAACTAGTGACTGCCTGAAAAATCTTATTCACTACATAATATAGTTACAATACAACGTTGCGAAGTTTACATGTGTGTGCGCGGCACACCTACAATACTTCCCCCTTTACAACAATTGAATACAAAAAAAACTTAAAACTATACAATGAATATAAACTTAAAACTAACAACAAAAACTTGCTAATGCGCTTGTGCGCAGGGCTGTACGGAGACCCCCGCGAAAGGGGTGGCGGCCGCGGCGGGCGCGGGCACATGCTGCAGACTGGTGCTAGAAGCACCTATCATCTGACCCATATTCTGGCCCGATATCGGAATGCCTGCCATTAACACTTGATGACGAAGCCAGCTTTTGAACTTCTTATTAAACTTTACCCAAATAGTGTACAGGATTATCGCCCCCATAAAACTGGCTATCACATATAACCATGTTTGAAAATTATCCACTTTATTCTCTACAGTATTTTGAGCCTGAGAAACAATAACTGGTTTTTCTTGCAAATTACCCATAGTAAAAATCGTAAAACTTATCGCGCTAATGCTTTCGCAAAGGAAGTATTTCAAATGAAATTATATTAAATACATTATAACTAAACTAGCTACTTGGAACCTATATGAAAGTGCAGTATACGCAAAATACTGAACACGATGCTTCTACAATTACATTCAACTTAAATAATGTAACTTGAATATCCTGAATGAAAATATTATGCACTAGACAATGCAAATAATACTTTCACATCCATAGTAACTAAACCTGATTATCATTTAGACATGTAATTGTATAATATATATTTTATATTAACACTAGCTTATAAATCGTGAAGGTAACTTAACAATCCGACCACTTCGCGTTGTTTTCACGGTTATCGGGTTGCTCGGGCCGGGTAACAACGACGTCAGCGGTGTGGACGGTGGTAACGGGAACCGTACATGCGCAGGTGCAACATCCGCTGCGTTGTCAGCGTTACTTTGGCGTGGCGTTGCTTCGTTACCATCACATTCCTTTAATACATATGCAGGCTTTAATCTGTCGATAGAAATATGTACCTGTCTATCGGGTAATTGAATTAGGTAAACCTTTGAGCCCCTTTTTATCACGCGGTACGGACCGTCGTAGGGTGGTTTCAAAGGTTTACGTATTGAATCGTCCCTAACAAAGACATATTCACAGTTACGTAAGTCCTTGTGCACAAAAAGACTATGACAGTTACGTGAATCGTCGGATGTAGGCTTATAACTACTAATAGTATCTCTAATCTTATCCACTAAACAATAATCATTGACGTTACGGTTGTTCGAAAAGCTGTCATAAAAGTCTCCCGGTAGACGCAAGTTTCGTCCGAACGTTAACTCGGCGGCGCTAACCCCTGAGTCGCTGCGGGCGGCCGCGCGAAGCCCCAGTAATACTGTGGGTAGCTCTTCCACCCAGGACCCATGTGACAGGCGAGCTGAAAGTGCTGCTTTTAAAGAACGATGCCAACGTTCAACTGCGCCATTGCTTTGCGGATGATAAGGAGTAGTTCGAATTCTATTAACCCCCAACATTTTTAACAGCTGGTTAAAAAGACTACTCTCAAACTGGCGACCTTGGTCGCTAGTTAACTTTATCGGGCAACCGTAACGACAAATCCAACCTTCATATAAATGTTTGGCAACAGTTTCTGCCGTAATGTCTCGTAACGGAAAAGCTTCAGGCCACCTGGTCCTCCTATCAATTATCGTAAGTAAGTATCTATAACCATCTGGTGAGATCTCAAGAGGGCCAACGATATCGACGTGCACATGCTCAAAACGCTCTACTTCCGGAAACTTAGTCAGATTCGATACCGTATGTCTGTTAACTTTAGAACGTTGACATTGTATGCACGTTTTTGCCCACAAAGAAACATCACGATTCATACTAGGCCAGAAATACTTTTTGGCTAACATCTTTCGCGTAGAACGAATTCCAGGATGGCTCAAATTATGTAAACTATCAAAAGCTAGGCGTCGAAACTTTTCCGGTAGGTACGGACGAGCTGTATCAGTAGACATCTCACAAAAAATAGACTTATTTAACATAGGTATAACTAGTTCCTTTAACAAAATATTATCGGTATTTAAACCAGACATAACATTCATGATATAACTGTCGCTACGCTGCTCATTTGCAATGTCATCGAAATTCAACGCAGTTGGCATAGTCACGGCTTCGATGCGCGATAAGGTGTCAGCTACGATGTTATTCGTACCGGTTATATGTTTTATATTTGTAGTGAACTCACTTATGAAAGCTAAATGTCTCGTTCTCCGAGGCGTTTCGCTTTCATCGCGTCCTACCTTTTGAAATGCAAAAGTTAAAGGTTTATGGTCCGTATACACGGTTATTTCTTGCCCTTCAAATAATTTCCGAAAATGTTTTATAGCTAAGTATATAGCGAGCAACTCGCGATCGTATGTGCTATATCGCTGTTGGGTGGTGGTCAATTTTTTTGAGAAATAGCCCAATGGTTTCCAGCTATCTCCTTCCTTTTGTTGCAAGACTGCTCCCACGCATATATTGGATGCATCAGTCATTAAAGCGAGTGCGGAACCCACTCTAGGGTACGTCAATGTAGCGGCCTGTGTGAGACCTGCCTTACATTGCGTAAATGCTTCGTTCGCACTATCCGTCCAGACGATGGGAGTCTTATCATTTTTCTTTGAGCTTTTAAGATATTTATTTAATTCTGTTAGATATAAAGTTGCGTTAGGAAGATGAGCTCGATAAAAATTGACCATACCGAGAAAACGTCTTAGCTCTGCAACAGTTTTCGGCTTCGGAAATTCCACAATTGCCTGAACCTTATCTTGCAACGGCCTGACGCCGTCGGTACTAATCTCGTGTCCCAAAAATTCTAGTTTAGTTTGTCCGAAACGACATTTTGCCAAATTAATCGAAATTCCATATTTATTAAGCCTTTTAAAAATAATTTCTAAATGTTGCCTGTGTTGAACTTCGTTGTCACTAGCTATAAGTAAGTCGTCTAAATAACAAAAGACAAAATCAAGACCTTGTAAAATGGAGTTCATAAAGCGCTGGAAGGTTTGTGCTGCTCCGCGCAAACCGAAGGTCATTCGAGGAAACTCGAAAAGTCCGAATGGTGTTATGATAGCGGTTTTCTCCACGTCACCTGGTGCGACAGGTATAAAATGATAACTTCTATTGATGTCTAATTTTGAAAATATCTTTTTATCCGGAAGAATAAAAGTAAAATCGTTCAAGCGAGGAATCGGGTATCTGTCGGGCTTTGTTATCGCATTCAGCTGGCGATAGTCCCCACAAGGTCTTATATCTCCATTCTTTTTAGGAACTACATGGAGCGGACTAGCCCACGCGCTCTTTGAAGGACGACAGATGCCCAGTTCCTGCATGATGCGAAATTCTTCTTTAACTTTTTTATACCTGTCAGGTGGCAACGGGCGCGCTTTCGCGTGCACGGGCGGGCCAGAGGTCTCGATATAGTGGACGACATCGTGTTTCGCAGTTTCTCGGAATGACGCTGGTTTAGTGATGTCCGGATACTTTAACAATAAATCCTGATATGGATGATTTACATCAATAGTTTTAACACTAGGTTGAGATACATTGACAACAGATGCCGAAACATTCAATTCTGTAGTTTTATCTATTAATTTACGCGCGTTTAAATCAACTAATAATTTGTGGTACGCTAAAAAATCGGCGCCCAAAATTGGTTGTTTGACATCTGCTACAACGAATTCCCAACGATAAGATCGGCGTAAGTTTAAGTTTAACACTATTGTCTTGGTACCGTAAGTTGCGATTTCATTGCCGTTAGCTGCGTATAATTTATATGCACTACACTGATTTAGACGATCTTTTCTCGCGGCTGGTAAAACAGACACATTGGCACCGGTGTCAACTAAAAATCTAAGTCCGGAGTTACTGTCTGACACACACAAACGATTGAATGGAAAAACGGTACAGACCTGAAGACCCTCGGACTGTACCTCGCTGCTCAGTTTTCCGGCTGTGTTGTTTTCCACGCGCAAGGCTTCGTACACCTGTTGGCCTTTTCTCGGAACTTGTAATGGTAAAAGCATAAGTAGTTCTCCTTCCGGGGACGGCAGGAACTGCTACGGCGCCTGGACTGTGAACGACGCCGGTTGCGATCCGGGGCGCGGGACCGCGACCTCTGCTGATCGATCCGGTCCACGGTAGCCTTTATTTTAGCCACCTCAGCTCTCAACAGGGCCAAGTCATAGGCGGTAGTAGATGCTGGCGCTGGCACGGTGTAAGTAGCGGTGGCGGCATATGAAGGCCGCACAGCTTCCATGACGTTATCTGCAACTGCTGCTAGGTTGTCCAGGTCCTTGGAGTCGGACACAGTTAGCACGGCTCGGACTTGTGTCGGAAGACGACCCTGCCACAAGACGCGAAGGGTTTCATCAGGAACCTTGTCAGTAGCGAGCTCACGCATCCGCCGAAGCAGCTGAGATGGTTTCTGGTCGCCCAGCTCTAGCTCGCTCATAAGCTTCTCGATCTGCCTCGACATTGACTCCTCATAGATGTGGAGTAGCCGAGCTTTGAGTGCGTCGTACTTGTAGGTAGGAGGCGGGTTGAGTAATATGTCCGTCACTTGCGCGATAACCTCCTTACTTAGCTTAGACACGACCAGGTCAAACTTCGCCTCATCACTCAACCTCTGAGGTGCGAGGATAGCTTCCGTGCGTACGAACCATACGCGTGGCTGGTCCGTCCAAAAGTCTGCGAGGCGAGACTGTAGGGACACTGCATCTACCCCTGGCGCCATGATGGGCGGTTGCGCGGGTGGCTGGATGTCTTGAACGGGTGGCACGTTAACAGGCGGCACGTTCTGTGACGTAGGCGGAAACGGCGCACTCATGTTACTATTTTTTAGGAGCTGACTCCGTAGGGGTGCCTATTGGTGACCATAATGAAAGGTGAATTCTTTTACTAATATATATTTATTATAGCGAAACGTGCCATACAGTTGGCGGGCAACTAGTGACTGCCTGAAAAATCTTATTCACTACATAATATAGTTACAATACAACGTTGCGAAGTTTACATGTGTGTGCGCGGCACACCTACAGTTTTTTAGTAATTTGGTTGACAAACGAGCGTACAGTTTACCTGATACTAAGTGAATGCTAGAGCCCATAGAAACTTGAGTATTTACGGTTAAGAATTAAACTGCCGACGCGTTGTTACCACTTAAGACTAAGACCACGGTAATATTATCCATATAAAATTACCGCGCTAAGACACTGTCTTATTACCAATAATAAGGGTATATAGCAGCATTATGTTGAATTTAATGCCAGTAATTCTGTACGAATATGGTCATTACCGATCAAGCTGAATTATTCGTGCTCCTGTGGCCACAACAGCTACGACGAGGTTATTTAATGTAAAGTTGTAACTTAGACTGTACCACAATTGCGACTGATTATAAAATTTTCTATTATTGACCGTGACGTTCGATCACGTAGACGTGACCAGATTGTTAAAAGACATCACCACGTTGAAAGCCGAAGTCACCGATCTCCGATTTAAATTTGAAGAATCGGAACGAACCGCAACTGAGCTGAAAAACGAAGTCACTATGTTGCGCAACATAATTGCAACATCTGCAAATTCACCGCCGTCGCAGAATGTAAATACGACACGCGGTAATCGTAATAGTAGTCATATTTCACCGATGATTGCGACTCCATCACGCGATACCGTCTGTCAGCGGGTTGATGACCGTGAACCTAGGGCGACGTCGGTCGTCATTGCATCACCACCTCAGCCTTCGACTGAACCCTTGAGTACTCCTCCGCCGAAGCCAACCTGTCAACAAGGGAAGACGCTTGCGGATGTTGCTCGAAAATCTTCACAACCGGTACCCTCTTGTAGTCGAAAACAAAATAATGGGGATGTAAGATCAGTTCCTGTGGTGACCCGAAACAAGAGAGATAATGACCGCCGCCGAAAGCCAATGCCGCATAGAGGATCCGATCTCTTTACATTTGCAGCGTCTGGAGTCTAATAGGTCAACGAACTTCAAATCCTACGTACTCCAAGTCCCTGCAAAATATAAAGAGACATTCCTTGCTCCCGATTTCTGGCCCTCTGGGGTAGTGTTTTGCCGATTCAGGGACGCGCCAAAGAAAAAAGTTCCCTAAATAGTGTTATATTTATATTTTATATATATTTTTAGGTTAAGGTATATATTGCTATGGGCCAATGTTCTTAATTTTTAAGTTGTTGATGCCTGAAATAAATTTATTGTTATTGTTTTGTTATTACAAAAGTGAAATAATGAAAATTTATTTCGATGTGTACATATGTTTCTATTTTTACAGAAATCAAAGAGCCCATGATTTAGGCGCTTGCTTAGAATTTCAGAGTAAAGAGACATTCCTTGCTCCCGATTTCTGGCCCTCTGGGGTAGTGTTTTGCCGATTCAGGGACGCGCCAAAGAAAAAAGTTCCCTAAATAGTGTTATATTTATATTTTATATATATTTTTAGGTTAAGGTATATATTGCTATGGGCCAATGTTCTTAATTTTTAAGTTGTTGATGCCTGAAATAAAGTTATTGTTATTGTTTTGTTATTACAAAAGTGAAATAATGAAAATTTATTTCGATGTGTACATATGTTTCTATTTTTACAGAAATCAAAGAGCCCATGATTTAGGCGCTTGCTTAGAATTTCAGAGTAATTGAGCAGCTGGAGTACATTCACACCGACAGTATAAAATTTGTTAATCACAACTATAACTATCACAACAATAATCGTGCTAGTTGCTTAAGCTAAACAATGTAAAAAACTGCATGTTTGAGAAATAATATATGTAAATAATAATATTTTTTAAAAGCCATTTGAAAAAAATAAAATTACTTTTATACAACACTATTACAAGTCAGTGCTTAGGTACTACCCTACCTGATGGTCGGGAATGCAGCCCAAGGTGCTAAGGTGCATTGACTTAGCTAGACGAAAAAAACTAAAACAGACACAATAACAAAAACAAATGTTTTACTTTACTTTTATACTTCCTTAAACAGCAAAGAAAGTGAAAGCGACTTCAAGATTATGCAACTTTTTTGTGTTAGCATAATAATTAAAATGATATTTCATTTTGAACTCGGGTACAGTTCATTATACGGAATTTTTCCGCGTTGTTGACAAGATTTTTCATCAACGCTACTAATCCCAATTCCCTCACACAATCACAAAGAAAATGAGGCGGTCGACTGATCTGCGGTTATACAACGGGAAATAACTTCCGGCTTCCCTCCGCTGCAGGCTGCATTCCTGCGACCGTCCCTTCGGTACTATAACGAGTACTGTCGTGAAATAAATCTTACCACCCCAGCTGGAACGATACCGTTCCAGTCTCCTTTCAGGGCACGGATAAAAGGTCTTTATTTTTTCACGTTAAAGCCTTTTTATGTGATGTAGTTTCATTGCGATGTTTTATAGGCAGTTGATTGCCGTTCATTCGAATGAAGGTCGGCTTTAGATATTTTACTTGATGCTTGAAGAGATTAGGATAGGATACGTGTTTAAATAAGTTTTGTATTTGTCATATTTTCAACATCAAACAATGATTGGAAACACCTGTTTTTTTCTTACTTTATACATAAGTAACTCACATACCACAATATTAAAATTAGATAAACAAATATTTAAATTAACGGTACTAATATGCACGTCGGCGCCGTGATGGTAATGCTTTTAAATGTGTTTCGATTTAATAACAATTTTACATAGTCTTTATTTCTCAAATTTTGTTTTTATTGTGTTATTATATATTGATTATATTTTTTCATATCTCAATCTTAACCTGATACAAATAAAAATGCCAATTAATTAATTAAAACTCAATATACCTAATGTCAGACAGAAGCATGTTAACAAAAATTTAAAGGGTCTCCAGAATTTATGCATCAACACTATTCGTTTATTACGACCATTAAAACTGTCCGTCCATCCGTTCGCAGATTTAAACCGAACGTTCGGCCGTCACGAGTGTAAAAAACATTTATCACTCCCGATTTTCCGCCCACAGCCGCAGGCAAGGGATACCACTATATAATTCTTCGATATACCATTAAAGAGGCTTTATACGAGAGCTTTATGCCCTATTGGGGAATTTTATAGTAAAAAAATTACATCATCTGTAATTATAAAGTTAGCTAAACAGTAATAAAATAAAAAACAAAATAACTACAAAAATATTTAGAACAATGAATAATGCTTTGCGTATTGCATTTCATATTTCTTTAATAGATAGCTTTAACGAAAGTGCGATAGCAAATTTAAAAAAAATGCTAATTTTGCTCTCCTAATAATACCACTCCTTAAAAATGGCTTAGAAGATGTCAGCCATCTTACCAGTATGTACTATCCGTCTTATATGTCGAATATTGTGTTAGAAAATACTTTACTACTAAAATAATAAATAAACAAAGCGCCTTTATCTCGTGTCCTAATTGTTAAATAAATGTCTTACACGTTTATTCCATTATACGCAAATAACTCGTGAAAATTTACTTTTAGACCGCAACCGCCTGCGTGACAATTTGAGTATTGTGACAATCGTTTATCTCCATTATGGATCTACATAGACAACACTGTCCCTAAGGGATACCCCAGCTACACCCGAAAAAGCAAATTGATACATTTATGGCTTTTAGTCAGGTGTAATAAGGGTTGCATTCCCTTGATCGAATACTTCGTTAGTTAAAACTAAATATATGACACAAGTTTCATTTTGTCTCTTAGCTTTAGGTATTATTTATCAAAACACTATAGGTTTTTAAATTATTGTAGTATAAGTTTAAATTAAGCATTTTTTTTCTATTTTGTATCAGCCCATAGTATTTGACTCTTGAACTTTTTCTATTGTAGGGACAATTTGCGTATAGCAGCCGAATTGACGATTGCGCCCTAGATGCCACTACGTTGGTACGGTTGTTTTACGCCATTTATACAATATGTCTTTTTGACCTTTCTAATATTGGTCGCTTCTTATGACACTGATTTTAGGACGGTTTATTTTTAAATGAGGTGATCAGTTATTTTATCCTGCTACCATGCGTGCTATACAATTTATTATTATCACAGATTATCTCCAAAATTATTATATTTGTGATTAATTTGAATAAATCGGAACAACAATCTTACGATTTTTACATCATTTTTTTTAATTTGAACTACTTTTATGAATTTTATCGCTTTTTCATTATTAATTATTTTTAATTCTCGGCGGTTCGGGTGCTTTCCCACCCATGGTCAGGGGTGACTGTGATCACTGACGTCCCGATGTCACAGTTAAACCCGGCGTACCTTCAGCTTTTTTAATTATTAAAAGTACCTTCACCTTATTTAAAACACATGACATGACATGTCTCAAAACACTTGACACACACTTTATCATCACATTTTTTGCTGCGTGTTAAACATTTCTTATAACATTAACGGCAGCATATTTACTTGGATTGAGGAATACCTAGGTGATTTTTTTTTTCATTTAAAAAAATATTAGTAATGTTATTAATTAACATTACTAATATTCCTTTTAACCACTCCTGGTAAGCTCGAAAATGCTTGTGTTAGAAGTGGTTCACGACAGTAGTCAAATGGCGCAAACAAACCCACGACCTTTTGAGTTCGCGATCTCATTCTGCGTAAATCGGATCAAAAATTTATAATTTTAATAACGTCAAAGGCCTCAGTCTCCTGTGATAATGCGTACTGTAAAATACTCGAAACGTCGGGAATTTAAAATAAGTTAATATTCGTTATAAATTCTGTACCTAATACTTAGTTTTTTTTATAAGGGTGGCAAACGACCGTTTTACTGGAAATGACGCATTCCGTCTTAGTCCTCAAGGTCTCCTACGCATCTCCATTTGGATTTGTAACCGAGGATAGATGAATATGTCTATGGACCGCAGCAACCACTTCGTTTGTCACCCTATCCTATAAAAAAACGAGCACACAGTTCACCTGATGGTAAGTGGTTACTGTGACCTATGCAGGCAGATGAGTTTTCAGCCTTAAGGACTAAGATGAAATGCCTCGTTTCCAGTAAAAAGGGTCTCCGGCTCTCTACACCTACCTTACGAAACTCCGCAGCGTTGAGCTGCTATTTTACGCTGGTATAAGGGCGTGGTTCTTCCACGGTTTATCCAACCCATTCGTGCTACAACTATACTAACAATATAGCTATAGCATGGCTCTCCTACGTAAAATAATAATAATCATGATTTAAATGTGTAGTGTTCGCGTAAACAAAGTACGTTCTCTACCGATCAACCTACAAGTAAGCAGAAAACACAACTTTGGAGATGAGTAACTTTATGAAAAATAATTAACTTAGTACATATATGCTTTATTTAATTATACTTATTTTGTATTAAAACACACATACTCACATGTATACATACTTACGTATAAAATGTAAGTTTAGAGGATTCAATTTACTTTACCACAATGCCTTGCAATGTATGTATATTAATAGTCAAAACAAACTTGAATATCTGAAGATTGTTCTAATAGAATAGGTGCGCCACTTAGTTTTCATGTATATATTTGCCGCCCTTCGCAAGTCATCGCTAAGTTTCAGCAGGGAACGATTTAAGTTAATATACCTAAACTTGCCCTTCACTCTACCTTATACACGAACGATTAGTAACTTATTTTTAGCTGGGTTTCTCATTTCGGCTTAGTAAAATTTAGTCTTTATTATAAACTAGCTATTCACTCGCACGTGAGTTTCAATTAAATTATTATTTATTAAAATCTCTTTTAGAGTCACTTCGATGTCTCTACGTCTGTTTTTCAAAGAATTTTTTGAATAGAAAAATATGCTAAAAGAAAACGTGAAGAAAAAAGTTTTCCAGAATTGCATTCATATCATATATTTTTTACATCGGCGGGTCTTTGGATGTATCCGTAAAACGTGAAATTGTCTTGTAATTAAAATGTATTATTATTATTATTTACATTTTACTCATTTATTAATATATTATATTATTATATTTTATTATTTATTTTATTTTTAAAATAAAATAAAAAAATAAAATAACATAATTTGGTTTTAACAAAATAATTATGATTTCATGGTCTTCTATGAATTTACGGTATAAATAAACATTTTTACGATATTTGATTTATAAATCATTGGTCCAATTTAATATTGATTGTTACCATAAAATAGATGCTGATATTTTTCAGGTAGACCTTAATATTTCGTGAATTCAGTTTAATAATGATGAATGCTACACATGGAGTAAAACTAATTTTACGGATTTTATCACGAATAATTTTAACTATTTTACGCTGCTTTTTTACACAACTTTTCATGAAAATTCATCTCTGATGTGAAGCACCGATGCTCCGGGAAGTCTGAAGAGAAGGGAGACACTTGGGAGGAAGTGAAAATGCGTACAGAATCGGGACTTAAAACTATAGCAGCCTGGTTAAGTAACAACCTACTCTCATTAAACACGCATAAAACAAATTATATTTGTTTTGCTATTTGCAATTACACTCAACCACCAGCCAACTTCAGCATTAAAATACACACTTGCCAAGACAGCCTATTTTTTTAATTGTGACTGTGCTGTTATTGATAGAGTAGACAAAACAAAATATTTAGGTGTTATTATTGACCAGAGACTGTCTTGGTATAATAACCATATTGAATTAAGAACTGGCCGCATAAGAAAATTAATGTGGATTTTCAAAAAGTTAAGACATGTAACAACCAACGAATTATTGATCAAAGTATATACAGCACTGGCTCAATCTGTTCTTACTTATTGTATCCCAGTATGGGGAGGAGCTTTAAAAACAAGATTCCTTGAGGGTGAGCGAGCTCAAAGAGCCCTGCTTAAGGTCTGCTATTTCAAACCATACCGATTCCCCACTACTGACCTTTATAATTTGTCTAGTGTCTTGTCAGTTCGAAAGTTGTATATTTTATTCTTATTGCTTAAAATTCACAAATCTACTAGGTATGAACGTGACAAGACAAACAAAAGAAGAAACGACTTAGTTCTATATACATCGGTATATAGAACTAAGTCTAATCGCTGTAAAACGACATTTGCTTCAGTACAATATGAGAAAAGGGCAGTATACTTATATAATAAAATAAATAAAATCTTAAGCATATATCCATTGCATAGCATAGAAGTTAAAAACAAAACAATAGAATGATTGAAAACCTTAAATTACAACGAAACCGAAACACTTTTAGAAAAAATTACTTAACTTGTTACACATAATTAATAATTTACTAAATACACCATACCTCAACATGCACACACCACATACACATACACTACACAATCGCACAACTAACACCAACGGATATTTTATTGTAAAAATACTACATAAGTTTAACTGTAAGTCAAAAATCTATGTGTTACCCAAGTTCTAAACATTAATTTATATAAATGAAGGACGGGAAGAGCGGAGCCTCCTAACACAAGTTTCCGAACTTAAAAGGAGTGTTCCAATAATGTATTTAATTTTAATGTATGACTGGTTTGAGAATAAAGATTTTTGATTTTTGATTTTTTTTAAGTATGTCGGTTCAGTATCGTCGCAACCATCATTATATTACGATTCTTTCTAAGGGTGATTCGTGAGGCTATTAAAATTAAAAAAAAAAACATCCGCATTTCAACAGAGAAGATGACTAGGTGCTACCATCTGCTTGGGGTTCCCCCGTGGTCATGGGTTCTGTAAAATGCTCGTAACGTTAGGAATTAAGAAAAGTTAAAATTAAACGTGATAAAATCCTTAAGATTAGTTTTATTTATATTATTATTGCAAATTAAGTTATATTTACATTGAATATGGAAAGAACTATACACTCAAGAACGGTAGTAAAAAATGTTCGCCTTGTTATGGCAACGAAAGAAAAGCCGTCACCTTCTATCGTATCGTGTGTGTCGTAATAGCCGTCACCTTCTATCGTATCGTATGTGTCGTAATAGCCGTCACCTTCTATCGTATCGTGTGTGTCGTAATAGCCGTCACCTTCTATCGTATCGTGTGTGTCGTAATAGCCGTCACCTTCTATCGTAACATGTGTGTCGTAATAGCCGTCACCTTCCATCGTATCGTGTGTGTCGTAATAGCCGTCACCTTCTATCGTATCGTGTGTGTCGTAATAGCCGTCACCTTCTATCGTATCGTGTGTGTCGTAATAGCCGTCACCTTCTATCGTATCGTGTGTGACGTAATAGGCAACAGAGGAAAACAAACAGGAGATGGGCAACATCGTCTTCCTGACAACAGTTCAAAACAATAAAAGCTGCGACTGGCAACCCGCCTGCAAAACGTGGCATCTATAGCAAACATCCTATTTGACATTTATATGTTCACTAGCTTACCAGGCAGACGTTGTTCTGCCCTTTTCGACGACCCTTTGTCATGTCCAATTAAAAATCCTTAAATTCGAAAAAATAATTGTGGGTCACTCATGGGCAAAACAGCTATCCTATCTCTCAAGTTGGACCAAACTGCACACGGTGTGCAAATTTGATTAAAATCGGTTAAGTAGTTTAAGAGTCCATCGCGGACAAACAATGTGACACGTAATTTATATATATTAAGATATTTCATATTTCAATTTATATTATATAGGGTTATTTTTCAAAGAGTAGCCAAATTTTAAACTTAAATTCTAGTATATAAATAATTATATACCGTTATTGCAGTTTTTGAAAATGCGAATAAATATGGCTTCTACTTTTATTTGTAATTATCCCAAATTTATTGTGATTTAAAAGCAACAACGTTTTTGGCTACCGATCAACCTTCACGAATGTGTGCGTGCGCAGTAAAGTCAGTTAAAATGATTTATTACCACGCATTTTCAATTTAAAAGATAAAAAGGACAGAATGTTTGAGATGTATTTAATTTATAGGTACCCATTTGCACCCATTGCCTATATTACTTATTCTGAATATTGTCAGCAAATTTGTCCGATTATTGAAAATCTGTATCTTCAGTTAAGTGGACTTTTGATAGGCTGTAATGATGAAGGATGATGAGTTCTACTCTTACAAATCTCTGCTTCCCTTAATATTTACGCTGGAGTGAAAACAATAAAGCAACATTTTCGAAAGTATGAATGAAATAAAAACTGCTTAATTGCCCCATTAAAAGTAGCAGCCTACATACATGTCACTACTGGTCACAGGTCGCAGAGAGTTTTTTTTGGCCAAAAAAGTGTTCGTTGTGCTGATCACAACGCGGGATCACCTTAATTGGGAGACTTCACAAAAGCCTTAATTTTTCTGAAAAAAATAAAGCTATCTTAAACTTCAAATTGATTCATAAGTCTCATAAAAGTTAAAAAAAGTAAATTAGCAGCATCAATTTAGTCTTACTACTGTGCACAGGTCTCTTCATTACCCATTTTCCTTGGGAGTAGGGGTGCTGGGATAAGTGGTGACGGCGATAATGCAAGCAATTGAGCAGCGTAACAGTGAAGTTGTGCTTCAAACTAGATAAGACACATAATTTTAATTTATTACGCGGATCTGAGCAAGTTACTCATTTAACGACTTCAATATAATTTCTTTCCGCAAAGTAACGCTTGATTCTATTAATTAAGAATTGACCTGCGAGTTGTGGTGGTTATGGCACACTTTCCTTACAATGAGGAAGTTCCATATCCAGTAGCAAATTGTTACGGAGTCATGAGAAGGGATTTATGTAATACTACACTTCATTTCATATGCTATCATAAAAATTCATTTCTGCGGTGTGAATAACATTATTTATAATATATTAATTTATTCTTTATCAAATACCATACAAAAACATGCATTGAATATATTATCTAAAGGTACATGCAATGGGCGGTCTTATTGCTGACAGCAATCTCTTCGAGACGACCAATCGATGAACAGGATTGTAAGAAGAATAAAATGGTGACTCTGTGTGATGAGACAAAGAATAAAAAAGTATATAAATTCAAATTTTGGATAATGTTTTACTTTTCTTAGTGATCTAGATCAGATCTAAGAAATTAAAATTTATTTTTCCATCTTCATTAACATGTAATGATAAAACATTATAAGAATAATTAAAAAAAAGTCATAGAGTGAGTTGTGGTGGTAGCTCACGTACCAGTGGGTTCGATATGAGTGCTGATATACACTTTCCAGGCGATGAAGAAAAAATCTTGAGAAAATTCAAATGAATGAGAATGTTCAAAGAAAAAAATAAGTGAAGTCCACAAACAAGCGGTGAAGCAGCGCGTCGATCTAATAACTTACCTATTACCTTGTTTACATTATAACCCTGATCATCGCTGGAATCCTAATCATTCATGAAAATCGCTAGAAAGGTCTTCTCGTAGGAAGATATTAAAGCACAACTAGACCTTCAGAATGGAGATAAGGAATAGGAAGGGAGAAATAAATAGATTATAATATACAGTTTATTCAGTATTTTAGTTTTACAAGTCGTAATTCTTAGGTTGGTGTACTCCATAAATATTTTATATATTATAATTCTAAATACCTATGCACTAACGTCGAGGAAAATGAATATTTATGTTGCCGCTTTACACTTCTATCGAATAAGACATCAAAAAATGACAGACATCGAAGCTATTGCTGCAACAGCGCTCCGTGTCCGTAGTTTATACAATATATTTGTAAATAGCGCAACACGGGTCACCGGCGGACCAGAGTAGGAATAGCCATACGCAGGCATCTCCCTCTGTCAAATTATGTCCATGTGTATTAAGTCCACATGGTCCTGTTCTTACAATAAAACTAGTTGCAGCCGCACAGCTCACTAGATCGACTGAATCGACGTCCAACAAAAATGACGAATTATTCAGTTTTCTTGCTAAAGAGATCTGTGACTTCAAATTTACATAAAAATTGCGTTATCTTGTATATATGAGTAATTTTGATTCACATTATAGATTTTTTTTTAATTTAAAAACTACGATAATAACGCTCGTGTTTTTTCGATTTCTTTACCAACACAGACCGCTCGCTCTTATACATTATGTAGATGTGCAGGTGTTCATTGTCATTTTATTGTTTTAATTGTTATGTGTGAGTTTGGTCGTGGCAGACCATTGTTTTAGTGTGCTTGGATTTTCCCCCTTAAAATTGACAGATAGTTCTGTATCTTTGAAAAACGTTATGGTTACTTTCAGTCAGTACGGTTCAGAACGGTTCAGTCCGCCGGTGGTCCGTGTTGCTGCTCTATGTATATGCTCTATGTATTCCATGTTGGTCGAGCGATTGTACGCGTAACTGCTGATCATTTGCCCCTGCGCTTCAACTCTCTGCTGTCATCTAATTGCGAAGATTGCCTGTCTCCTTTGGGACTGGTCGTGGGATATTATTTTATAGTTATGTGGGTATTTTAAAAATAAATCAAATCAAAACCAAACGCTGACGTCATATACGGTCAATTACGGCAATTTATTGTAATAAGATGTACCCCTCCCCCTCCCCCCCCCCCGTTACTACCAAAATACACTAACAGTAGTATCGTAAGGAACTTTTAATGAATATTTTTCCTTTCTGCAACACTGACCAGTAATTTTTGGGTAATTTAAACGTCGCTTAATTGAACATGGCGCTACGTATTCTTTTAGATCCCAGAATATGATTCGTTAATTCGATAATAGCTCTAAAAAATTTATGCGAGTTTATTGCTCCAATCAGATGAGGACGACATTTTAACAACCGGATTACACAGATTACTTCCCTTTCGCTCACTCAGCGACAAGTGAGCGAGCAATTTTGACTTACGCACATACAAAAGGAAATACAATACCAAAAGGAGCAAGAGGAGTGATGCGTTTACATATTCGCACTACCCTATTTCTTGCCTGTCTGTCTAAAGTAGAGATCTAAATTTAAATGTTATTCGTCCGTCCGTCGATCTGCCTGTCCGTCAACGGGCTATATCTCGTGATCCGTAATAGGTAGACAGTTAAAATGTTCACAGAATGTGTATTTCTATTGTCGCTATAACAAAAAATAATAAAAATAAATCATAATTTAAAGGGAGCTCCTCTACTAGAAACGAGCTATTTTGGCTTTTGTTCGATCGATCCTAATAAGGGCAACAAGTGGACGCTTGAAATGCTCACAGAGTTTGTATTGCTATATATTCGCTAAACATGATAATGAAATAAAATTATATTTAAAAATTAAACGGGTTGCCATACAGGAAACGTGTTTTTTCTTTTACAAAAGTATTTAAAAAGGAACTACATAGTATTAAATCTTGTACGATGGTACGGAACCTTCCATGCGCGAGTCCGACTCGCACTTGGCTGGTTTTTTATAATATTTTGTTGGGGTTTACTATACAAAATGCACGAAAAATCTATTGACGTTGTTAGATAACTGTACAACCGTCTAGAATATGACAAACATGGAATGACTTTTACCACGGTAAAATACTTCATCGCCAGAGTAGACTGAAAAATTAATTGAAATTATGTAACTCTTTGTGTCTATAAACAAGGCGAAAAGCATTGGGCAAGCAAAAGTGTAAAATAAATTTCCGAAGTCGTTTACTGTATGACTAAAATAAAACGTAGTAGGTGGGGCAGTATTCACTAATGAATTTTAATTTGATACAGCAACAAGTTAATTATGGGTAGTCATTTGTTCGGTCGATCATCGGTGGATGACGATCAATAGACGTGTGATTTAAAATGAATAGTGACATAAAATATAAAATATTGGGCTATGATGAAATATACTTATTTCTTTTTTTAGAAAAAAGGTGACAAACGAGTACGCAGTCCACCAGATGTTAATTCGGTACTGTGGCCCATGGAGATCTCCATTTATCTTCGACTTATAATCAATACGCAGATACATTGTCGTCCCTGAGGACTAAGATGCTTTGTTGATGCCTTGTTTCCAGTAAAAAGAGGTCTTCGGTTCTCTACACTTATCATTAAGCATTTAGCTGCTGTTTTACGCTATTATTCTGTGAGACCGTGATCCCTCCCTACTCGAACCGAACCATGCGTACTGCTACAGTATAGTTGCAGCATGGCACTACCATGTCGAAATTATATGTTTTTTATAGAACAATGCTGCAGCTATATTACGATTGTAGCGTGAATACTTAGTTATTCCAGTTACTCGACTCCTTGGCTGCCTCGTTGGTTTAGTGGATGTAGTAGTGCGACTGCTGATCATGAGGTCCTGGGTTCAAATCCCGGGTTGGGCCAAAAAATTAATTATTGAGTTTTCCGTCAAGAAACTCTCAGTAGTTGCCCGGAGTCAGGAAGTTGGCGGTGTCTAACACCCGTGCCCCTTGCCGTGTAAAAGCGCGTAAAGCCTTTGGTCCTGCGCCTGATCTCTCTCCGGTTGTGTCGGTTGACCGTCCCATCGAATTATGAGAGTGAGAGAATGGAGAGTGCACCTGTACTTGCGCATACACTAGGACACTATAATCCTGTCCTGCGCCGATGGCTAGCCTCCGTTGAGGCAGGCCGCCATGGCCGAAATTCGGTCTCGAGGACATTACTCGACTCCAAAGAGTCAGTTCTTCCTTCATGTCAGTCCTTCCATTCCTTCAGTGGTAAAGCTTAAATCACTTTTAATAAGTTCTTGTAATCTTTGTGCAATAAAAACGATTCTTTTCTATCCTAATGAATGGGCTCGATAGGGAAAGTAGGACGCTCTCACAGAATCATCATCATCATCATAATTACAGCCCTTCACAAGTCCACTGCTAAACATAGGCCTCCCCCAAGTAATGCCACAAAGCACAGTCCTGAGCCACCTGCATCTAACGACTTCCCGCATGTTACCTGACCTTACCAGGTCGTCACTCCATCTAGTGGGGGGTCGCCCTTCACTACGCCTACCGGTACGAGGCTGCCACTCGAGAACCTTTCTTCCCCATCGGTTATCGGTTCTTCGAGCTATATGGCCGACCCATTGCCACTTCAGCTTACTAATCCGTAAAATAGCTGCTTAAAGCCTGATTTTTGGTGATATTTTTGAATTTTGATATTTAAGTGAGGATAGATGTAAATATCTACGGTCCACATAATCCACTTTCCATTAGGTGGTCTATGAACTCCTTTTCACATTTAAAAAGAAGGATTTGGTAGATATTCGATCTTATAGCGCAAGTGCAAATACATACCTTTATGCTCTCTGTATACTTAGAATAGAAGGATCGTCGCTTGTTTAATCGGTGAATTTTCATTGTCTTTATTTTCATTAATTCATTCTTTACGTAGTTCATAGACTTCCTTGTGGATTGTCTAATAGAGAGTATATTTGCCGTAACTGCCACACCAGGCCGGTTTTTTATTATTTTGAGCAACCGCACTTTTTTATTATTTTGAGTTTTTACCAAGAAGATATTAAAAACCTACGATTTTATTTTCCACATTTTTTACGACGAGATGATAAGGGTAAAAATACTTTTACGCTACTAAAATACGGCGATATAATTTTCTGTATTAATTTTTCATAGACATAGTATTTTTTTATAAATTAATCAATACACAAAGTGAAAAATAAATAAAAATACAATCATGATTTTATTTGTTTATTTGTCTTTTGTTTCAATGCATTATATATTTAAATAAGTTTCATAACAAAAGTTTTAGAGTAGTATGTATAGACTTATACTATATTTACGCCTGTAGTACTATCGACTCAATGTTCATGGTTATGAAGGTTATAATATACGTTAATGAAATTTATGTAATAGAATACAAAATTTTTGCATATTTCAAACGTTATATCATCCAGCTAGAAATATTAAATTGTGTATTTAAATTACTGGGTCGATTTAATAATTAATTTTCGCTGTTCATGTTTATTAATATTCAATTGTATGGCCAGGGAATCCCATTTTGTCTTTGTATTTTTTGTATTCTTACCCCTTTTTCAAAAAGAATCAGCCCAGTAACTTTTGACTCGCAGCTTCTCATGTACATATTATTCACTAAGTATAAAAATATTAATTTCAGAATATCATCTCAGCATAATGAAACAAAATAATTTTCGTGAAATGAATTTATAAAAATAGCCAATAAATAATATATTATCATCTCATTTGTACTCCGTCCCATCAGAGCAGCTGGCTATGTACCATTAGGTTATGTATATATAGTTACTGTACTAAGCACAAAACACGTAATTATTGTATTATGTAATCAAATTTTTTACTAAATACAGACATTATCTATAACAATGCGTTGAATACAATTAACGACATTATAGTATTTGAAATTAGTTATAACTATATTGCTCATATTTGTACAATGTTTTCATCGCGTATTGGTGTTCTATTTTAGAAAATATATGTATAACTACTATGCAATTACATATATTTAACATTAAATGATTTAAAAGGTGTTATATGAAACCTTACTATTTGAGGAACTATGAAATAAACAATATCAAAATCACTCTACAAAATTTACAATGCAAAAACATTATACCTGACAATAGAAGCAATTATCCGCAGAACAATACAATCCCTATTAATAACAAAAACGTAGCGTTTTAGTAATGGACCTTCAAATATACAGAGATATAAATAAGCCCTCAATTATATAGTTAATACTTACAACAATATGAATTTTATACACAGAGAAATGTAAAATTATAGGGTAATGTTCTAATCATCTTTATTTGCAAAAATTATTTACACTTTTATATACAAAGCTATCACATAATACAAGTTTAATCGTATCAATATTTACATTATTGCATAATTTCCTAGTTCTTATACAGACATTTTGTAACTATTATAGAACGAAGCACGTTTGCATTTTAATCGTCTTTTTAAAACCTTTGTTAAACATACACTATATGTGGCTTCTCCGGGGTTCTATGATGAGGTATTGTCTCATAGGCGAACTGTTGGTAAATGTGTTCTTCACTATCCTCCTGGTAATAAGGATTTTTATCGACGCTATGCCAAGATGGATTCAATGAATGAAAATTATTTGTAACCGATGATCCGATCATTAAATATCGATCGACATCTCTCTTGTTTTCTACTTCTCTGCTTCGTGTTGAATATCCTAACCCATTACCAAGTTTTGTGACATCACTGTTCAGCATTACACTTGTCATTACCTGCTTTGATTTGTCACCTTTACATTTTTTCAAAGGCCCCATAAAATATAGTCCTCCGCCAGCTAGACTTATAATAATACTCACAGTCATAACAACGACCGCTACAATGACCCACCCGTTCGAGCACCCGAATTCTGATTCAGGGATTGGCACGAGTAAAACACCTTTCAAATGTTCAGGAGCAGAACATTTAACATCTTCATAATCTATTTTTAGTATGGCACTATTGTTATCAGTTCTTTTCATATTAATTTCGCATTCCCTACCCAATTTCCATAACCAAAGCAATGAACAATTACAAACGAAGGGATTACCCGAAATTTCCAATTCTTGTAATCTATCAATAGGAAAATGGGAAGCCTCAAGTGTTTCTAACGCATTATTTTTCATATAAATATGCGTAAGTTTTGGATTTCCGTGAAATAATCTTGGTGGCACTTCCCTTACTTTAATATTCTCATTCATCCAAATCTTTTGCAAATTGATATTATCAACAAATGCTCTAGAATCAAATTTTTCAAGATCAAAAAGTCTGCTTAAATGCAAATGTTTTAAATGGAACAAACTTTGAAATGACAATGCCGTTATATTCTGAAAAAAGTTTCCGCTTAAGTATAAATGAGATAAGTTGGATAGTTTCGAAAGCGCAGATGTAGGGACAGAGGTCATATTGTTATCACTAAGATCTAAATGTCGCAGTGAAGGCAAATTTTGAAATCCCAGTTGATCAACATTTTCTATGATATTATTTTTAAGGTCTATATGTTTTAATTCCTTCAAATATGGTACTCCTTGCTTAAGTACTTGTTTAATTAGATTTTCAGATAAATCTAAATATTCTAAGTGGACTAAATATAAAAGATTTGTTGATGGTATGTCTAGAATGGAATTGTTTTTAAGAGAAAGAATCTTCAAAGATGAAAGGGGTTCGAATGTTTCTATTTCAAAACTTACCAAGTTATTGCTTGATAAGTCCAGCCTCTCCAGGGCAGATAAGTCTTTGAAACTTTTTACATGTATATTTAATATTTGGTTATTGGACAAATCCAGATCAACAAGTCTTTTTAATCCGATGAACGTGTCTACGTCCAGGCGTTTGAGAAAATTGTGACTCAAATTCAAATGAGTCATCTCGATATTATTTTCAAAATTTTTACTACCTAAGTCTGGAATTTTGTTGTGGGAAATATCTAGAACTGTCAATTGAGTGTAAAAGGGAAAGGTATAGAGCAAATTGCTGATTGAATTGTGAGTAAGATTTATATGCGTGGCTTCTGGATTGAGCTGAATGGGTACTATTTCTAGGCTGGCGTTGGCACAGGAAGCAGCACGTAAGGCGTCGTCGCAAGCACAGCGCGCCGGACACAAAGTGCGCGCGGCAGCACCCCATGTCCATGCAACCACCACGATCCACCAACGCCACTTTGCTATGCCGTGTGAACCCATACCATCTCATGTATGCGCCGCCAAAGATCTGGAAAAGAAACAAAAAATTTAATAAAATGTGTAATATGTGATTTCCATAAAATATAATGCTGACACTCAGATGACTAATTCTCATTGCTGTAGATGGGATCTTGCAAAATTTACTCATAATTTATTTTAGCTATAAATGTTCCCAGCTAGTTCACCCTAACCCTAGTCTATGATAACAAAATCCAGAAATATATAATATTATCAGCAGACAACATCTAAACATAATTTTTGCCGAAAACTGCAGATAACAAATGCGCCCCTTCGTAATTTGTGGGGGTGCTTGGAAGGGAGTTGAATTGTTTCATTCAAATTAACATGATAAGCAAAACAAAAGCCATCAAAAATTATGACTGTGCAGTGGGAAAAGGAGATTTGCCCATTTTTCAATATCTCTTAAAAAAACTAATGTATCCAGCGTTTATATATATATATATATATATATATATATATATACATATATAAAACTTATAATATATATATATATATATATATATATATATTATAAGTTTTATATATATATATATATATATATATATATATATATATATATATATAGATATTATAAGTTTTATAATAAGTGTTAAAAATCTTGAAACCGAATTTGAGCTAACATTTTTTCGAGAAATGTAAACCAACGTAGCAGCGCCATACCTTCACTCCTCGACAAACTCTTTAGCCTCAACCGTTTAACAATGGAACCTTAAGTACTTTAAATTAAATGTTCAGCTTTACAATTCGGTGGAATGTATAATGAATAGCACCGTAACATCTGTTAACGAAGGCGAATGATCTCCAAAGTTTTCACGCGCGGGAATAACTAATTGCGAAGGTTTGGAATTCAATTTATGGCGTCTAGTACGCCTCTCGGGATATCACGCTATGCTAAAGTATTAATAATGCAAAACAGTGTCACGAAAAGTTTTTGATTCCGAATGTAAATTGAATTAGGCAGTAAAGTTTTTATTGAGCTTGTGCGAACGTTGTGTTAAATATCGTCAAAACTTGAACAATGTGTTTATTTATTGGATGGATGATAGAATTATGGTTAAAGACGGAATTATAGGTGCATGTATTTCCAATAATATTATAATGTCGTGAGAAGCATTTCGTGTTTCCATCTAAGATGCGAGAAGTCGCGCCGCTTGTCTCCCTCGGCAATTCGATATCACCCTACACGAATGGATTACACCAGCCCGCCTGAATTACGGAAACCATACGTATACACACATTCGATACTTATTAGATGTACTTGTATATGGTGGATTAATGCTGGTATACTTTAAATATATTCTAGATCACGTAATTTAAAACATAGTATTAGCAAATATATTAATAGTTACTTTGCAACCATCCGCTCAATTAAATACAATAATAATAATAATAATTTCTTTATTGACATTCATGGTTCACAATTTGAAATGGGTAGAAACCTGAGTCTCCTAGCTAGGTTACTGAGTAACCTGTATTTAGGAGATACAGTCCCATCCCCCCTGTTGATTAGGAATACATAGTAGTATTGTTTAAAATTATTATAATTTTTTAAATAGAAATAATATTTATACAATTTTAGAGACATAATAAAAACGATCTCTCTCTCTCTCTCTGTGTGTGTGTGTGTGCGCGCATGTGTGTGTGTGTGTGTGTGTGTGTGTGTGTGTGTGTGTGGGTGTGGGTGTGTGTGTCAGTGAATGTATATGTAATACTTAAAAAAATAACATATACAATAGTGTCTTACCTAGATTGAAGAGCATCTCCCGCCCTCCCTCAATCGCGTGAACTAATCCAGTCACCACTAATCCCAGCACCACTACTCCCAACACCACTATTCTAGGAAAGACACATCATCGACGTGTTTCGCCTCTACAAGAGGCATCTTCAGGTGATATAGACTCTACGGCGGCTGCCGTATAGTCCGCAGTCTCAAAGTAACTATTAATATCTTTATTATAATGGATTTCCTTTTTCTATCAATTAACGTAGTATTAGATTAAATTAAGAGTAATTAAATCAATACACAAAATTCATACAAATACTACATCATCCCGTGGCGTTAAAGGGGATAGAGGGCTACTAAAACAGATGATGACCATACTAAAAAAATATATAATAAAAACTGCGGTTGCCAACCTTTCAGCAAATCGTGGGAACTATGCCAAAATTCCTCTGATTAGGCAACCTATGAGGAAGATTTTAGTTCAGCACTTTTAATAGGTTGTAATGAATAAATGAATAATATATACAATTCAAAGCACTATATATAATTCTGAATAAAGTTTTGCCGTTTATTTTTGTAAATATGTCAGATTTTGTTATTCTTTATATTTTTTTCACAATCTACACATTATATATAACTGGTTATATAAATGTAAAAATGTATGTTGATGAATATTATTCAATATTAAAATGTCAACTGACAAAGTCTTCAATCGTTATCGTAAATTAGTCTGATGAAATTTAACTAAAGGTGAACGCAGTTCGCGATACTAATACGAGTACAAGGAGCGAAAAGGGGCACGCCCTCCATTTCCGAATCTAAACTGCTCCGGCCGGCACTCTTTTGTCTTTTAATTTCCTATCCGCCAGTGCGCGCTTCCATCGTGAATTTCGCTTTCGTGAGCTTCGTTAACTTGTATCGGTCTTTGTTGTTGCCTATTGAACTTTTCCATTACCGAAGTCATCGATTGAAACCACTAAATTTGTTGGAAAATTTGCCTCGCTGAAATCAAGGTCTACGGAATTGAGCAGCGCTTCTTGCGATTATTCTACTCTGCTTTTAAATTATGTTGTGACTTTCGTTTAATAAAGGAAAACAAATTAAATTTCGAACAAAGCGTCACTTTATGTTTATTTGGAGTCCTGCCGTATACAAAGTGCCACCTAGCAGCATTGGACTCAGTGGACAGACGTGCTAAGAGGCTCATTGGTAACCTCGATTTAGTTGAAACCAATCGTCAGCCTCGAGCACAGGCGCAGAGTAGCTAGCCTCTCGGTATCCTATATGATAAAGGATGCATTTCGGAGAGTGTACACAGGAATCACATGCTTTAACCCCCCCCCCCCTCTTTTTCATTGGGATTTTAATTAATCATATAATTTCCACCATGTTTATTTTACAAATTAAATATAGAATAATTATGTTTGCATATTGTTTAAATATTTATCTACAATATAAAAACTTATTTTTATCTATTAAGCATTATCAAAAATACATAATATATCACATATTGAACAATTTAAGGATCGCCATGGGACTCTTGATATAATTTACTGTCTGATTGTTCCCAAGCACATTTAACAAATTTAATTTCAAAGGGTATCTCTAATAGCCTTATTATTATTAACAAGTAGCAAAATCGGACCATTTAAATTATCGAAATGCTCCACTTAGATCGGTTTAACAGCGACCGTCGAAGTAGTCAGCTATGGAGGCATCGAACGGTTCCCACTAAAGTTATCACGGTGTTAATACAACTTGAGACATTACTTACACAAAGGGAGGTTTACGACGGTCGAGACAATAAAACTAGTGTAAACGGCAAGTAAGCTATGTCTGTCTCATTCTCACTATCTTCGTCTGTTTGTAAATTTGTATTTCTAATAGATTACTTAGGTTATTTTAATTACTAACAAATATTGTAAATAAATAAGTAAGATCTCTCGAGTGGCAGCATCGTACCTGGATGGCTGGCGTCTTATGACCATCCCCATATGTTCAGCAGTGGGCCTATGTTCAGCAGCCTTGAAGTACTGTAATGATGATAATAATGATTTGCCATGAAATAACAGCTGGAGTATGTCTAATGATAATTATAATTTGATTTCCATAAATATTTACATTGCGAAATGGCACTAAGTCAACTGGTATTGTCTACATATGAACTCTAATTGTACACAAAGTTTTCTGATACGCTTATATATTTAATTTACAAGGGAACTGCTAGAAGTTTTTTGGCGTCCGTCAAAGTGCGTACGTGCTTCATGGTTTGACGATCGCAACTAATAGTTTGAATGGCGTCGGGCACTAACGGGCATAATGAGAAAACTTGGCCGGCTGCTGATAAGTCTGCCGCTTCAATGGTCGTAGGGTGTAGGCGAGAAGCGAGCGGAGCCGCTCATGATGATCTAACAGCAGTTTTAAACTCCTTAACTTTAATTTCGTTAAATAAGTTTGCGGCTCATACTAATGATTTCGCCTGTTATCATTTAGATGCAAATTTAAAATATTAAGTTAAAATAAAATTTAAATTTAAAAAAATTAAAGTTACAGCCTATTCATTCCACCATTTCTGATGGGTTTTAAGGCAAGAAAATATCCGCCACGCTGCCTCAATCCGCGTTGGTGAATTGCACATGTCTTCAAAAATTGTTTTTCTTATTTCTCAGACATGCAGGTTTCCTCACGATGTTTTCCTTCACCGCCGAGCACGTGGTGCACTTAAAATTTCTATTAAAATTTCATTGGTACCGACGGTGATTGAACCCAGAATTAAAGTGTGTACTAATAAAATTTTGCCGTGTAGTGGCGGTTGAGAATATCCACTACCCCATATCTTCCCGTGAGTGTCGTAAGAGGTGACAGAGGGTGACAGGCAGGAGATGGGCAGCAGCATCTTCCTGATAACAGCAATGATATAATAAAAAACTGCGGTTGCCAACCCACTCGCCAAGCGTGGCAACTATGGCAAATATTCCCCCGTGAGTAACGACGCAAACAAACGGCCCCCAGTCCCCCGTGGCTCCGCAATTCCTGGCTACGTTGGCGACCATTGTAACGGCGGGGCAGGGGGTGCTAAGAATCTCCGGTGGAGGTTTGGTTGCCACCTACGACGACTCGACCTGGCTATGTTGCCAACGCACGCACCCTGAGGACTGACGAGAAGATACTGGAGTTGGAAGAAGAGGTAGACAAGTTGCGCTGGCATATTATTGGGTTATCCGAGATCCGAAGAGAGGGGGAGGACAGGGTAATCCTCGAGTCCGGCAACTTGTGCTATCACCGGGAGGGCGACCATCTGTCCCAAGGAAGTGTCGGATTTATCGTCCACAAGTCTCTCGTCAACAACGTTGTAAAGATTGGGAGTGTGTCGACGAGGGTCGCGTACCTGATACTCAGAATCACCAAACCGTATTCGCTGAAGGTCATACAGGTTTACGCACCAACCTCAACACATCTCGATGAGGAGGTGGAGGAAATGTATGAGGATATTTCTAGAGCCATGAATTCCTCCAAAACCCACTACACGATGTTGATGGGAAACTTCAACGCAAAACTAGGCACAAGAGAAAGCGGTGAGCTGAAGTTAGGGAAATTTGGAGTAGGGCAACGGAACCGTAGGGGCCAGCAGCTGGCTGACTTCATGGAGAAAGAGGGACTCATTATGATAAACTCTTTCTTCCAGAAGCGGCCCCACAGGAAGTGGACCTGGTCGAGCCCCGACGGTTCGACAAAAAATGAGATTGACTTTATTATGACGACCAGACGCCAACTGTTCAGTGATGTCTCAGTGATCGCAAGGGTAAAAACTGGCAGTGATCACCGAATGGTTAGAGGCACACTAAACCTAAACGTTAAGTTGGAGAGGTCTCGTCTAATGAAGTCTACGCTCCGTCCCCCTCGTGCTCTAATCCAGAATCCCGAAACCTTTCAGCTTGAGTTACGTAACCGCTTTCAGTGCCTAAAAGATTGCAATGCAGTAGACGATATGAATGACAAGCTCGTGGAAACTGTCCATGTGGTCGGAGCTAAGTTCTGCAAGACCCGCCGCAGAAGAACACAAAAGCTCTCCGCTCACACTCGTAATCTCATGGCTGTAAGACGAGAGATGAGGCTGCAACCGTCGATAGATTAGACAGCATACAGGCAACTGAACAGACAGATCTCCAAATGCATGCGGCGAGACTTACGCAAATTTAATACTGCTCGTATTGAAGAAGCGACTGAGTGGAACCAGGGCTCCAAAGTCTTTGCCAGAGATCTGTCTGCCAGTGGGAGCCAACTGTCAAAGCTGAAGACTGAGTGTGGCAGCATCGTTTCCGGGACACTTGAGATTCTGAGTGATATTGAGAGGTTCTATGGGCAGCTGTACACATCATCGTTGGAGCCACACGCAAGTGTAAGTAACGATCCAAGAGCGGGTCTTATCCGACACACTATTCCGATGACATTCCGGACGTCAGTCTGAGCGAGATTAAGATGGCTCTCCAGCACCTTAAAAACGGCAAGTCCCCGGGTGAGGGTGGAACTACAGCGGAGCTTCTGAAAGCGGGTAGAAAACCGGAACTTAAAGTCCTTCAGAGGCTCTTTAATTCCGTCCTCCATGGTGGCACTACTCCGGAGGCGTGGAGCAGAAGTGCGGTGGTCTTGTTCTTCAAGAAAGGTGACAACGCCCTCTTGAAGAACTACAGACCGATATCCCTTCCCAGCCGCGTCTACGTGCTGTTTTCGAGAGTCATTACGAATCGTCTCGCACGCAGACTCAACGACTTCCAGCCTCCCGAACAAGCCGGTTTCCGAAAAGGCTTTATTACCATAGACCACATAGATACTTTTCAGCAAATTGTACAGAAGTCCGAAGAGTACAATCTGCCACTTTGCCTGGCGTATGTGGACTATGAGAAAATCTTTGATTCCGTTGAAATTTGGGGGGTGCTACAGTCTCTTCAGAGGTGCCAAGTTGACTGTCGGTATATCGAAGTGCTGAAGTGTTTGTACAATAGGGCTACGATGGCTATCCAAGTACAGAACCATAGTACGAAACCTATCCAACTGCAGAGAGGTGTAAGACAGGGTGACGTTATTTCCCCGAAACTCTTCACCGCTGCATTGGAAGACGTTTTCAACCTACTGGATTGGAAAGGATACGGTATTAACATCAATGGCGAGTACATCACTCACTTTCGATTTGCCGACGATATAGTCCATATGACAGAATCGCTGGAGGACTTAAGCACTATGCTCAATGACCTCAATAGTGCCTCCCAACGGATGGGTCTTGAGATGAACATGGACAAAACAAAGATCATGTTTAATGTCCATGTCACACCTATGCCAGTAGTTGTTGGGAGCACTAAGCTCGAAGTTGTTGACGAGTACGTTTACCTGGGACAAATAGTCCGACTAGGTAAGTCCAACTTCGACCTAGAGATCAATCGACGGATTCAACTCGGCTGGGCAGTGTTCGGGAAATTACGACATATATTATATCTTATATACCTCAATCTCTAAAAACTATATTGTACAACCGTGCGCGTTGACAGTGATGACTTACGGATGTGAGACGCGATCCTTCACTGCTGGCCGTATGAGGACGCTCAAGGTCGCTCGGCGAGCTATGGAGAGGGCTATGCTCGGAGTTTCTCTGCGTGATAAACTTAGAAATGAGGATATTCGCAGTAGAACCAGAGTGACCGACATAGCCCAACGGATTAGTAAGCTGAAGTGGCAATGGGCCGGCCATATAGCTCGAAGAACCGACAACCGTTGGGGAAAAAAGGTTCTCGAGTGGCAACCTCGTACCGGTAGACGAAGTGTAGGGCGACCCCCCACTAGATGGAGTGAGGACTTGGTAAGATATGCAGGAAGTCGATGGATGCAGGTGGCTCGGGATCGTGCTTTGTGGCATACCTTGGGGGAGTCCTATGTTCAGCAGTGGACTTGTGAAGGGCTGTAATGATGATGATGACCCCTGATGCAAGGCTCACTTTCGAGCCCCATATCAAGAAGGTAACTCGCACTGCGCGATTTTACATGGGTGTAGTGATGATGATGATGATGACTAATAAAATTTTAAACCGGTTTACCATGCAATTAATAAAGTTAAATTTACTTTAGATTTTACTAATTAACTTAACCAACCAACAAGGGCTTTCAATAGAAGATTGACATTAAACTTTGGAATTTCTCTAAAGCTTTCTGTAATACATATTATTAATATAATAATTTTTATTTGATGCTTACTATCTGCTGTGGATGTCATTAAAACGTATATAATTCAAAATAAATAAACTAGGCATCCATTTAATTTAATTAATTAAATAAGCATTGCTAACCTTAAATCCGTAGACTAATGAAAGGTCTATTTTAATATGGGTTTAGATTTTAATCATATAAACGATGATAAAGTGTCCGCACCCTAATCCAAGGTGGCCAACAAATTTTAATATTACGGAGAAGCACACCTGCCAATAGTTACGCGCCGTTGCTATTGATTTTGCAATCAATGCCAGATTAGAGAGCTCTCCGCTTACCGCTATTATTGCAGCCAGATTTATTAATTTCTAGATAAGATCTGTTTTATTCAACTTTAGTTTGATAACTTTAACTACACCAAATTTAAGGAAAGAAAATCAGTTGGTACGAAAAATTATAAATTTAATTACAATGTCTCTTTAAATACTATGAGCTTTTAAACAGTAACTAAACTATTATTGTAAGGTCAAATACGATTAAATTCTTAAATATAAGTTAAGGAAATACATAAAATTTGGCTTATCGCATATTTTAATTAACTACGTGTTTAACTGTAGGAAAACGTCTAAGATATAAAAGATATTTCGAGGCTAGTTGAAATTCTCTTATTTCTTTGGACAATAGCGGTGGACAGATTAAGTTAATTAGCTCTAGAAGGAATAGACCAATTACTTCCAGACCCTCCCCAAAAATGAAAGAAGAGCTATACCAAATTACTAGGACGTATATTGTATATATTATTAACTTTTTACTTTACCTTTTTCAGGCAAAGGAGCTCTTGCGAATACTTGTTGACCGATATACACTGAGCTTTTAGTTTTCAATATTCCTTCTGGAATACATTGTTTTACAGGGTTTACATTGTACTAAATGAATTGGTTGCTAACTACAAAAGGAAAATTACATTCTCAACGCAAAACGTTGCACAAAGTATCTCCAGTTACCACCCCACAACACGAGCTTGAAACTAAAAGAATAAAAAGAACTTTATAGCGAACAAACCGTCTACACAATTCCATTTTCTCTTTCATGGTAACGGAGCGAGTCTTAGTGAATCAGGCTCCTCTATAGGCGCCTTTATAAACGCAATAATGAGGAGTGGCAAGACGGCATTCAAGCGTGTGCCCTAACGAGTGGCGTCGTTGAATCGACCATGAATCGCGCACAAAAGTTGCCATTCGTTTAGTTATAGTGGTCGAAGGTCCAAATACGAATTTTTAAGTCTTTTACTTTGAAAAATTTACAAATCTTAACAGCACGATACACGCCATAAAAAGTTTTAAGCAGATCAAATAGAGAATATTTAATTGTGCAAACAACTCAAGCAATGATTGGTAAGATACATAAAGAATTAAATGTACTTATTTTATTAACAAACACTGCCAGTTTGCTACTCTGCTACAATAAATACTTATTATTTTTTTATTTTCTATTTTAATAAAAGTCTATTTTTCTTTCGAGTACCGGTAGCAATACGTTTAAATCTATGTTTTGGCTAAAATATATGAAAAAATTCGCACAAAAGAATATTGACTTAGTTATTTTTATTATTTCAAAAAGCGGAAAACAGCCAAGTGTGAACCAACTTCCAAAGCATGGCCTACGCTATCCAACCAAGGGGCTTTTAGTGTACATAAACTTGCTTTTACTTTGACTTTCATT
The DNA here is from genome assembly GCA_036936625.1 of Parnassius smintheus behrii. Taxonomy (NCBI): domain Eukaryota; kingdom Metazoa; phylum Arthropoda; class Insecta; order Lepidoptera; family Papilionidae; genus Parnassius; species Parnassius smintheus. The sequence continues at coordinate 20,694,351 of JAUPFT010000002.1, read as the reverse complement.
ACGATTGAGGATTAAGCTTACCTTGCCTCGATTGAATACGGCCTATGAGTGAATAGTCAATGAACGAATCTAGACTAAACGTACGACGGAGATCAAAAGCACGCTTGCCGGATCTAATTTCATTTATAAAGCTTTCTACTCATGAATACTTCGTTTGCTGGCTTTTAATTACAATTGTTGCCTGTAAAAGATTTTTTTCTTATTTCCATTTTGATTTGAGAATGGTCATTTTATTGAACCGAGTGTTCATTTATGTGCTACCAATTAGGCTCTACAATTATTATATGCAACAGTTCATTTAATAGAAATATTTCAATTTTTTAACTTATTGCCATATATGTAATTTTTATAAAAATTTCTTCAAAATTATGCGACTTGCAAGTTTGACACCCACATTTCAAACGAATAATCCTGATTCTATGTCATCTCTTCCATGATCAGCTTCATCACAGCTTTCCCATTAAAAAAGGAGAACTGTTTATTTTTATTTTAACAATACTGCGATTTTCTGTTATTTATATTATTAAGCAGCCTTTTTTCACACTAAGCTTAAAGTTGAAATAAATTTACACTATGTAGTGATCCATAAAATGTGGGTACGTAATGTAAATTTTAACGTAATAAAAAGAGGGGTTGGGTATACACATTACAACATAACAACATAACACATTTTTGACAAACTTTTAAGAATAGGCGCAAAAGTATGAATAAACGATGATTTCTTGGTTTTCAATACAAATCAAAGTAGTTTTCTAAAATTTTAATATGTATCTTTTTCTTCGCTTATTTTTTTATAGGATAAGGGTGACAAACGAGCACACAGTCTACCTGATGGTACGTGATTACTGTAGCCCATAGATATCTTCATCTATCCTCGATTACGAATAAAAACGCAGATGCGTTGTTAGCCGTGAGGACTAAGGTAAATTGCTCCTTTCCAGTAAGAAGTGTCCCCGGTTCTCTACACTCACTATACGAAACACAGCAGCGTTAAGCTGCTATTTTGCGCTGGTATTCTATGACAGTGTTCCTTCGAAGGTCGAGCCGACCCATTCGTGCTACAAATATATTGCTAGTATAGCTGCAGCATGGCTCTACCACGTTAAAAAACTTCACTAACTAACTACTATTATTTTTTATTATCAAGAATAACCAAAATTAGATTCGTAATAAAACTTCAAAAGTAATCGTTTTCATTATCATAATTTGAAGTCATTAGTATGAAGTAAGAGGCCAACCTATTTAAAGGTGTCGTCGGCAAAGGAAAATGGCGTGCTTACGTCGGTGATATCAAGCAGATACCGCACTAAGCCCGCAAAATGGTTTTAGCCCAAATGAAGACGCAGCGCTACGCCCATCTCACGGAATACTGCAAAATTAGTCAATCCTATCGCGAGCATCTAGAACGTAGTCGGTGAGGCTGAATAATGAAATAGCTCGTTGAGGCGTCGGTTGCGCGCTATCGACACTCGGGCACCGTCGGAACGCGATCGCTCGAGCCGAACCGGAGCGAAAATCCTAAGGATTCTATGTAAGATATCTGGAGGCTCTTTTAGGGTTATTAAATGGAGTGGGTTTTAAGAAAATGAGTTGAGAAACACATTCATATTCCTTTAAGAGCGAGAAAATCCGTGTTCCTCGATATATAGAGTACACCCATAAAATAAATTAGGCCCGTGCTTTATCTTCATTGGGGTGAGCTGCCGTTCATTTGAACGCATTCCCTGATAAAAATCAGCAAAACAAATTGGTAGGAAGAAAATTCCGTTGCCAAAAAAATTTTGTTTTACTTTTTAAAATGCAGGTGCTTATTTATATTAATGGCTTGATTTTGATATCTTTAATAATTTAGTATCAATAGGGATATATACATGACAAAAATATTTTTATGTATGAATTACATTTATTTTCAAACAAATACGTACCAAAAATAAATATAGCTAATTGATATTTTAATATATTAAACCAAGTGTTAATACGATTGTCATAAAGTAATTTAATTTTACTCTGCTAATATTAAAACAGATAAAAAATGATGTGTAATATATGCACGAAAATTAGGTTAATTGTTAGACCTACGAATTTTAAACATTGTATTCTAGTAAAAAAACTTAATGAAGGCATATTATACTTAATTCCTAATTTTGCTTTAAAGCAATGAGCACTACTGTAATGTGCTATTAAAATGTCTGGCGTTGTTGAAAAAGTAAAAGCTTTTACACTTTTACACAAGTATGAATGTTTTCGCTGTGAATTAGACACCGGGAGAAAAATGCCCCTACTGTTATCCATAATTTTCATTCTTGAAATTGTTTCTTTACTTTTATGCTTAAAATGATATACAGACTACAAACCAACTAAACTAACAATGAACTTCATCATTAACTCCTTGAAATATTTTGCGTTTAAAGAAACGAAATCAGCTTATCCTTTTCTTTCTCCGAACTTCTATTAGTGACGCGAAATGTGCGACACCCGCCGGCACAAAGCTCGGTGCACACCCACACGGGGCTTAGTGCACTACCTCCACTGTGAGCGTAACTTGCAACAAAACCTGACGTTTACGTTTCCATTCCATATTGCAGTATTCGAGAGATTCCCTGTAACGTATTCCGAGTTTGCATGCGCGACGTTGGGGTTAGGGTACGCGACGGCGACAGTAATGCGTTTTATGAATGGATGAACGAATGAATGGAAGGATTTCATTTCCAACTAACGATAGATCCGAGAAAAAGTGCAACTTAGTGTAGCTTGGTATCTGTAAGATACGCGCAGATTTTAAATTGAAAAGGATTTGTAGTTAAGTATTAATAATAAATATATGTTCGTGTATATATATATATATATATATATATATATATATATATATATATATATATATATGTTTCAAATGTAAGCTAACTACAAATCCTTTTCAATTTAAAATCTGCGCGTATCTTACAGATACCAAGCTACACTAAGTTGCACTTTTTCTCGGATCTATCGTTAGTTGGAAATGAAATCCTTCCATTCATTCGTTCATCCATTCATAAAACGCATTACTGTCGCCGTCGCGTACCCTAACCCCAACGTCGCGCATGCAAACTCGGAATACGTTACAGGGAATCTCTCGAATACTGCAATATGGAATGGAAACGTAAACGTCAGGTTTTGTTGCAAGTTACGCTCACAGTGGAGGTAGTGCACTAAGCCCCGTGTGGGTGTGCACCGAGCTTTGTGCCGGCGGGTGTCGCACATTTCGCGTCACTAATAGAAGTTCGGAGAAAGAAAAGGATAAGCTGATTTCGTTTCTTTAAACGCAAAATATTTCAAGGAGTTAATGATGAAGTTCATTGTTAGTTTAGTTGGTTTGTAGTCTGTATATCATTTTAAGCATAAAAGTAAAGAAACAATTTCAAGAATGAAAATTATGGATAACAGTAGGGGCATTTTTCTCCCGGTGTCTAATTCACAGCGAAAACATTCATACTTGTGTAAAAGTGTAAAAGCTTTTACTTTTTCAACAACGCCAGACATTTTAATAGCACATTACAGTAGTGCTCATTGCTTTAAAGCAAAATTAGGAATTAAGTATAATATGCCTTCATTAAGTTTTTTTACTAGAATACAATGTTTAAAATTCGTAGGTCTAACAATTAACCTAATTTTCGTGCATATATTACACATCATTTTTTATCTGTTTTAATATTAGCAGAGTAAAATTAAATTACTTTATGACAATCGTATTAACACTTGGTTTAATATATTAAAATATCAATTAGCTATATTTATTTTTGGTACGTATTTGTTTGAAAATAAATGTAATTCATACATAAAAATATTTTTGTCATGTATATATCCCTATTGATACTAAATTATTAAAGATATCAAAATCAAGCCATTAATATAAATAAGCACCTGCATTTTAAAAAGTAAAACAAAATTTTTTTGGCAACGGAATTTTCTTCCTACCAATTTGTTTTGCTGATTTTTATCAGGGAATGCGTTCAAATGAACGGCAGCTCACCCCAATGAAGATAAAGCACGGGCCTAATTTATTTTATGGGTGTACTCTATATATCGAGGAACACGGATTTTCTCGCTCTTAAAGGAATATGAATGTGTTTCTCAACTCATTTTCTTAAAACCCACTCCATTTAATAACCCTAAAAGAGCCTCCAGATATCTTACATAGAATCCTTAGGATTTTCGCTCCGGTTCGGCTCGAGCGATCGCGTTCCGACGGTGCCCGAGTGTCGATAGCGCGCAACCGACGCCTCAACGAGCTATTTCATTATTCAGCCTCACCGACTACGTTCTAGATGCTCGCGATAGGATTGACTAATTTTGCAGTATTCCGTGAGATGGGCGTAGCGCTGCGTCTTCATTTGGGCTAAAACCATTTTGCGGGCTTAGTGCGGTATCTGCTTGATATCACCGACGTAAGCACGCCATTTTCCTTTGCCGACGACACCTTTAAATAGGTTGGCCTCTTACTTCATACTAATGACTTCAAATTATGATAATGAAAACGATTACTTTTGAAGTTTTATTACGAATCTAATTTTGGTTATTCTTGATAATAAAAAATAATAGTAGTTAGTTAGTGAAGTTTTTTAACGTGGTAGAGCCATGCTGCAGCTATACTAGCAATATATTTGTAGCACGAATGGGTCGGCTCGACCTTCGAAGGAACACTGTCATAGAATACCAGCGCAAAATAGCAGCTTAACGCTGCTGTGTTTCGTATAGTGAGTGTAGAGAACCGGGGACACTTCTTACTGGAAAGGAGCAATTTACCTTAGTCCTCACGGCTAACAACGCATCTGCGTTTTTATTCGTAATCGAGGATAGATGAAGATATCTATGGGCTACAGTAATCACGTACCATCAGGTAGACTGTGTGCTCGTTTGTCACCCTTATCCTATAAAAAAATAAGCGAAGAAAAAGATACATATTAAAATTTTAGAAAACTACTTTGATTTGTATTGAAAACCAAGAAATCATCGTTTATTCATACTTTTGCGCCTATTCTTAAAAGTTTGTCAAAAATGTGTTATGTTGTTATGTTGTAATGTGTATACCCAACCCCTCTTTTTATTACGTTAAAATTTACATTACGTACCCACATTTTATGGATCACTACATAGTGTAAATTTATTTCAACTTTAAGCTTAGTGTGAAAAAAGGCTGCTTAATAATATAAATAACAGAAAATCGCAGTATTGTTAAAATAAAAATAAACAGTTCTCCTTTTTTAATGGGAAAGCTGTGATGAAGCTGATCATGGAAGAGATGACATAGAATCAGGATTATTCGTTTGAAATGTGGGTGTCAAACTTGCAAGTCGCATAATTTTGAAGAAATTTTTATAAAAATTACATATATGGCAATAAGTTAAAAAATTGAAATATTTCTATTAAATGAACTGTTGCATATAATAATTGTAGAGCCTAATTGGTAGCACATAAATGAACACTCGGTTCAATAAAATGACCATTCTCAAATCAAAATGGAAATAAGAAAAAAATCTTTTACAGGCAACAATTGTAATTAAAAGCCAGCAAACGAAGTATTCATGAGTAGAAAGCTTTATAAATGAAATTAGATCCGGCAAGCGTGCTTTTGATCTCCGTCGTACGTTTAGTCTAGATTCGTTCATTGACTATTCACTCATAGGCCGTATTCAATCGAGGCAAGGTAAGCTTAATCCTCAATCGTAATGAAAGTCAAAGTAAAAGCAAGTTTATGTACACTAAAAGCCCCTTGGTTGGATAGCGTAGGCCATGCTTTGGAAGTTGGTTCACACTTGGCTGTTTTCCGCTTTTTGAAATAATAAAAATAACTAAGTCAATATTCTTTTGTGCGAATTTTTTCATATATTTTAGCCAAAACATAGATTTAAACGTATTGCTACCGGTACTCGAAAGAAAAATAGACTTTTATTAAAATAGAAAATAAAAAAATAATAAGTATTTATTGTAGCAGAGTAGCAAACTGGCAGTGTTTGTTAATAAAATAAGTACATTTAATTCTTTATGTATCTTACCAATCATTGCTTGAGTTGTTTGCACAATTAAATATTCTCTATTTGATCTGCTTAAAGCTTTTTATGGCGTGTATCGTGCTGTTAAGATTTGTAAATTTTTCTGTGTAAATATATATATATATATATATATATATATATATATATATATATATATATATATATATATATATATATATATATATAAAGTACGTGTCACGTTGTTTGTCCGCGATGGACTCCTAAACTACTTAACTGATTTTGATCAATTTTTGATTCATATTCGCAATATTATTTTATTCCAAATTATATTTGTATATAATTTGACAGTCACAATACATACGCTTTCAAGCGCATTGACGCCAGCGCAGTACGGGTACGTACTGCGCAAGCGTCAATGCGTATAAATTAAATTCATATTATAGTGAAGATAATACAGTGAAATTATTCCTGCTTTTTAATTATTAAAACTTCGTTGTTCAAAACTCTTTGATTAAAATAATATATTACACATGTAAGTATTATCTCATAGTTACATTATTGTATTTGCAGTGCATAGAATTACTGTATTTTGATGGTCATGAGGTACTAAGGCTCCAAGATCTAAATGAATCTGGATATATATATATATATATATATATATATATATATATATATATATATATATATATATATATTAATATATTGCCGTGTAGTGGCGGTTAAGAATATCCACTACCCCATATCTTCCCGTGGGTGTCGTAAAAGGCGACAGAGGGAAACAGGCAGGAGATGGGCAGCAGCATCTTCCAGATAACAACAATTACACAAAAAAAAACTGCGGTTGCCAACCCGCTCGCCAAGCGTGGCAACTATGGCAATATACCCCCCATGAACAATGACACAAATAGACGGCCCCCAGTCCCCGGCGGCCCCGCTCTTCCTGGCTACGGTGGCGACCATGGTAACGGCGGGGCAGGGGGTGCTAAGAATCACCGGTGGAGGTTCGGTTGCCACCTACGACGACTCGACCTGGCAACATTTAACGCACGCACACTGAGGACTGACGCGAAGATCCTGGAGCTGGAAGAAGAGATAGACAAGTTGCGCTGGAGTATTATAGGATTATCCGAGGTCCGAAGAGAGGGGTAGGACACGGTGATTCTCGAATCCGGCAACTTGTTCTAAAACCGGGAGGGCGACCATCTGTCCCAAGGAGGTGTCGGATTTATCGTCCACAAGTCTCTCGTCAACAACGTTGTAAAGATTGGGAGTGTGTCGACGAGGGTCGCGTACCTGATACTCAGAATCACCAAACGGTATTCGCTGAAGGTCATACAGGTTTACGCACCAACCTCGGCACATCCCGATGAGGAGGTGGAGGAAATGTATGAGGATATTTCCAAAGCCATGCATTCCTCCAAAACCCACTACACGGTGTTGATGGGAGACTTCAACGCAAAACTAGGCACAAGAGAAAGCGGTGAGCTGAAGTTAGGGAAATTTGGAGTAGGGCAACGGAACCGAAGGGGCCAGCAGCTGGCCGACTTTATGGAGAAAGAGGGACTCTTTATGATGAACTCTTTCTTCCAGAAGCGGCCCCACAGGAAGTGGACCTGGTCGAGCCCCGACGGTTCGACAAAAAATGAGATTGACTTCATTATGACGACCAGACGCCAACTGTTCAGTGATGTCCCAGTGATCGCAATAGTGAAAACTGGCAGCGATCACCGAATGGTTAGAGGCACACTGAACCTAAACGTTAAGTTGGAGAGGTCTCGTCTAATGAAGTCAACGCTCCGTCCCCCTCGTGCTCTAATCCAGAATCCCGAAAACTTTCAGCTCGAGTTACACAACCGCTTTCAGTGCCTACAAGATTGTAATGCAGTGGACGATATGAATGACAAGCTCGTGGAAACTGTCCATGCGGTCGGAGCTAAGTTCTGCAAGACCCGCCGCAGAAGAACACAAAAACTCTCCGATCACACTCTTAATCTCATGGCTGTTAGACGGGAGATGAGGCTGCAATCGTCAACAGATTTGACAGCATACAGGCAACTGAACAGACAGATCTCCAAATGCATGCGGCGAGACTTACGCAACTTTAATACTGCTCGTATTAAAGAAGCGATCGAGCGGAACCAGGGCTCCAAAGTCTTTGCCAGAGATCTGTCTGCCCGTAAGAGCCAACTGTCAAAGCTGAAGACTGAGTGTGGCAGCATTGTCTCCGGGACACCTGAGATTTTGAGTGAGATTGAGAGGTTCTATGGGCAGCTGTACACATCATCGTTGGAGCCACACGCAAGTGTGAGTAACGATCCAAGAGCAAGTCTTATCCGACACTATTCCGATGATATCCCGGACGTCAGTCTAAGCGAGATTAGAATGGCTCTCCAGCACCTTAAAAACGGCAGGGCCTCAGGCGAGGATGGAATTACAGCGGAGCTTCTGAAAGCGGGTGGAACACCGGTACTTGAAGTCCTTCAGAGGCTCTTCAATTCCGTCCTCCATGGTGGCACTACTCCAGAGGCGTGGAGCAGAAGTGCGGTGGTCTTGTTCTTTAAGAAAGGCGACACCGCTCTCTTGAAGAACTACAGACCGATTTCCCTTCTGAGCCGCGTCTACGTGCTGTTTTTGAGAGTCATTACGAATCGTCTCGCACGCAGACTCGACGACTTCCAGCCTCCCGAACAAGCCGGTTTCCGAAAAGGCTTCAGTACCATAGACCACATACATACCCTGCGTCAGATTGTACAGAAGACTGAAGAGTACAATTTGCCACTTTGCCAGGCGTATGTGGACTATGAGAAAGCCTTTGATTCCGTCGAAATTTGGGCGGTGCTGCAGTCCCTTCAGCGGTGCCAAGTTGACTGTCGGTATATCAAAGTGCTGAAGTGTTTGTACAGTAGGGCTACGATGGCTATCGGAGTACAGAACCAGAGCTCGAAACCTATCCAACTGCAGAGAGGTGTAAGACAGGGTGACGTTATATCCCCGAAACTCTTCACCGCTGCTTTGGAAGACGTTTTCAAGCTACTGGACTGGAAAGGATACGGTATTAACATCAATGGCGAGTACATCACTCACCTTCGATTTGCTGACGATATAGTCCTTATGGCAGAATCGCTGGAGGACTTAAGCACTATGCTCAATGACCTCAATAGTGCCTCATAACGGATAGGTCTTAAGATGAACATGGACAAAACAAAGATCATGTTTAATGTCCATGTCACACCTATGCCGGTAGTTGTTGGGAGCACTATGCTCGAAGTTGTTGACGAGTACGTTTACCTGGGACAAATAGTCCGACTAGGTAAGTCCAACTTCGACCGAGAATACAATCGACGGATTCAACTCGGCTGGGCAGCGTTCGGGAAATTACGACATATCTTCTCGTCAGGTATACCTCAATCTCTAAAAACTAGATTGTACAACCAGTGCGTGTTGCCAGTGATGACTTACGGATCTGAGACGTGGTCCTTCACTGCTGGCCGTATGAGGACGCTCAAGGTCGCTCAGCGAGCTATGGAGAGAGCTATGCTCGGAGTTTCTCTGCGTGATAGACTCAGAAATGAGGATATCCGCAGTAAAACCAGAGTGACTGACATAGCCCAACAGATTAGTAAGCTGAAATGGCAATGGGCCGGCCATATAGCTCGAAGAACCGATAACCGATGGGGAAGAAAGGTTCTCGAGTGGCAGCCTCGTACCGGTAGGCGTAGTGTAGGGCGACCCCCCACTAGATGGAGTAACGACCTGGTAAGATATGCAGGAAGTCGATGGATGCAGGTGGCTTAGGACCGTGCTTTGTGGCACTACTTGGGGGAGGCCTATGTTCAGCAGTGGACTTGTGAAGGGCTGTAATGATGATGATGATGATGATTAATATATATATATATATATATACATATATATAAATTATATATATATATACATCCCGTAACTTATTGTACGCCCACTATGGCAAATTTTGCATATAATGTGGCGTCAACTTGCTTACGACGTCCAATATACGGACGTCAAATAGGAGACTTAGCGCAATGTTCGCAAATTGTCATGCTGATCACAGAAATCAGCCTTGTGGAACAACAGCGTTAATAGGCTTGCAATCGGAGCTTGCACCGTCTACAACGACCTTGATGCCCCGATCTGCAAGAAAGCTGGTGATCCATTCGCACAATTTCTCGGGAAGCCCATAGGAAGGGAGCTTCGAAAGAAGCGCTTTGTGCCAAACCCGATCGAAGGCCATCGCAATGTCCAAACTGACGGCCAATGCCTCCCCCTTGGACTCTACTCTATCTCAATTGTAACTAGAAGGCTGGAAGAAAACAACATGCCCGTAGAATATGCAGTATTACTCAGACACTTTCTTACATCTGGCTACCTATTGTGGAAGGAGGAGTTCTACAAGCAAGTAGATGGTGTGGCGATGGGCTCACCTGTATCTCCCATTGTCGCCGACATATTCATGGAAGACTTTGAGGAGAAAGCCCTGCTTACTTCTCCCATAAATCCAAGATTCTACAAGCGGTACGTAGACGACACTTTCACAATTGTACCTTTAGTTGAAGTAACTGCATTTTTAGACCATCTTAACTCTATAAATTCTAAAATTCAGTTCACAATGGAGTTAGAGGCAAACAATTATTTAGCCTTTCTAGATGTGTTAGTAATTCGGAATCCTGATAACACCTTGAGCCATACTGTGTATAGAAAAAAGACCCATACAGATAGATATTTAAACGGTGATTCTCACCACCATTCTTCACAGTTAGCTACTGTGGGTAAATCTTTATTTCATAGAGCACGAGGGATCTGTGACAGTAACCACCTGGCTGCCGAGCTCTACCATGACAAGCAAGTTTTGCATGACAACAATCTTCGGGTCCCGCGCCTGCGTCACAGTGAACGAGTGAAGCCGGCCACAGTCGTGCGTGTACCTGCTGTACTGCCATATGTTAGAGGAGTCACTGACAAGGTTGGCTACATCTTGAAGCGCGCTTCCATCAAAACATACTTCAAGCCGCCGAAGATGATACCATAAGTTAATACTGTGTAGATCGGAACAAAAGTTAAATTTTAATCTATGGTAACTACGGTTAACTATGACATCTGGACGTTGAACTTCTCTGCCCCCCCCCCCCGTGACAATGGGTGCTGTAAAGCTCTCGAAACGTCGGGTATTTAAAAAGTTAAATATACGCGATAAATTCCGTAAAACTCGTATTATTTCAATACGTAGTCAATATTAATTTTAATCCGTTAAGATTTTAGAATGGATTATCTTCGTACAGTGTTATTTTGTTGGCTAGCCAAATTTGTATCGGAACACAATAACACTTGATCCAACCATCGCTATTTCGATCGAAATAAATTAAACAGAGGCTCACTCACGTTTCTTGGAGTTCTCTCCACAAAAATCTCCTATCCGATTTTCAACTACTTACAAACTACATTATTTTGTTACTGTGAAATTACTAATTAATACCTTAATTACGAAATGGAATAATAGTAAATTTAATTTCTATAAATAGAAAAAAGAAAGTTACATTTTTAATTAATTAAAAATTGGCAAGTACAATCCCTTGATTACGAGTCTTTACCATTTCAATTTCGCCTCTACCGTTTAATATTCTAAGGCCATTACGATAATTAAATAGCTTCATTCTATTATTTTGAATAACTGAAATAGCCTGCAATACCTGTGGGAGTTTTAATCATTCATTTAGCGAAGAGCCATCGCAAGGTATTTATTAATCAATTTGTCTCCAAATTGTTGGCAACACTCAAAGGCATTAAGGTAAATTCGATTTACCCTTTAGATGCTGATTGCGATGGCAAAACTAAAACAGTTTTTTACCTACACAGGTGCTTAGCTAAATGAAAATGAATGTTTATGAAAAATAACGATACTATAAAGATAAATATAACATTTTAAAGTTTAATTTCTAGAAGGCGCTATTTACTTACACTTTATATAAACTCCTTTTGAGACCTACAGAGCAATTTTCTAATTTAGGTGTCATATCGCAATTAAACTAATTTACAACATAATCACACTTTAAAACGTAAAATAAGATATTGACAAGTATAAAAAACCATCAGGTTATATCCGAAACTGATATATTTACACAATCCAAAGTAACAAAAATTCAAAACGGCGACAACAGAGACTCCCATCCGAGTTACAAAATTGCGCTGCAGTCCGATTACACTCATGAATAAGTTTTTTTTTATAAAATTGAAATGAGAAAATTAATACAGTCCACCTGACTGTAAGTGTCTACTGCTGTCCATGGACACCTAAAGCCAACATACCTGCAGCTAACTTCAAATGATGAAGACTGCAGATGCGTTTACAACTTTGAGGACTAAGATGGAATGCCTGCACACACACACACACACACACACACACACACACACACACGCACACATATATATATATATATATATAGCAGGCAGGCATTCCATCTTAGTCCTCATACCTCATCTCGTTCTCTAGATGCCATACATGATATTACGAGTATAAATGATTCTCTTACTCTGCAACCACACAGGGAGAATTTTTTTTGTTTTAAAAAAGGATTAGTCCATAAAAAATCTTGTTCAGTGGGGAATTTTATCCCGTGTCCCAACAGCACCGCTACCAAACGCTTAGCCACCGATTTACATCTTTATACAGAACTATAATATACTTGTTATCATTCATAGGGTCTAAAGTATAGGGAACTATCTGGCCAGGCAGACGTTGTTCTGCCCTTTCTGAGAACCCTTATATGTTATAAAGAATCCTTAAATTCGCATTAAAAAATATTGAGGGTCACTTGTAAGAATAAAAATTATCCTATCTCTCAAGTTGGACCAAACTGCAAAAAGTGTGCAATATTTCATTGAAATTAGTTCAGTAGTTTAGGAGTTCGTCGCGGACGAACAATGTGATACGTATTATTCTTAAAAACTAGCTTGTCAGGCAGAAGTTAATCTGCCCTTTTTGTTGACCTTTTGTCATGTCCTATTAAAAATCCTTAAATTCGCAAAAAAGAATTGTGGCCCACTCATGGACAAAAAAACTATCCTTTCTCTCAAGTTGGACTAAACTGCACACGGTGTGCAAATTTAATTAAAGTCGATTAAGTAGTTTAGGAGTCCATCGTGGACAAACAATGTGACACGTAATTTATATACTTATACTAGCTTGCCAGGCAGATGTTGTTCTTCCCTTTTCGACGATCCTTTGTCATGTCCTATTAAAAATCCTTAACTTCGCAAAAAAAATTGTGGGTCACTTATAGGCAAAAAACTATCCTATCTCTCAAGTTGGACTGTACTGCACATGGTGTGCAAATTTGATTAAAATCGGTTAAGTAGTTTAGGAGTCCATCGCAGACAAACAACGTGACACGTAATTTATAAATATTATCATGTAAAAGCAATAGAATTGTGAAAAAATAATTCACGTCGATCGTATTGCTGGAACAAAGCATCAAAAAAGTGTAACAAGTCTTTGAAATTCAATAGCGGGCTAGCATTCTACCTTCCATTGCCCACTGAAGTAGAAACGATTGTAAAAACAAGAGTGCACTAGCGTAAGTACCGTAAACTTAGACGTGCAGTCCGCTTGTGCAACCTGTCTCCAACGCTCATCAGCTGCTTCCTTCCATAGGGATCATCGACCAATAAAGATTTCGCCGTGATTTATCATAACTTATAATAGCACTGTTTTGATGTAATAATGCAATAAACTAAGTCGTATGAGACTTTTAATTTATAGATTAAATATTATATTACGCGTATAAAAAGTAGTCAATTATTACTTGGGTTTGTGGTCATTGAAAAAAATACCTTAATTATCATTTTATGTTTATTTTTAAATCTATCTAATCAAATTAATATTGCTCTTGGAATATCCAGTATGACAGAATGACGCTAAGGCAACTTTATTTTTAACTAAATGTTTACAAATGCATAATTTTGATGAAATTTTAACTTTAAACAACAACTAAATTCGACGACGACTATAATGTATGTGTGACTTTTGACTGCCTCGTTGGTCTAGTGGTTGTAGTAGTACGACTGCTGATCATGAGGTCCTAGGTTCGAATCCCGGATCTGGTCAAAAAAATTAATTATTAAGTGTTTCCTTGAGGCAATTCTCAGTAGCAGCCCGAAGTCAGGAAGTTGGCGGTGTCTCACTCCCGTGCCCCGGAAAACACGTAAAGCCGTTGGTCTTGCGCTGTGATCGTGTTAGTTTGCCGTCCCATCAGATTATGAGAGTTAGGGAATAAGGAGTGCACCTGTGTTTTCGCACACACTCGGGCACTATAATCCTGTCCTGTGCCGATGCCTAGTCTCCGTTTAGGCAGGCCGCCATGACCGAAATTCGCTTTAGAGGACATTATTATTACCTACTATCGTGTGGCTTAAATATTCATTCTATCATTATGATAATCTATCACACTAATAATGTAATTCATAACTTAAGTTTAATAATGGAGAATCAACTACCGGTTTGTAAATCCTAAAAAAATTGCAAGAAACGTTAGTCATCGTCTTTTTTTATTATATCAGAATGGCTATAATTATTACAAAGGACAATGGCGAACTTTCAAACAATTTTTTGTTGACATTTTTTTCTTAAAAATATAAAATATAAAGTTTGAACTCCTGATTTTTTTTTCCTTTAGTCATTACTACTGCAGGAAGTCAGGAATTACAGATATTCCAGTTTGAATAAAATTTACATCAGAGTATGCTGTAAGTTAAAAGAACTTTTGCTGCCTTAATCAGCAAATCGTTACAACAACAACAACTTATCAATATAATTTTCAATTATGCTTATATAGAGTAATTACTAGCATAGAAGGAATCCTGAAATAACGCATTAGTATAATGAAAAGAGTTTTATGAATAAAATGCACATCAGACTAGACTGTATGGTATAACACCTTTGCCTGTCTTGATTGGCAAATCGTAACAATTACGATAACTAGTCGAATTAGTTTTTGATTATGTATGATGATTTTTTCCAGACTTTAATAGGCCATAAGCTTCGTTAGATATTACATAGGAAACTATTTTATTGATATATGTAATGGTGACATAAGTAGACAATAATTCCACCAACTTTTTTTCGCCTTTGTCCTTTGCACCATACCCACATGTGGTAAAGTCATGCTACAGCTATAATGTTGTTTTGGCACGAATGGGTCGGCTTGTCCGGGGAAGGGCAACACTCTCACGGAATACCGGCGTAAAATAGTAGCTTATTGCCGTTGTGTTTCGTATGGTGCATCCACTTACCTTTAGATGATGGACAATATAATCGTTTGCCTTTCCCAATCATATATCATAAACATAAAATAATACTACTTTATCCCCATAAGGGCCAATAACCATCTGAACTACGTTAAGCGTAACTAAAGTATGTCCCACGAGGATTTTACCGCCTACCACAGTGGCGGTATTCCGTTATCCAATGATGATATGTATTATATAACCCGACACTGGTGTATCGGATGTCACACGTCGCTCACCTTTTTCTTGATTTTTTTTTGTCATTTACAGTGGTGAAGCTAATGGTACATTAGGTACACATTCGATTTTTATCAACTTTAAATACTTCTATAAACAAAAGTAGATATTTAAAATTATTGTTCGACTTTTGAAAAGTTGTTATGTTTCTGTAAAAAAAGTTGTTAAGTAGTAAGGAACTGTTGTATACAAATTTGCATTACTGTTTTGCAACTACTACCAAAAATTATATTTAGAGGGAGAATTATAGCTTCTAATATAATATACTACTTAAAAAATATATCTAGGCTAGAAGGTTCAAACTTTTAATATTATAATAACAATCAGACTTTCTAGTACAAAAATTAATTTTAAACGTGACCAGCAACAAACAGTAACATCAAATCATCTATAAGTATTTCAAAATATGCAATGGTAAAAAAACAAAACTATGACTAAAAATACCAAACAAAGTAGCAACTGTATATTGTGGTGAGAAAAAAAAACGATCGAAAGATCCGTTCGTATCAAATGTAGATTGAACAAAATTTAAAACGTTCCCATCGTTTTGCTTCACTGCCTATGAATATAAAATTTCAAAACTTCCATAATTATTTTTCTCGTGAACCAATATAACAATTACAACATTCGTCACGACCTCACAACGATTCAGTCCAATAAAGTAACGTATATAGTAAACCTATATGGTGAGTTGCGTAATTGGTCACATCGTTACTGATTAGACTCGCATATTAACGGAGTATCAAAACAAAAGCATTTGATTATTCGTTAGAAAGTTTATATATCATAGGAAATATTCATTAAATAATAAATAATAACAGATCCGTATTACCAATGATACAAAACTTTTTATATTATAGCGTACCAAAATTGATATTTCATATAAAGCGTAAGATAAATCATTCATTTCTATATGCTAAATATTTTTGGTCGTGAATATCTATTATTTACGATTGCATAATCGTAAATATGTATGACTAAAACGGAACTTAAACAGAGGAATAATGTTTTTTTTTTATATAAAATAAGGGTGAATAACGAGCACACAGTCCACCTGGTGGTAATTGAATAATGTGGCCCATAGACATCTACATTTATCTTCAATTAAGAATCAAAATGCAGATGCGTTGCCAGCCCTGAGGACTGAAATGGAATGCCTCTTTTCCAATAAAAAGGTTTTCTACACTCACCGTACGAAACACAGCAGCATTAAGTTGCTATTTTACGCTGGTATTCTGTGAGAGCGTGGTCCTACCCCGGTCGAACCGACCCATTCGTGGTGCATCCAAATATACGAGTAGCTGCAACATAGCTCTACCACGTAAAAATTGCGACAAATAGACGTGCACATATTAAATACAACAATAACCAAAAATTAAAGAAAACCAACTACCACAGTAACATATTAGAATCTAAAATAGATAGTAACAGACGTAGTACGTCTTTTTGTGACATCACTAATTCGTCTCTGATATCTAATTAACGCCGTTGTTGCAGTTAATTGCGAGCTTTATCACATTAAGAAATAAACTTCTAGATTTTAACATTTGAACATAGCTGCAGTTGCTGTGCCTATTGTAGCAATCATATTAGTACATAAATATGAAATTGTTTTCCATATTGTCACGATCAAACAATTTCTTTTTATTTAATTTATAAATTAAAGGAACGGTGCGCGGCGTACATATTTTTTCCCAATCTATTTTCTAGACGGATGCGTTCCACCTCACTTAACGCTACCACTAAGTGAATAGTGTTGTATATAACCTTTGATTATATCAGGTATATTATCAAAGTTACAAATCATTATTCCCACGAAGCGCACAAACGTGAAACATTTTCAGGCCACGTTCATGTAAGACCTTCAAATACAGTTCAGCGGTGTAAATGTTCTCCGCAGTTGTCGTACATACATTGAGATATAACAATATAACAAACAAACTATATCCCGTGCGAGACCAAGGTACAAATAGTCTACCCCATTCGAATTCACGTCAAGTCAGCGTATTTGTAATTCAACGCGGAGTCCCCATGCGGCTACGTATTGTTTCACCTACAACCGCTTAAGGGGAAACTCTTTGTTCTTTGAAACATTTATTAGTCGCGGATCGTTCAGTATTATCGCATGGCGGTTTCAAATTAGGCGCTATCACATTGTCGTACTGTTGTAGTGTATGCTGATGAATAATCATTTTGAACATTTTTTTATAGGATAAGCGTGACAAGCGAGCACACAATCCAGCTGATGGTAAGTGGTTGCTGTGGCCCATAGACATCTACATGTATCTTTGTTTGCGAATCAAAATGCAGATGCGTTGTCAACCATGAGGACTAAGATGGAATGCTTCTTTTCCAGTAAAAAGGTCTCCGGTTCTCTACACTCACCATACGAAACGCAACAAGAGACAAGAATTTTGGTCATGCTGTGCTTTCGTTTATATTAAATGACCGTGGCGTGTAGTCACGGTTAAGAATACCCACTACCCCATATCTTCCATTATTTATGGGTGTCGTAAAAGGCGACTGAGGGAAACAGGCAGGAGATGGGCAGGAGCATCTTCCTGATAGCAGCAACTGTAAAACAAAAACCTGCGGTTGCCAACCAGCTAGCCAAGCATGGCAACTATGGCAATATACCCCCCATGAACCCAAATCGACGGCCCCCAGTCCCCGGCGGCTTCGCTGTTCCTGGCTACGGTGGCGACCATAATGACGACCATAAAATTCGGTAATGGCGGGGCAGGGGGTACTAATAATCTCCGGTGGAGGTTCAGTTGCCACCTACGACGATTCAAACTGGCAACATATAATGCACGCACTCTGAGGACTGACGAGAAGATCCTCTCGGTGATAGAACAAGTGGCAGTTTCGTACCGGTAGGCGTAGTGTAGGGTGACCCCCCACTAGATGGAGTGATGACCTGGTAAGACATGCAGGAAGTCGATGGATACAAGTGGTTCAGGACCGTGCCTTGTAGCATGCCTTGGGGGAAGCCTATGTTCAGCAGTGAACTTGTGAAGGGCTGTAATGACGATAATGATGAAGTTACAGACAAGTAAGCAAAGCTTACTTCAGGCCAGTAAAACAACTGCAAGTTATGCGCAGTCCGAGAATTGAAACAAGAGAAAATAATTAGAATTGAGCAGAATTGAAAAGCAAAAAAAAGTGTGGCACCAATCGTTGTTTAACTTAACTTTATATTAAAGTCGCAACCCAAGTCTAGACACCGGTGTAATTAAGCGAATTATATAGATATATACTGTGTGTGCTACCGATTTATTCGTTAATATTTAAAATTCACTTTATGCGCTATTTTATTTTATACTGGCCTAAGTGAGTAGTGTGTACAGTTTTAAAGTCGCTGATCCTGGGTTCGACAATCAGCTACGTGTAATAAATCGTTAAATCTAGGTAGATGAAAACTCATTCACGAGAAATAAGATGCCCTTAAATAGTCTTTTTTGTTGCAAGGTTTCCTCAAAGACATCGAGTTGACTAGTAGTTCAAAGCTACCTACTTCACATGGTTGCCTATGAGACTAAGTACTCTCACAATTGGATGGATTAATCAAGATAGGGCTATTATTATTATATTATATTCTAATGTTAGTATAATATGTTCTGTAGTAACCGTGAAGTGGCTTGCAGTGTAAGAAATCCACAACCCCTATAGTCCCTTGTTGGGTGTCGTAAGAAGCGACAGAGAGAAGCTGAAACATGAGATGGGCAGTAGCATCTTCCTGATAACAACTGAAAATCGTAAAAACTGTGTATGCCAGCCTACCTGTCAAGCACAATCCTCCTATGAGGCAATGGAGGCTAATGTTGGACTTTTATAACCTGTAATGGTTGGATGTGATAATGTTCTGCAGAAAATTACAGGTATTTTCCGAAATAAATCTTTTTTTAGGTCACGGTCTGCTACTTGGGCCAAATAAATTTTAATTTTATTTAAAATAAAACAGAAGCTTTTTTATTTTTGTTTATATTAAATAATTACCACTGGCCGTTTAAAAGGACAGCAAAGAAAAAAGCATGTCTTCTAATAGCTCACACATTTCCGCGGGGTATTTTTCCTGAAACATATATACCAGTTTAAATCTGAGACAAATTCGCCATCCTTTTTCCGGTCATGGAAAGCATGTTTTTTTTTTAAATTAATTTTGTTAATTATTACTGAATGACGTTCGATATCAACTGGAACTTGTGTACTATGCATCCTATTCTAGTCATAAATGCGCAAAAGTCCTCTACGTTCCGCATATTTGAGCCAATATACGGGCTAGTTTAATTTGGTGCAGCACGAACTAGTAAACCGCTGTTGAGATGACGTACGTCGGCTTTCGACGTCCGAGGAGTTCCTCTTCATTAAGGGAACGGGGTGGAGTGGGCGCAGGGCGGTACTGAGCGATGGCTTTATGGGACAATTTGCATTTACACGAGCCCGAGCACAGATTACGCCCGCACTTATCCGCCTGCCGAAATGAGGTACTCACCTCCCCGCGGACGCTTCAAGCAACGACCAAACAAGCCTTTGTTTATATTCCAACGAATTTTTCACCCGCCATTTGTTTTGACGGCCCGTCCCTAAAACATGATGGTTCTAAGCACGAGAAGTTTTTTTTTGTTACATTTTATTTTCCTATGTAACGCCCATGGGGTACATACAACGCAATGATTTAACACATTTTCAAAAGGACTGAAAAGCACTAAGGATTTTAGTTACTTGGTTATTATGTTGTTTATAGCAAGGTTAAAATCCCTTACTTTAACGAATTTATCAATTCATACACAAATAAAAATGTTATCATACATTTTACCTAAAAAAACGTCATTTAGAAATCCTGGCTAACCCACTTTCGGCGAAACACCTTTGAGTCGCTCTGACAAAGCAGAAGTATAATGTCTGACCATCAATTAGAAGCATCGAAGTCGAAGCATCAATTTAGAGCCAACATGAGTCTATCAAATTCTGAACTTAGAATAACGAAGTAAGCGCTTATACGTTTAATGTGACTAAGTATTGTGAGTATTATAAGATATTAGAGCCATCACATATATAATTATCATCAGCATTACAGCCCTTCACAAGTCCACTGCTGAACATAGTCCTTCATCAAGGAATGCCGTAAATTGCCGTCCTGAGCCATCTGCATCCACCGAATTCCTGCATATTTTAACAGGTCATCACGTGGGGTCACAATGGGGCCATTCTACACTTCGCCTACCGGTACGAGACTGCGACTCGGGAACCTTTCTTTCCCATCAGTTGTTGATTCTTCGAGCTATATGGCCGGCCCATTGCCGCTTTAGCTTAATAATCCGTAATGATATATTTCAAAAACGGTTGGATGGTATCAATATCTATAACGGACATAGGAAGAAACATTTTTATGTTTTACATGGGTTCTGCATTGATTATATTACCGTTACATTTTATCAAAAGTCTACTTCTGAACATTAGTATCTTTCATATCTTGCCTGATAATGGTGATATTTGCCATAGTTGCCACGGTTGGCACGCTGGTTCGCTACTGCAGTTTTTTTTTTTTGAATTATTAGGAAGACGCTGCTGCTCATCTACGCTGCTGCTCAAAGACGCTGCTGCTCATCTACCGATTTGTTAACCGCTGTCACCTCTTACAACATGGATAGAGGTAGTGGATAATCTTACATGGCCACTCCACGGTTAATATATTAGTATTATCACATAATATGTTTATAGCATTATACATATTATGTGAAAGCTTATAAAAACAAAAGAGTTTTCACGTAGTAGAACCACGCAGTAGTTATATAATATTCCTGCGACACGAAATGGTCGGCTCGATAGGGGTGACCACGCACTCACAGAACACCAACGTAAAACTGTCGAATAATGCTGCTGTGTTTCGTATGGTGAGTATAAAGAACCAGGGACTCTTTCTACTGGCAACGAGACATTCCATCTTAGGCCACAAGGGTGACAATGCAATTGATTCTGAACCAAGAATAGATATAGATGTCTAATGGGCCACAGCATCCACTTACCATCGGGTTGACTGCACTCGCTTTTGACCTTAATTCCTTAAAATTGAAATAAATCAAATTAATAAGCAAAAGAATGAATAAAATGTGCATTTGAAAAGTTAAATATTCGTTTTATATATATATATATATATATATATATATATATATATATATATATATTCTTTCTTTTTCAAACGCAATAACTATAAACGATAGAGATGTAGGTTATTATATTGTAATATTTATTTACTTGAAAAGAAAGACAAAAAGTACCTTTACTCAATACAAGTAATGAATGTAATTATTGTACAAATAATTAGCGCTATGAAAACTACGTTAACGATAAACAATTTATCATAACTCTATCATAAACAAAACATTTAACATTAAAATGGAGCTGTAATCAACAAATGAACTGTTATAATTATGAAACATTATTTTTAACTTTGGAATCAGATCGACAAAAAATGCATGGAAAATCAGTCTCATTGTACATACGTTGCACAAATGTGTTGCTTTAAATTATCCCGAAGGGGATATTTGTAACAAATGATCGGTCATATATTGTCTTTAAACGAGTTGACGGTACAGCTTATATAACAAGAACAATCAGACGAGATTCATCCTAAATAAAGCAATATATTCGGCTTAAAGCTTCAATAAATTACTTTCAATCTACATTGTCTCATCTACATTATAGAGACAAATCATGTAGAGAATACACTTTAATAGTTACAATTTTTTGTTACAATTTTAAAGTTCAACATTTAATATTTTTCATATTATATATGTAATATATAATATGTATTCTTAGCCCTATGGCTAAGATTTTATGAACAAAATTACTTCTGCATATTAAAGTTCATGCACGATAAAATAAAACTATATGATATACACACGTAAATATAGAAATGCATAAAAATATTAAATATAATTCAATTTGTACGTAAAATGGCATTAAAACTAATAAATTTTCTCAACTGTAGGATGATTAATTTGGGTGATGTCCAATTGGGTTGGTTTAGGAAGGGTTCATACTTCGGTCATGTCACACGTTTATCTCAGGGGGTGTAATATGTGTCAGACTTTACGCAAACGTTCAATATACTCGCGGGTAACAAATTCGTCGAGCGAGAGAGTAACAAACGGGTATCTATATACGGCTGCACAAAATAAATAACATACGAGTATTTATAAATACAAGCAACGTGTATCTGGTGACTTCTGTAAGCGTGTCAAACAAACGTAAGACTCAAGATCCATGTTGTTTATTATTATGCATGTAAAGATTTTTAGCATTATTTTCAAGACTCTTCAATGTCAGTTATAAATGGCGATGCGTTTTTGTTACTGTAATGGAAATTTAAATAAAAAATAGGAATAGATAATGATTTCTTATATTTACGCGAACACTACACATTGATTAAAACTTTTATTTTTAATTCCCGACGTTTCGGGTTTTAATTAATAATAAAAGTAATTAAAAGTAAAATAAACGCGATAAAATCCGTAAAAGTAGTTTTAATCAAGGAATAGATAAATTATAATAAGGTATTTCAGATTTGACAATGCCTCATCGGAGTTGAATTTTGGTCTTTGTAAATTTATCCAAATTCCATAAAAATAATTGAAATCAGTAGTAGTCATCTTCAATCTTCATCATGGTCTGATTTTGTTTTTTTCGCATAAAATTTTGAGATAGTCCAATTATTTTAAACAGTTTTTAGTTTAATAAATGTTGTAGTTAGTGATGCAACGAATACTTATACGAATATTATGTTTTTAAATGAAAAATTGTTTGTTGTAAATTTTAATTATTAGAAAAATAGAACACGGCTATTCGTTTTCGTATTCGCCAAATAGTAATTTGATATTCGTGTTCGTAAAAGTAGTATTCGTTGCATCACTAGTTGTAGTGGAGTAGAGTAATTGACGAGGCTTGTTTATTTTATAATGAGCTTGTCATTTGCGATTGCGACGAAATACCTTTACAGTAATTGTAAAATGACAAATCTTAAAAACCTGTTATGAATAATGCCTAGCCTTGCCTGGGCCCGCATTATCACGCCGAGCATCTTTTTTTACTCAATTTGAGCTTGTAACGTGGTTTAGCTACCTACCGTGAGTTCGATCATTAAGATGAAAATTTCTAATTATTAATACAGTATTTAATTTTGACAGCACCGTAGCGCAGTGGTTTAGCAATGAGTTACAGCGCTAAGGGGTTTCGAATCCCGCACGGAAAAAGTATTTGTATAGTCTACAAGTAATTGTTACGGGTCTGGATGTTTTTCCTTGTGAAATTTATGTTTGTAAACTGCCCCCACGATACAGGAGAAAATCCTAGTGTGGGGGTAAAGATTAAAAAATAAAACATTTTTTTAATCACAAGTAACGATCCGATTCAGAATCCCCTCACTTGTGTAACATAACCGACAACAAGCAGTAACGCGATGTTACTGTTATCTAACAGTGTAGTAACATAGTAACATATTTTTTAATCCGCTAATTCGGACGTTCTTTTAAATGAGTCTACTTCCACTCTATAGCTTACAAATCGTTGGTATCGACTTTAGTTTCCGTTCGGATTCATTAAAGTTTTTAGAAAGGGAACAATTAAACCAAAAATAGACGGTACGTCATTTTTTGCGGTACCTTATTCATATATGTCGTTGATAGTGCGTTCCACTCGCCTAACAATGGCGCCTCGTCTAAATTTATATCATATCAAAAACAACATGAAATTTAAAAAAATCTGTTGGGAGATAAAATATAATGTTTTCTGTCTTTTTTATACGTTGGCACTAGGATTATCTCTTGTATCGTGGATGCAGTATAAAACATAAATTCATTATTTTTATGCGATACAAATACTTTATATTTATTTTAATAAATTATTTCAATTTGTTAAAAGACATATTCAAGATTATAATCAAAACTAGTGCTCCGTGATATCAGTTCTCAAATTCAAACTAAATTATTAATGTCTATCAACTTAATTACTAGTAGTCGAATTTTCAGTTTAACTACCAAGTAAATATTAGGCATTAGGCTCCTCATTCCACTCTATATCTAGTATTATACAATCAAAAGGTTTCCAGTAAATTAAATTTATTAAAAACGATTAATATAATTGTAATTTTATCAAAAATATTTACTTGTCGAGAAAAGATATGCAAAAGATTGAGAAAATATTTTATTTCTAATTTTTAATCGTTACTGAGTTTAATATATGATATAAAAATATTACTCAAAAGTTGAACACTAAATACACTATTTATAATTGTAATATTTTCTGATTTTAGATGTCATTATTTGTTAAAATATACAATAAAATTATTTTTTTCCGTTTTGTCTCCCAAAAACTATACACCTATCAACACTCGAATTTTAAACCTGTTTTAGTTGGCGTCATCATCATCATCATCATCATTACAGCCCTTAACAAGTCCACTGCTGAACATAGGCCTCCCCCAAGTAATGCCACAAAGCACGGTCCTGAGCCACCTGCATCCATCGACTTCCTGCATGTCTTACCAGGTTATCTAGTGGGGGGTCGCCCTACACTACGCCTACTGGTACGAGGCTGCTAGTAGTTGGAGTAACTATCCCAAATTCCAGTCATAAGCTAAAGTAACTAAGGGGTTTAATAAATGTTATATTTTGCCAGTTTTGACAAAATACGTTCGTCGATTAATATTTTATTAAAGCATGTAAGAAAGTTGGAGGAATTATTTCATTCAAAAATTCACAGTGAGAGGTCAAAGTAAATTTAACTCACTCATCGATAGAAAAACAACTAACAAAAACACCGCAACAATATCAAATAAATAAGTACAGGAAGCGTGCAACCAAATGGTTGCAGTTCGTGCGCGAAACAGTTTTTCAATCTAGCAACAAATGGCGGTACTTTTACACAGGTTACGGATTAGAGAGAACATTATTTAAATGACTGGGGCGCAGGTGTTACTTTATTGAAAAAAAGATACAAATTTCCCCTTTTCCTACCTTTTTATGGGAGGCTGATGCTTGTCAGGGTGATTGTTAGGAAAATACGGGTTCAGCTTTACTACTACTAATACAACTACAACTAGTAATAAAGTATTATTGGTATCAACTTATGCTACATTTCGCCAACACGTAAGAGTCTATTCAAAATCATCCAATGTGTATCATAAGAAACAACAAAAGAAAACTGAAACAGAATAGGTATTGCCTCATAGGTATCCTACCTATCTAATCTAATCTATGGGATGGGCCTATGTTCAGCAGTGAACTTTTTAAGGGCTGCAAAAAAATGGGTGCTGAAATATGTTTGTAGAAAATACTTCACGTGGTAGAGCTACGCTGCAGCTATATTACTGGTAGTATACACGTAGCTATGCACGACTTGACCGGGGAAGGTACCACGCTCCTATAGAATACCAGCGTAAAATGTCAGCTTAACGCTGCTACGTTTCGTATGGTGAGTGTAGAAAACCGGAAACCCTTTTTACTGGAGACGAGGCATTCCATCTTAGTACTCACGAGGGAAAACGCATCTGCATTCGTTATCGAGGATGGATTTAGATGTCTATGGACCACAGCGACCACTTACTGTAGACTGTGTGCTCGTTTGCCACCCTTATCCTATAAAAAATCATACAATAAAATCATTGAGCTATTATGTACTACGTACTAGAGAAGCTATTCCAAACAAAAATTGTGCACTACTCGTATGTCTTCGCGCATGCGCGGTAATAGTAGAGTCGCGCATGCGCAGTTGGTATAAACGCGCATTGCGCTTGCGCGGTCAGTTTTTGTTATTATAGATTATACGTAAGTAGAATGGTCAGTATGTAATAATTGTTTATTTATATTGTATTGTTAATTATATCGAGTACAATTTTTTAAATTGTTTTTTATTTTGTATATGTGCTAATTTAATATAATATTACATAATATTATGTCAGAATTACATTTTAATGATATTTTTATCTGAATATTTTAAAAGGTATCTATGTCAAATATAAAAAAACGTACTAAATGTATGTTTAACAAAACTTATTAACATAAAATTTAAATTACAAATATATTTATTTAAATTAGAATCATAGATGTTGTAAATAATCGTTCATAAATGCTGGGCACGCGAGAGTTAAAAATGGACGAATTTATTCCACTTTGACTTTGATGTGGAAACTTAAAAATAAAATAAAAGAATAATAAGCGGATTTAAACATGGAAATTTTTGCCAAATCATAATAACTTATATATGTTTCTATAAAAAAATGTGTATAATAATATATTCGTCCTATACTTAAGTACCCACGGAAATGTCGTATCTGAACATATTAATTTCATAATCTATATTCAGTGACACGAGATGGCGCCTTAGGAATAATTTGTTTTATTATTAATTTATAATACTTTTTTATTGAATAAGTATCTTATTAACCGATGAAAAGTAATTCCTTGGTTTTTACTGACATTTCTTGAATTATTTGTGCAATATCTAAGTACACAAGACGGCATATTTTTATCAAGAGATTTTTTTTAAATCAACACAACACGTGACAACTCTACAAGCGCCTAGCGAGTGACTGATTAAAGTGCAGTGCATGAACCGCAGTTGAGTGGAACAGAGTAGCTGAATGCGGTGTCTCCTCTAGTACGTAGTACATAATAGCTCAATGAATAAAATACATACCTAAGATGTGGGCTGGTATATGATGTTATGACATTCCGTTACGCAGAATCATGGACTCGGTTTGCTGGTCAGAGTTTCTTTGTCATATCCTGAAACAATAAGAGCATAACATGTTATTAAGTGACCATTATGTATGATATTTAATTATTCAGACTTAAAGTAAAGACTAGTACGAAACAGAAATTAACCCTTATTTTATATTCAACTAGAGGAAATTTAAAATAGTTGCTTTCAATATATATTATAGTGTGAAAGTTAGTGAGCTTCCCCTTACTAACAGTCCCCCTTACTATAAGTGACTACTAATACTCCTTTAGTGAATAAAAACGGAATTACTCACGTCTTGAAATACGATGGTCATCATCATCTACAGTTCATTACCAGTCCGGTGTTGAAAATTAATCTAACAAATCAGTAAAATTGAGTGTCATTGGGCCGGGTATATAGTTCGAAAAACCAATAACTCACGCGGAAAAAAGTTTTTTGAGTGGCAGCATCCCACCGGTAAGTGAAGTTTAACGCGGCCCCTCTAAATTGAATGACAACATGGTTATAGTTACTAGAGATGCAGAAAGTCGATGATGCGGGTGGCTCAAGACCGTGGTTGGTTGGCTTAGGGGAGGCCTACGGTCATCCAGTATATTGTGCAATAATTTATTTTACAATGAGGTCAAAATGTCTATTCAAATTCATTTCTTATACCATTGATTTGGACTATCTCTTTCCTGATCAGACAAGAACCAGCGAGAAACTCAGGGAAATATTTTTAAATAAAATTATTTACAGGTGTTTATTGTAAAAATGAATTATTCAAGAATAACTTGGCAGCAATAACCGAGTGAGTCGACCAATGAAAAGTAATAATTTTCGTTTATTTTTTATTTTTACTAATTGACAAGAATTGTTGATTATTTGGGATAATGTTGTAAAAGTTTAAAAATGTCGACCAGAAAGAGTTTCAGTCAAGGCGGCCAGTCTCAAGGCGACAAATTATCTACGCAGAACGGGACAGGAGCATAGTGCACGGATGCGTGCGAAGACGCAGGTGCACTGGGGCCGATAATTCGAAAAGACCGGAGAGAATGATTTCTTTGTTATCAGTAAGAAAATGGCCAGTATTTTAGGCTTTTGGCTCAAAATAATAATTTAAAAAAACTGCGGTTACTAACCCGCCTGCGCGTGGCAACTGCGGCAAATACGGCTATTCTGTGGAGGACGCCTATGTTCAATTTAATTTTGATATCCAGTCAGGTGCCTCTTTTGCTCAGTAAATGTAGTTTAATAGTCACGCGTTCATGTATTTTTATACTGGTTCATTTACCATACAAACGGGAACACAACGAGGTATTCACTTCTATTTAGCGGTAAAAATATATAGGAAATTAGGCAATAATAATAATGCCTACTGTATCAGTACATTTTTAGGTTGTAAAGGAGCTCAAAAACCTTATGAATAGCACTAAACCAGAAATGAAATTCATTCCTTCATAAACACTGTTGTGTAAATTTTTAACCTAACCAAATTTTATACGTGGCAGTACCATGCTGCAGTTATATTAGTAGTATAGTTGTAGCACGAATGGGTCGGCTCGACCGGGGAAGGACCACGCTCTCATAGAATACCAACGTCAAATAGTAGCTTAATGCTACTGTGTTTCGTATGGTGAGTGTAGAGAACCGGAGACCCTTTTTACTAGAAACGAGGCATTCCATCTTAGTCCTCACGGGTGACAACGCATCTACGTTTTGATTTGTAATCGAGGATAGATGCAGATGTCTAAGGACCACAGCAACCGCTTACCATCAGGTGGACTGTGTGCTCGTTTGTCACCCTATCCTATAAAAAAAACTTTTAAAATAAATATGTATTCGATTCATAGCACTTAGATCCAATAAAACAGATCTACAATCTTCAGTTAGTAAATTCCTTTAATTGCATAGAAAGTACTGTATATTTGTAATGTTTTTAACCCATCTTTATTACCTGTTTGGATAACCGTTACCATCAATATTCTACGTCGATAAAAATAATCTACCCTTGGAGAAAAGCAACCTTCATAAACAAGCAATATATTTTTATATATAATCGTAAATTCGTTTTCTTGGTAATTTTATCAAGAAGTAAGAATATAGAAAATAATATAATATTTTTAATAACATTTTTTCGCATGCCTAATACTTAAAAATTAGTAAATGTAAACAATGCGAAAAGTAATATAAAGGGAATATTAAAAGTAAATTAAATTTCCGGCAAAGAAAAATCAAAGGACACCCGTATCCCTTAGATACTGAACGATAAAACTTTGTCGTCAAATCGCACCGAAAGTTAAAACAAAGCGTGCAGGAAAATTGGGATCGCGAAAAGCACAGGTGTTTCAAGCAACTCGCACGTCCTCTAATCAAGTGGAAATGTTTGCTTGAGTGACCGGACGGTCCTAAAACGAAGCAGTCCGTTGACCGGTCCACGAGACGGTGGCCGTTTATTCATCCTAGTGTCGCGGCTCGCGGAACTTGAACGGAATTTGAATCGACTTCGCAAACGTTCAATTCCAACTAAAATATTCTAACTTAACTTTCTGTTTATCCGCTTGATTCCCCACACAAAAGGTTTTCCATCTCGACTCAACTGGCTTTGGCAGCTCTTTCATATAACGTCAATGAAAAAGCTTGGATGAACTCATGATAAGACAAAAAGAAACAACAGACAGCGATAAAATGAGAATGAATAAGTACTCCCACATTCAATTTAACAATCTCAGAAGTTACATCAACGGTTGGAATTAATGTAGCTGGTCAAACAAAGCGTCGGGTCTTTAAGCTTATCTAAGAGAAAGCGAGTCGTGTTGTTGCGTGCGTCCAACCAAGGTGCAAAACACGCGCTGATGTATAGATAGCGCAGTGAACATTCTTTTGTTTCCATAAGGGATAAGCACGCTTCGTCACTCCGTGAATCTTTGTAAGCTTTTTGACACCTCGCTAAAGGGTTCATTTCGTCTGATTAATTGTAATTCCTTTAGTTGCGCAAACAAAAAGACACTCAAAGCATTTATACTGTGACGGCAAGTGAGCGGAAGAAAAATGAATAAAATTTATTTGAGCTCTGTATCGTAAGCGAACAGCCGACGGGCATGTTAATGCAAGCGAAACCTATTCAAAATTGGGAATAAACGCAACTTTACTGTAATCTTTGGACTTTTTGATAGGATAACGGTGACAAACGGGCACACAGCCCGCCTGATGGTAAGTGGTTTACATAGTATTTACATAGTCATCATAGACTTCTATATCTATCATTGATTACGAATCAAAATGCAGGTAAGTTGACACCTAATATGAAATGCCTTATTTCCACTGCAAATGATATCCGGTTCTCTACGCTCACCATACGAAACATAGCAGCGTGAAGCTGCTATTTTATGCTGGTGTTCTGTGAGAACGTGATCCTTCCGCGGTCGAGCCGGCCCATTTGTGCTACAACTAATATAGCTGCAGCATGGCTCTACCACGTTAAAAAAACCTTAGCTACGGAAAGAAAATTTAATCCTTATTATTAGCCATTTCTGATGAAGATTAGAAACACGAAAGATCGCGTGTAGCACAGCGTCTAGAGAAAATTCTCAATGCAACAATCAGGCAGACAGCTAGACTTAGGGCTGATTTCGTATTTCGTAGAATAAAATGCAACAAAAACAAATTGGAAATTACATGATGATTTCTTACATTTACGCGAAACACTGCACATTTAAATAATACTAGTTTTTACGGATTTTATCGCGTATATTTACAGTTGTATAAACAAATTGCTTACACTTTATTGTTTCACTTTTATAATTAGTAAATATATAATTTATTGATTAAAACTACTTTTACAGATTATATCGCGTTCAATTTTAATTGATTTTTAATTCCCTATGTTTCGGGTGCTTTCCAGCACCCATGGTCACGGGGGACTAAGTTGACTGACGTCCCGATGTCAATGTTAACCCGGAGTACCTTCAGCTTTTTAATTATTATTTATGTTCCGATCTATGCAGAATGCACCATGCTGGAAAGCACCCGAAACGCCGGGAATTAAAAATCAATTAAAATTAAACGCGATAAAATCCGTAAAAGTAGTTTTAATCTATATGTAGTGTTCGCGTAAATATAAGAAATCATTACTTATATAATTTTTTCCACGAATATCTAAGATCTTACGACGGAAAAATAGACGCTTAGTCATTAGTAATTTTTATATTACTTAAGCTATTGCTGTTATTTTGAAAACTAAATAATCAAAATATTACAAGGATCGGCTGTACTGCTATTCAATTTAAAAAAAAATATCATTCACTCCTTGTCAACATTTATTTTACCGTCTTACTACAAAATTAGTTTGTATTAAGTCTCAGGTTTAAACTAAATACAGTTTTAATAAAGAATTCCCGTGTAAAATATACTAACTAAAATTTTAAGTAAAGAATTTGACAATAAACGTCAAATTTCGAGAAGGCGGTTTCGTCGAGGGATTTATTTCGTG
Organism: Parnassius smintheus behrii; assembly: GCA_036936625.1. NCBI lineage: Eukaryota > Metazoa > Arthropoda > Insecta > Lepidoptera > Papilionidae > Parnassius > Parnassius smintheus. The sequence goes on along the minus strand of JAUPFT010000002.1, from coordinate 20,662,620 downwards.
ACAGACTTCTTTAAGGCAGAGACTATCAATAAAACACGTTTTTAAAAAGACCTACAAGGTTAATAGAGGATGTCACTGTTAAGAATTTATAGATTAAATATTTAAGAATATTTCTACGTCAAGCTTAACACGAGGATTTGCCACAAAGGCCGCTAACAATTTAGCCCTTTAGTACCAACCAGAAAGGACAATGGCGAACTACCAAACAAATTGTATGTGACTTTTTTCCTTGCATCTACAGATGCAAAATACGTAAAAATATAGAGTTTAAAATCCTTAACATTTTTTACTTCGGTCTTACTACTGCAGGAAGTCAAGGAATTAAAGATATTCCAGTCTAAACAAAATACACATCAGACTAAGCTGTATGGTATAAAACGCCTTAATTGGCAAATCGTTACAACAACAAATAGTCAATATTATTTACATATATGTCTATATAGGGTAATTACTAGCATAGAGGGAATCCTTAAAGAACGCATAAGTATATATAGAAGAGTTTTCTGAATAAAATACACGTCAAACTCGGCTGTATGGTATAAGACCTTTGCCAGTCTTTAACTGACGAATCGTAACAACTAGTCAATTAGGTTTTGAATTGTGTATGATGACTTTTTTCCAGACTTCGATAAGCCATAAGCTTGATTAGATAATAAATAGTAAATTATTTTATTGATATCTGTAATGGTGACTTAAGTAGACGCTTAACAATTCCATCGCATATTATTTCGCAATTGTCCTTTCCTTTCAGTAATTAGAATAAAAATCTTTGTGAGTTAATTCCAGTTACGCTTCTGTAATTACTTTCGCATTGCGTTAACAACGTAAGTTTTGTATAACAAAATTATCTGATGCAAATATACAATTAGCAATGAAAACGGGGCGGTTTTAAATATATTACCGAAAATATGAATACTAGCATGGTGAAATAAAGGTATTTTTACAATTACCTCTTTAAAGTATTTAGTAAATTTTATAAAAGTCAGGAGTTCAGTAATATCTTATTCTTAAAGTTATAAGAATAATTATAAAGTAGTTCTATAACTAATTAAATAGTTTCATTTTATTCTTAGTTCCCCACATTAATTAAAAATACGTTAACTTCATTAACCATAAGAAACAAACGAATAGGTACTTACAAACAGAATTATAATTTTTGATTTTTTTGCTGTCCTTATAAATTATTTTCGATTTGCTATACGTAGTAAGTTTCTACGACGATCCTCACTTATCCTAGCTAGCAATTCCATGCAGCATGTTGTATCCACTCTTGAAGTAAGTAAGTAATGCACTATTCTAGCGGTATAAGCACGGGTATTATAATTCATAAAATGCCATTTTAATCCAAACTTCCCTATAATGGATTTCTTGCACGTTATCAGGAGTCAGTTCTATTCAAGTGCCATTTTCAATAAGATAAGAACTAGGCCAGTACTGTTTTCGACAGAAATTTTGACCCAAACATATTCTTCTTCTTCCTATAGATTAAATTTTCATTATATTCTTTGCCTTCCAACGTATATCAATCTGGACTCGTAAAATACGATCCAATCTAGAGTCTATTGCGAGAGTTCGTGTGCGTATTTCTATCTGATATCGAGTCAGAAATACGCACTCCCTTTTTATTTTACAGTTATTTACAAACTTGACTTTTACTTGATTTAAAACCAGACTCATTAGGACGTCACCTTACTAAGAACTCCGTTCAAGATGTAGAAATTTATTTCTGAGTAGAACTACCATCCAAAACCAATTTCGAGCATTGTTAACGGATATCGGTTATACGAGAGACATACATAGGTACTTATACCTTAAGTACCTACGATGTGTACGAGGTATCTTTGATCAACGTAAGTTGGATTATTTCCCCGGAACGGTTGGACAACTCGCTATACAACAATCAACAAAGATACACCGACCTTTATAGTTCTGTATCCCGCTGAATCTGCTACAAACTTTGTATTGAGGTCATAAGCAACTTCAATGAAGAGATTGTTGACTGCTAATAACGCAATGTACTGTCTAGTATTTAAAGTTACTATTGTATTGTCTATCACCGGTGTAGCATTTGTTCTCCAACACTTACTGATGCATTTACAATGTACAATGTAATGTAAAAAAAATATATTAATAAGATGTTAATGTCTTTCACATAATTTGGAAGACCAAAAAATAAAGTCTTAAACCAATAAAAAAGATTCCAACACTTTAAAAACATTTTAATAATTGATTTTAATTTTTTAACTTCATAGCTTTATGAATAAAACTACTTTGACGTTTCGGGTGCTTTACAGCACTCACGGTCACGAAAGACTGAAGTGATTGATTTAAATGCCTACCTGTTGAAGACTGTATCTCAATTATAACTAGGAAACTAGAGGAAAATAACATGCCAGCAGAATATGCAGTATTACGAGTATAACTCAGACATTGCCCTACATCTGGCTGTCTATTATGGAAGTAAAAATTTTACAAGCAAATAGATGGTGTAGCGATGGGCTCACCCGAATCTCCCATTGTTGCTGATATATTCATGGAGGACTTTGAGGAGAAAGCCTTCCTTACAAGCGTTGTATAAATTGTACAAGCGGTACGTAGATTATCAGACAGAATAACTACATTTGTAGAACATTTTAATTACATAAACTATAAAATTCATATTACTATGGAATTAGAGGCAAATAATTCCTTAACCTTCCTACATTCTAACAACATCATAAGTCACACTGTGTATATAAAAAGACCCATATGAACCGATATTTAAACGGTGAATATTACTCGCGAAAGGACATCGATGCCAAGGATCATGATGAGGCTGTTGAATATTAAAAAAACATCCTAATTTCATTAGAAAAGGAGGCTGTATACTACCACCTGCTTGGGATCACATAATTAATAAAATTAAAAATAAACTAAAGCATACCACGTAGGAAGTTCGTTCCGCGTAGATTATACCATAAGTAATAATTAAAAAGCTGAAGGTACTCCGGGTTAACACTGACATCGGGACGTCAATCACCTCATTCCCCCGTGACTATGGGTGCTGGAAAGCACCCGAAACGTCGAAAATTAAAATCAAGTAAATTTAACGCGACAAAATCCGTAATAGTAATTCTATTCGCGACAAAATCCGTAATAGTTATCTATAATATTTATGTATTTAGAAATATATAAGCATGTTTATCAGTTGTCTAGTACCCATAACACAAGCTCTGCTTAGCGTGGGACTAGGTGGCGTTGTGTGATAGTTGTGGATTATTATTATTATTATTATTTGGGGTATCTATATAGTTTTCTCATCTGGTTGGGCTATATAAATATATAATTATAAATTAAAATGAAACGATAAATATACATAAATATTAATAACATAAAATAAATACAAAAATACATAAATAAATAAAAGCCCAACCAGATGGAGGCCCTCGGCAGGGGAGACCAAACGGCCGAGGGTTAGGGGGAAAGGGAAAGAAACCGGCGGACGATGCGGGCGGTATCGATGAGCACCGCCTTTTGCATTTGAGCCCGGAGCGGTCCGCCACGTAGTCCCAGTCGCCTCAGATGACCCGAGAGGCTGACTGGGATTAGCCCGTTTGCAGAGACGACTACAGGAATAATTTCAGTCGGCAGACCACCCCACATGTCGGTCACCTCGTGAGCCAGGTCCAGATATTTTGTTTGCTTGTCTGTTTCGGCTTTCACGAGGTTCTCGTCATACGGAATGGTAATGTCGACCAAAAATATCCTTGACTGTGCCCGGTCCATCAGCACAATATCAGGCTTATTCGCAAGAATAGTCCTGTCTGTGATGATGGCTCGGTCCCAGTAGAGCCTGGCGCGATCATTTTCGAGCACGGCTTCCGGCAAGTACTTGTAATACGGCAATTTCCGATCAACGAGACCGTATTTCAGAGCGAGCTCCTGGTGAAGAATTCTGGCTACTAGGTTGTGCCTGTGCAAGTACTCAGAGTTAGAAAGCGCCGAACAACCGGAGATGACATGCCTAAGTGACTCACCGGGATGGCGACAAGCTCGGCAGATGTCCACGGTGCCATCCTTTAGGATGTATCTCCGATAGTTGTTGGTCTTAATAACCTGATCCTGTATTGCACAGACAAAACCCTCGGTTTCCCCGAAGAGATCACCAAAGCGTAGCCAGTGGAGGGAGGCTACTGTGTCTACGAAAGGCTCATGTAGAGCCTTGTAGAACCTCCCGTGGAGCTCCTTCTCCTTCCACACGGTCTCCCGGTCGGAAATTGTCTGCACTGCCGGGTCTTGCCATTGCTCGTTGGCTAAGGATAGAGGGGTAAGTCCTTTATCACAAGAAATGACGTCCTTGTAGAATGGATCATCCGATCTCGCCAGGAAGTAATTACGGAGGCTGCACACTTCGCGATTATGCATGGTGAGCGCGCTCAAGAAGCCACGCCCACCATGCTTTCGCGGCAAGTATAGCCTCATTACCGACGATCTCGGATGATGCATCCTGTGGGACGTCATGGTAGTGCGGACTTTTCTATCCAGGGCGTTAAGTTCAGTCTGAGTCCACCTGAGTATGCCAAAGGTATACATGAGGACAGGCATGACCCAGCCGTTATATGCGTGTGTCTTATTCACACCGGACAAAAGGCTGTTAAGCACTTTGGTCAAGCGTGCATAAAACACGTCGCAAACTGACTGTTTCATACCAGCCTCATCGATACCGATGTTCTGTGACATACCCAGGTATCGGTATGTTTCAGCCTCGGAAAGGGTCCTTAAGTTGAAGGGCATAGATAAGTCTATGCCCTCAGAGTTAGCAACCCTTCCCCTCTCAACATGGAGGACCGCACACTTATCCGTTCCCAGCTCCATTCCAATAGAATTGCTAAATTCACAAGTGATGTTTAGCAATTCCATAAGATGGGAGCGACTGGAGGCGAATAACTTGAGGTCATCCATATAGAAAAGGTGGGTCACTTTTGTACCTCCTTTCCGAAGCTGAAATCCCCTCCCGGAGCCCTCCAGTAAAGTACTGAGAGGGTTCAGGGAGAGGCAGAACCAGATTGGACTCAGACAATCGCCCTGGAAGATACCCCTTCTTATCCTTATGTGGTTCACCGCAGCCATCATCCGCTCACCCAGATGACAAAGGATCGTACTCCACTGCCCCATACACTGCTCGAGGAAGTCTCTCACTGTACAGTCTATCTTGTACAGCTCGAGGACTCTCTTTAGCCATGTATGGGGCACCGAGTCGAATGCCTTTCTGTAGTCTATCCAGGCGGCGGAGAAGTTCCGACGGTTGCGTTTCACCACTTTGCCAAAGACCGCGTCAATGAGGAGTGGTTCCTTAGTTCCACGACCACCGCCCCGACATCCATTTTGAGCGCGTGACATCACCTGATTTAGCTCCAGGTGACGAGTGATTCTCGCGCTCAAAATGGATGTCAGTGTCTTATATATGGTGGGTAGACACGTAATGGGGCGGTATTTGCTCGGGTCTGTGGTAACCTGGTCTTTAGGAACCAAATGAGTGATCCCAGTAGTGAAGAGGCTAGGGAGCGACTTCTGGTTGAGAGCCTCTTGAAACTGACGGGCGAGCACAGCGTGACACACCATGAACCCCTTCAGCCAGTAGTGATGCAGTCCGTCGAGTCCCGGGCTTTTCCAGTTCGGGGCTCTACGGACCGCCTCAGCTACGTCATCCGGCGTTATGATGACGGGGTCCATGGGCGTAATACTCGCACACTGACTCGCCACAACTTCCGTCCAAGGGCCCTCGCTGTGGTTTACGGGCTCTGACCACAGGCCACGCCAAAATGCGACAGTGTTAGCCTGATCCGGTCCTGGGCCCGCTCCACATACCTCTGGTCGCTCCAATGATTTGTAGAGCCTCTTCTGATCACTCTGGAAGAGACGATTCTGGTTGAACCGCCTTGACCTCTCGGTAAATCGGCGAATCCGCTTCCCCCAAGCAGCAATCTTTTGCTTCAGGTCGTCTATGCGCTCCGTTAGTTTCTGCGTGATGTCCGGCTGGGACAAACTGATATTTGTCCCAGCAAACGCCATTCTAACGGTGCGCACAACCCTTGGTCTATTATTACCCGACCTGAAGCTTATCAGTCTGCCGATAAGGGCCCTTGCCTTTGCGATACGGTCCTCAATTCTTTTTCTCCAGGCTGGGATGGCGCTACTTTGTTTAGTAGCGCGTCCAGCCATGGGAAGTTTGGCGCCAATAATACGGCAAGCTGCCACTGCGGCGCCAAAAAGAACTGAGTCCGTCTCGCAAAGGTCCCGGCTGGCTTCCAAATAGGTTACCAGCATTGGGTTAAGAGCCCTCACGACAGCCCGATTTCGCTTGCTTAGGGGTATGCGGGGAAGTCGCGGTCGATTTTCTTTATTATTATTTATTATTATAATATAAATATAATTATTATTATTATTATTATTGTGGGGTATCAATATAGTTTTCTCATCTGGTTGGGTTCTAATTATACATAATTATAAATGAAGATGAGAAGATAAATATACATAAATATCAATAACATAAAATAAATATTAAAATACATAAATAAATAAAAGCCCAACCAGATGGAGGCCCTCAGCAGGGGAGACCAAACGGCCGAGAGTTAGGGGGAAAGGGAAAGAAACCGGCGGACGATGCGGGCGGTATCGAGGAGCACCGCCTTCTGCATTTGAGCCTGGAGCGGTCCGCCACGTAGTCCCAGCCGCCTCAGATGACCCGAGAGGCTGACTGGGATTAGCCCGTTCGCAGAGACGACTACAGGAATAATTTCGGTCGGCAGACCACCCCACATGTCGGTCACCTCGTGAGCAAGGTCCAGATATTTTGTTTGCTTATCTGTTTCGGCTTTCACGAGGTTCTCGTCATACGGAATGGTAATGTCGACCAAAAATATCCTTGACTGTGCCCGGTCCATCAGCACAATATCAGGCTTATTCGCAAGAATAGTCCTGTCTGTGATGATGGCCCGGTCCCAATAGAGCCTGGCGCGATCATTTTCGAGCACGGCTTCCGGCAAGTACTTGTAATACGGCAATTTCCGAGACACGAGACCGTATTTCAGAGCGAGCTCCTGGTGTAGAATTCTGGCTACTAGGTTGTGCCTGTGCAAGTACTCAGAGTTAGAAAGCGCCGAACAACCGGAGATGACATGCCTAAGTGACTCACCGGGATGGCGACAAGCTCGACAGATGTCGACGGTGCCATCCTTTAGGATGTATCTCCGATAGTTGTTGGTCTTAATAACCTGATCCTGTATTGCACAGACAAAACCCTCGGTTTCCCCGAAGAGATCACCAAAGCGTAGCCAGTGGAGGGAGGCTACTGTGTCTACGAAAGGCTCATGTAGAGCCTTGTAGAACCTCCCGTGGAGCTCCTTCTCCTTCCATACGGTCTCCCGGTCGGAAATGCTCTGTACTGCCGGGTCTTGCCATTGCTCGTTGGCTAAGGATAGAGGGGTAAGTCCTTTATCACAAGAAATGACGTCCTTATAGAATGGATCATCCGCTCTCGCCAGGAAGTAATCACGGAGGCTGCACACTTCGCGATTATGCATGGTGAGCGCGCTCAAGAAGCCACGACCACCATGCTTCCGCGGCAAGTACAGCCTCATCACCGACGATCTCGGATGATGCATCCTATGGGACGTCATGGTAGTGCGGACTTTTCTATCCAGGGCGTCAAGTTCAGTCTGAGTCCACCTGAGTATGCCAAAGGTATACATGAGGACAGGCATGACCCAACCGTTATATGCGTGTGCCTTATTCACACCGGACAAAAGGCTGTTAAGCACTTTGGTCAAGCGTGCATAAAACACGTCGCAAACTGACTGTTTCATACCAGTCTCATCGATACCGATGTTTTGTGACATACCCAGGTATCGGTATGTTTCAGCCTCGGAAAGGGTTCTTAAGTTGACGGGCATAGATAAGTCTATGCCCTCAGAGTTAGCAACCCTTCCCCCCTCAACATGGAGGACCGCACACTTATCCGTCCCCAGCTCCATTCCAATGGAACTGCTAAATTCACAAGTGATGTTTAGCAATTCCATAAGATGGGAGCGACTGGAGGCGAATAACTTGAGGTCATCCATATAGAAAAGGTGGGTCACTTTTGTCCCTCCTTTCCGTAGCTGAAATCCCCTCCCGGAGCCCTCCAGTAAGGTACTGAGAGGGTTCAGAGAGAGGCAGAACCAGATTGGACTCAGACAATCGCCCTGGAAGATACCCCTTCTTATCCTTATGTGGTTCTCCGCAGCCATCATCCGCTCGCCCAGATGACAAAGGATCGTACTCCACTGCCCCATACACTGCTCCAGGAAGTCTCTAACTGTACAGTCTATCTTGTACAGCTCGAGGACTCTCTTTAGCCATGTATGGGGCACCGAGTCGAATGCCTTTCTGTAGTCTATCCAGGCGGCGGAGAATTTCCGACGGTTGCGTTTCACCACTTTGCCAATGACCGCGTCAATGAGGAGTGGTTCCTTGGTTCCACGACCACCGCCCCGACATCCATTTTGAGCGCGCGACATCACCTGATTTGAGTCCAGGTGACGAGTGATTCTCGCGCTCAAAATGGATGTTAGTGTCTTGTATATGGTCGGTAGACACGTGATGGGGCGGTATTTGCTCGGGTCTGTGGTACCCTGGTCTTTAGGAACCAAATGAGTGATCCCAGTAGTGAAGAGGCTTGGGAGCGACTTCTGGTTGAGAGCCTCTTGAAACTGTCGGGCAAGCACAGAGTGACACACCATGAACCCCTTCAGCCAGTAGTGATGCAGCCCGTCAAGCCCCGGACTTTTCCAGTTCGGGGCCCTACGGACCGCCTCAGCTACGTCATCCGGCGTTATGATGACGGGGTCCATGGGCGTAATACCCGCACACTGACTCGGCACAACTTCCATCCAAGGGCCCTCGCTGTGGTTTACGGGCTCTGACCACAGGCCGCGCCAGAATGCTACAGTGTCGGCCTGATTCGGTGCTGGTCCCGTTCCACTTACCATTGGTCGCTCCATTGATTCATAGAGCCTCTTCTGATCACTCTGGAAGAGACGATTCTGGTTGAACCGTGTCGACCTCTCGGTATATCGCCGAATCCGCTTTCCCCAAGCAGCGATTCTCTGCTTCAGATCATCTATGCGCTCCGTCAGTTTTTGCGTTATATCCGGCTGGGACAAACTGACATTTGTCCCAGCAAACGCCATCCTGACGGTGCGCACAATTCTTGGCCTGTTATTGCCTGATCTGAAGCATATCAGTCTGCCGATGAGAGCTCTAGCCTTTGCGATACGTTCCTCAATTCTTCTTCTCCATGCTGGGATAGTGCTACTATGTCCAGTAGCGCGTCCAGCCGTGGAAACCTTGGCGCCTATGATACGGCAGACCGCCAGCGCAGCGCCAAAAAGAATTGAGTCCGTCTCGCAAAGGTCCCGGCTGGCTTCCAAATAGGTCACCAGCATTGCGTTTAGAGCCCTCACGACAGCCCGATTCCGCTTGCTTAGGGCTATGCGGGGAAGTCGCGGTCGATTTTCGAGAGGCGTACTGCGCGTTTCCACAATCGCCTCTTCCAATGTACTCCTCATATGCTCTAATTCCAGTTCCTGGGCGACTGTTCCATCATCGTTTGAATCAACCACAACTGGGGTATTCACGGCGGCATCCACGTTTGCGGGTTGCTCTAACATTTGTCGCGCCGCATCCTCAGCCGTAGCCTTTTCATCCGACGAGGGAACAGCCTCACGTCGTAGCCGTTCGAGTTCGGCGACATCAAATATATTTGAGCGCAAGATATACCGAACTCGGTCTGCCAGGTTTTGCTCTGTGACGGTTAAAGATGGTTCCAGCTCAGCAAAAAGACGATGCATCCTAGCCCGATACGTCAAACATCCAGTTTCTTCCCCTTTTGCCCTAAAGTACGCCCGCAGTGCGTTTGCATTCATTGCTTGTGACCAACGCATGCGACGTGCTCCACCAGCGGCGGGTGCCGCTTGCTGAGTCCGAGAAGACCCAGCCGACACCAAGCCTTCTGGTGGGGATGATGGATGCGGAGGGCTGCTAGGTGACCGTGCAGCTCCTCGCGCTCGGCTGGCGGCCCGCATGCTGCCGCGTCCAGCGCCAGCTCCAGACGCGCCCCGGCGACCCCCAGGCAGCGGCCCTTTGCGCACTATCTTCTTATCCATCATCCATTATTTGGGCGTCCATTAACGGGAGACGCCCAGGCCCGGCACCGTATTATGTGTGGCCATAAGCACAAACAGGCCTCTGCACCCTAAATTCTGCCGAGGCACGGCGCTCACACCTCTCGCAAGGCGCTGACTGACTGCGTTGACGTAGCAGTTTTGTCACTTAACTGTTACGTCAGCGGGCGATGAGGTCGTCAATTCCCTACGCCATTTATTATTATTATTATTATTATTATTATTATTATTATTATTATTATTATTATTATTATTATTATTATTGTGGGGTATCTATATAGTTTTCTCATCTGGTTGGGATGTATAAATATATAATTATAAATGAAAATGAAAATGAAAAGATAAATATACATAAATATCAATAAAATAAAATAAATACAAAAATACATAAATAAATAAAAGCCCAACCAGATGGAAGCCCTCGGCAGGGGAGACCAAACGGCCAAGGGTTAGGAGGAAAGGGAAAGAAACCGGCGGACGATGCGGGCAGTATCAAGGAGCACCGCCTTCTGCATTTGAGCCCGGAGCGGTCCGTGACGGAGTCCCAGTCGCCTCAGATGACCAGAGAGGCTAACTGGGATTAGCCCGTTTGCAGAGACGACTACAGGAATAATTTCGGTCGGCATACCACCCCACATGTCGGTCACCTCGTGAGCCAGGTCCAGATATTTTGATCGCTTATCTGTTTCGGCTTTCACGAGGTTCTCGTCATACGGGATGGTAATATCGACCAAAAATATCCTTGACTGTGCCCGGTCCATCAGCACAATATCAGGCTTATTCGCAAGAATAGTCCTGTCTGTGATGATGGCCTGGTCCCAGTAGAGTCTGGCGCGGTCATTTTCGAGCACGGCTTCCGGCAAGTACTTGTAATACGGCAATTTCCGGTCCACGAGACCGTATTTCAGAGCGAGCTCCTGGTGTAGAATTCTGGCTACTAGGTTGTGCCTGTGCAAGTACTCAGAGTTAGAAAGCGCCGAACAACCGGAGATGACATGCCTAAGTGACTCACCGGGATGGCGACAAGCTCGACAGACGTCGAGCTTGTCGCCATCCCGGTGATTTCCCTCGGAGATGACCCGAGAGGCTGACTGGGATTAGCCCGTTTGCAGAGACGACTACAGGAATAATTTCGGTCGGCAGACCACCCCACATGTCGGTCACCTCGTGAGCCAGGTCCAGATATTTTGTTTGCTTGTCTGTTTCGGCTTTCACGAGGTTCTCGTCATACGGAATGGTAATGTCGACCAAAAATATCCTTGACTGTGCCCGGTCCATCAGCACAATATCAGGCTTATTCGCAAGAATAGTCCTGTCTGTGATGATGGCCCGGTCCTAATAGAGCCTGGTGCGATCATTTTCGAGCACGGCTTCCGGCAAGTACTTGTAATACGGCAATTTCCGATCCACGAGACCGTATTTCAGAGCGAGCTCCTGGTGTAGAATTCTGGCTACTAGGTTGTGCCTGTGCAAGTACTCAGAGTTAGAAAGCGCCGAACAACCGGAGATAACATGCCTAAGTGACTCACCGGGACGGCGACAAGCTCGACAGATGTCGACGGTGCCATCCTTTAGGATGTATCTCCGATAGTTGTTGGTCTTAATAACCTGATCCTGTATTGCACAGACAAAACCCTCGGTTTCCCCGAAGAGATCACCAAAGCGTAGCCAGTGGAGGGAGGCTACTGTGTCTACGAAAGGCTCATGTAGAGCCTTGTAGAACCTCCCGTGGAGCTCCTTCTCCTTCCATACGGTCTCCCGGTCGGAAATGCTCTGCACTGCCGGGTCTTGCCATTGCTCGTTGGCTAAGGATAGAGGGGTAAGTCCTTTATCACAAGAAATGACGTCCTTATAGAATGGATCATCCGATCTCGCCAGGAAGTAATCACGGAGGCTGCACACTTCGCGATTGTGCATGGTGAGCGCGCTCAAGAAGCCACGACCACCATGCTTCCGCGGCAAGTACAGCCTCATTACCGACGATCTCGGATGATGCATCCTATGGGACGTCATGGTAGTGCGGACTTTTCTATCCAGGGCGTTAAGTTCAGTCTGAGTCCACCTGAGTATGCCAAAGGTATACATGAGGACAGGCATGACCCAGCCGTTATATGCGTGTGCCTTATTCACACCGGACAAAAGGCTGTTAAGCACTTTGGTCAAGCGTACATAAAACACGTCGCAAACTGACTGTTTCATACCAGTCTCATCGATACCGATGTTTTGTGACATACCCAGGTATCGGTATGTTTCAGCCTCGGAAAGGGCCCTTAAGTTGACGGGCACAGATAAGTCTGCGCCCTCAGAGTTAGCAACCCTTCCCCTCTCAACATGGAGGACCGCACACTTATCCGTCCCAAGCTCCATTCCAATGGAATTGCTAAATTCACAAGTGATGTTTAGCAATTCCATAAGATGGGAGCGACTGGAGGCGAATAACTTGAGGTCATCCATATAGAAAAGGTGGGTCACTTTTGTCCCTCCTTTCCGTAGCTGAAATCCCCTCCCGGAGCCCTCCAGTAAGGTACTGAGAGGGTTCAGGGAGAGGCAGAACCAGATTGGACTCAGACAATCGCCCTGGAAGATACCCCTTCTTATCCTTATGTGGTTCTCCGCAGCCATCATCCGCTCACCCAGATGACAAAGGATCGTACTCCACTGCCCCATACACTGCTCGAGGAAGTCTCTAACTGTACAGTCTATCTTGTACAGCTCGAGGACTCTCTTTAGCCATGTATGGGGCACCGAGTCGAATGCCTTTCTGTAGTCTATCCAGGCGGCGGAGAAGTTCCGACGGTTGCGTTTCACCACTTTGCCAATGACCGCGTCAATGAGGAGTGGTTCCTTGGTTCCACGACCACCGCCCCGACATCCATTTTGAGCGCGCGACATCACCTGATTTGAGTCCAGGTGACAAGTGATTCTCGCGCTCAAAATGGATGTTAGTGTCTTGTATATTGTCGGTAGACAAGTGATGGGGCGGTATTTGCTCGGGTCTGTGGTACCCTGGTCTTTAGGAACCAAATGAGTGATCCCAGTAGTGAAGAGGCTTGGGAGCGACTTCTGGTTGAGAGCCTCTTGAAACTGTCGGGCGAGCACAGAGTGACACACCATGAACCCCTTCAGCCAGTAGTGATGCAGCCCGTCAAGCCCCGGACTTTTCCAGTTCGGGGCCCTACGGACCGCCTCAGCTACGTCATCCGGCGTTATGATGACGGGGTCCATGGGCGTAATACCCGCACACTGACTCGCCACAACTTCTGTCCAAGGGCCCTCGCTGTGGTTTACGGGCTCTGACCACAGGCCGCGCCAGAATGCTACACTGTCGGCCTGATTCGGTGCTGGACCCGTTCCACTTACCATTGGTCGCTCCAATGATTCATAGAGCCTCTTCTGATCACTCTGGAAGAGACGATTCTGGTTGAACCGTGTCGACCTCTCGGTATATCGCCGAATCCGCTTTCCCCAAGCAGCGATTCTCTGCTTCAGATCATCTATGCGCTCCGTCAGTTTTTGCGTTATATCCGGCTGGGACAAACTGACATTTGTCCCAGCAAACGCCATCCTGACGGTGCGCACAATTCTTGGCCTGTTGTTGCCTGATCTGAAGCATATCAGTCTGCCGATGAGAGCTCTAGCCCTTGCGATACGTTCCTCAACTCTTCTTCTCCATGCTGGGATAGCGCTACTATGGCCAGTAGCGCGTCCAGCCGTGGAAACCTTGGCGCCTATGATACGGCAGACTGCCAGCGCCGCGCCAAAAAGAATTGAGTCCGTCTCGCAAAGGTCCCGGCTGGCTTCCAAATAGGTAACCAGCATTGGGTTCAGAGCCCTCACGACAGCCCGATTCCGCTTGCTTAGGGCTATGCGGGGAAGTCGCGGTCGATTTTCGAGAGGCGTACTGCGCGTTTCCACAATCGCCTCTTCCAATATACTCCTCATATGCTCTAATTCCAGTTCCTGGGCGACTGTTCCATCATCGTTTGAATCAACCACAACTGGGGTATTCACGGCGGCATCCACGTTTGCGGATTGCTCTACCATTTGTGGCGCCGCATCCTCAGCCGTAGCATTCTCATCCGACGAGGGAACAGCCTCACGTCGTAGCCGTTCGAGTTCGGCGGCATCAAATATATTTGAGCGCAAGATATACCGAACTCGGTCTGCCAGGTTTTGCTCTGTGACGGTTAAAGATGGCTCCAGCTCAGCAAAAAGACGATGCATCCTAGCCCGATACGCCAAACATCCAGTTTCTTCCCCTTTTGCCCTAAAGTACGCCCGCAGTGCGTTTGCATTCATTTCTTGTGACCAACGCATGCGACGTGCTCCACCAGCGGCGGGTGCCGCTTGCTGAGTCCGAGAAGACCCAGCCGACACCAAGCCTTCTGGTGGGGATGATGGATGCGGAGGGCTGCTAGGTGACCGTGCAGCTCCTCGCGCTCGGCTGGCGACCCGCATGCTGCCGCGTCCAGCGCCAGCTCCAGACGCGCCCCGGCGACCCCCAGGCAGCGGCCCTTTGCGCACTATCTTCTTATCCATCATCCATTATTTGGGCGTCCATTAACGGGAGACGCCCAGGCCCGGCACCGTTTCGTGTGTAGCCATAAGCACAAACGGGCCTCTGCACCCTAAATTCTGCCGAGGCACGGCGCTCACACCTCTCGCAAGGCGCTGACTGACTGCGTTGACGTAGCAGTTTTGTCACTTAACTGTTACGTCAGCGGGCGATGGGGTCGTCAATTCCCTACGCCTATTTATTATTATTATTATGGGGTATCTATATAGCTTTCTCATCTGGTTGGGTTCTATGAATATATAATTATAAATGAAAGTGAAAAGATAAATATACATAAATATCAATAACATAAAATAAATATAAAAATACATAAATAAATAAAAGCCCAACCAGATGGAGGCCCTCGGCAGGGGAGACCGAACGGCCGAGGGTTAGGGGGAAAGGGAAAGAAACCGGCGGACGATGCGGGCGGTATCGATGAGCACCGCCTTCTGCATTTGAGCCCGGAGCGGTCCGCCACGTAGTCCCAGTCGCCTCAGATGACCCGAGAGGCTGACTGGGATTAGCCCGTTTGCAGAGACGACTACAGGAATAATTTCAGTCGGCAGACCACCCCACATGTCGGTCACCTCGTGAGCCAGGTCCAGATATTTTGTTTGCTTGTCTGTTTCGGCTTTCACGAGGTTCTCGTCATACGGAATGGTAATGTCGACCAAAAATATCCTTGACTGTGCCCGGTCCATCAGCACAATATCAGGCTTATTCGCAAGAATAGTCCTGTCTGTGATGATGGCTCGGTCCCAATAGAGCCTGGCGCGATCATTTTCGAGCATTATTATTATTATTATTATTATTATTTTTGGGGTATCTATATAGTTTTCTCATCTGGTTGGGTCCCATAAATATATAATTATAAATGAAAATGAAAAGATAAATATACATAAATATCAATAACATAAAATAAATATAAAAATACATAAATAAATAAAAGCCCAACCAGATGGACGCCCTCGGCAGGGGAGACCAAACGGCCGAGGGTTAGGGGGAAAGGGAAAGAAACCGGCGGACGATGCGGGCGGTATCGAGGAGCACCGCCTTCTGCATTTGAGCCTGGAGCGGTCCGCCACGTAGTCCCAGTCGCCTCAGATGACCCGAGAGGCTGGCTGGGATTAGCCCGTTTGCAGAGACGACTACAGGAATAATTTCGGTCGGCAGACCACCCCACATGTCGGTCACCTCGTGAGCCAGGTCCAGATATTTTGTTTGCTTGTCTGTTTCGGCTTTCACGAGGTTCTCGTCATACGGAATGGTAATGTCGACCAAAAATATCCTTGACTGTGCCCGGTCCATCAGCACAATATCAGGCTTATTCGCAAGAATAGTCCTGTCTGTGATGATGGCCCGGTCCCAATAGAGCCTGGCGCGATCATTTTCGAGCACGGCTTCCGGCAAGTACTTGTAATACGGCAATTTCCGATCCACGAGACCGTATTTCAGAGCGAGCTCCTGGTGAAGAATTCTGGCTACTAGGTTGTGCCTGTGCAAGTACTCAGAGTTAGAAAGCGCCGAACAACCGGAGATGACATGCCTAAGTGACTCACCGGGATGGCGACAAGCTCGACAGATGTCGACGGTGCCATCCTTTAGGATGTATCTCCGATAGTTGTTGGTCTTAATAACCTGATCCTGTATTGCACAGACAAAACCCTCGGTTTCCCCGAAGAGATCACCAAAGCGTAGCCAGTGGAGGGAGGCTGCTGTGTCTACGAAAGGCTCATGTAGAGCCTTGTAGAACCTCCCGTGGAGCTCCTTCTCCTTCCATACGGTCTCCCGGTCGGAAATGCTCTGCACTGCCGGGTTTTGCCATTGCTCGTTGGCTAAGGATAGAGGGGTAAGTCCTTTATCACAAGAAATGACGTCATTATAGAATGGATCATTCGATCTCATCAGGAAGTAATCACGGAGGCTGCACACTTCGCGATTATGCATGGTGAGCGCGCTCAAGAAGCCACGCCCACCATGCTTTCGCGGCAAGTACAGCCTCATTACCGACGATCTCGGATGATGCATCCTATGGGACGTCATTGTAGTGCGGACTTTTCTATCCAGGGCGTTAAGTTCAGTCTGACTCCACCTGAGTATGCCAAAGGTATACATGAGGACAGGCATGACCCAACCGTTATATGCGTGTGTCCTATTCACACCGGACAAAAGGCTGTTAAGCACTTTGGTCAAGCGTGCATAAAACACGTCGCAAACTGACTGTTTCATACCAGCCTCATCGATACCGATGTTCTGTGACATACCCAGGTATCGGTATGTTTCAGCCTCGGAAAGGGTTTTTAAGTTGACGGGCATAGATAAGTCTATGCCCTCAGAGTTAGCAACCCTTCCCCCCTCAACATGGAGGACCGCACATTTATCCGTCCCCAGCTCCATTCTAATAGAATTGCTAAATTCACACGTGATGTTCAGCAATTCCATAAGATGGGAGCGACTGGAGGCGAATAATTTGAGGTCATCCATATAGAAAAGGTGGGTTACTTTTGTACCTCCTTTCCGAAGCTGAAATCCCCTCCCGGAGCCCTCCAGTAAAGTACTGAGAGGGTTCAGGGAGAGGCAAAACCAGATTGGACTCAGACAATCGCCCTGGAAGATACCCCTTCTTATCCTTATGTGGTTCTCCGCAGCCATCATCCGCTCGCCCAGATAGCAAAGGATCGTACTCCACTGCCCCATACACTGCCCGAGGAAGTCTCGAACTGTACAGTCAATCTTGTACAGCTCGAGGACCCTCTTTAGCCATGTATGGGGCACCGAGTCGAATGCTTTTCTGTAGTCTATCCAGGCGGCGGAGAAATTCCGACGGTTGCGTTTCACCACTTTGCCAATGACCGCGTCAATGAGGAGTGGTTCCTTGGTTCCACGACCACCGCCCCGGCATCCATTTTGAGCGCGTGACATCACCTGATTTAGCTCCAGGTGACGAGTGATTCTCGCGCTCAAAATGGATGTCAGTGTCTTATATATGGTGGGTAGACACGTGATGGGGCGGTATTTGCTCGGGTCTGTGGTATCCTGATCTTTAGGAACCAAATGAGTGATCCCAGTAGTGAAGAGGCTCGGGAGCGACTTCTGATCGAGAGCCTCTTGAAACTGTCGGGCGAGCACAGCGTGACACACTACGAACCCCTTCAACCAGTAATGATGCAGCCCGTCGAGCCCCGGACTTTTCCAGTTCGGGGCCCTACGGACCGCCTCAGCCACGTCTTCAGGCGTTATGGTGACGGGGTCCATAGGCGTAACACTTGCACTCTGGCTCGCCACAACTTCCATCCAAGGGCCCTCGCTGTGGTTTACGGGCTCTGACCACAGGCCACGCCAAAATGCGACAGTGGCAGCCTGATCCGGTCCTGGGCCCGCTCCACATACCTCTGGTCGCTCCAATGATTTATAGAGCCTCTTCTGATCACTCTGGAAGAGACGATTCTGGTTGAACCGCCTTGACCTCTCGCTAAATCGTCGAATCCGCTTCCCCCAAGCAGCGATTTTTTGCTTCAGGTCATCTATGCGCTCCGTTAGTTTTTGCGTGATATCCGGCTGGAACAAACTGATATTTGTCCCAGCAAACGCCATCCTAACGGTGCGCATAATCCTCGGTCTAGTATTACCCGACCTGAAGCTTGTCAGTCTGCCGATAAGGGCCCTTGCCTTTGCGATACGGTCCTCAATTCTTTTTCTCCAGGCTGGGATGGCGCTACTTTTTTGAGTAGCACGTCCAGCCACGGGAAGTTTGGCGCCAATAATACGGCATACTGCCAGTGCGGCGCCAAAAAGAATTGAATCCGTCTCGCAAAGGTCCCGGCTGGCTTCCAAATAGGTTACCAGCATTGGGTTAAGAGCCCGCACGACAGCCCGATTTCGCTTGCTAAGGGGTATGCGGGGAAGTCGCGGTCGATTATCGAGAGGCATGCTGCGCGTTTCCAGCATCGACTCTTCCAGTATGCTCCTCATTTTCTCTAGTTCGTGGGAGACTATTCCATCATCGTCTGAATTAGCCACAAATGGAATGTTGACGGCAGCATCCACATATGCAGTTTGTTGCGCATCTAGTGGCGCCGCATTCCCAGCCGCAGCATTTCCATTCGATGAAGGAATAGCCTCACGTCGTAGTCGCTCGAGTTCGGCGTCACCAAATATGTTGGAGCGCAGGATGTACCTAACTCGGTCTGCCAGGTTTTGCTCAGTGACGGATAGAGATGGCTCCAGCTCTGCAAAAAAGCGATGCATCCGAGCCCGATACGCCAAACATCCAGTTTCTTCCCCTTTTCCCTAAAATACGCCCGCAGTGCGTTTTCATTCATCGATTTAGACCAACGCATGCGACGTGCTCCACCAGCGGCGGTTGCCGCTTGCTGAGTCCGAGAAGACCCAGCCAACACCAAGCCTTCTGGTGGGGATGATGGATGCGGGGGGCTGCTAGGTGGTCTTGCAACACCCCGCGCTCGGCTGGCGGCCCGCATGCTGTCACGTCCAGCGCCAGCTCCAGACGCGCCCTGGCGACCTCCAGGCAGCGGCCCTTTGCGCACTATCTTTTTCTCCATCATCCATAATATGGGCGTCCATTAACGGGAGACGCCCAGGCCCGGCACCGTATCGTGGACGGCCATAAGCACAAACGGGCCTTTGCACCCTGAATTCTGCCGAGGCACGGCGCTCACACCTCTCGCAAGGCGCTGACTGACTGCGTTGACGTAGCAGTTTTGTCACTTAACTGTTACGTCAGCGGGCGATGGGGTCGTCAATTCCCTACGCCATTTTATTATTATTATTATTATTATTATTATTATTATTATTATTATTATTATTATTATTATTATTATTATTATTATTATTATTATTATTATTATTATTATTATTATTATTATTATTATTATTATTATTATTATTATTATTATTATTATTATTATTATTATTATTATTATTATTATTATTATTATTATTATTATTATTATTATTATTATTATTATTATTATTATTATTATTATTATTATTATTATTATTATTATTATTATTATTATTATTATTATTATTATTATTATTATTATTATTATTATTATTATTATTATTATTATTATATAGATATCTATATAGTTTTCTCATCTGGTTGGGTTCTATAAATATATAATTATAAATGAAAGTGAAAAGATAAATATACATAAATATCAATAACATAAAATAAATATAAAAATACATAAATAAATAAAAGCCCAACCAGATGGAGGCCCTCGGCAGGGGAAACCAAACGGCCGAGGGTTAGGGGGAAAGGGAAAGAAACCGGCGGACGATGCGGGCGGTATCGATGAGCACCGCCTTCTGCATTTGAGCCCGGAGCGGTCCGCCACGTAGTCCCAGTCGCCTCAGATGACCCGAGAGGCTGACTGGGACTAGCCCGTTTGCAGAGACGACTACAGGAATAATTTCAGTCGGCAGACCACCCCACATGTCGGTCACCTCGTGAGCCAGGTCCAGATATTTTGTTTGCTTGTCTGTTTCGGCTTTCACGAGGTTCTCGTCATACGGAATGGTAATGTCGACCAAAAATATCCTTGACTGTGCCCGGTCCATCAGCACAATATCAGGCTTATTCGCAAGAATAGTCCTGTCTGTGATGATGGCTCGGTCCCAATAGAGCCTGGCGCGATCATTTTCGAGCACGGCTTCCGGCAAGTACTTGTAATACGGCAATTTCCGATCAACGAGACCGTATTTCAGAGCGAGCTCCTGGTGAAGAATTCTGGCTACTAGGTTGTGCCTGTGCAAGTACTCAGAGTTAGAAAGCGCCGAACAACCGGAGATAACATGCCTAAGTGACTCACCGGGATGGCGACAAGCTCGACAGATGTCCACGGTGCCATCCTTTAGGATGTATCTCCGATAGTTGTTGGTCTTAATAACCTGATCCTGTATTGCACAGACAAAACCCTCGGTTTCCCCGAAGAGATCACCAAAGCGTAGCCAGTGGAGGGAGGCTACTGTGTCTACGAAAGGCTCATGTAGAGCCTTGTAGAACCTCCCGTGGAGCTCCTTCTCCTTCCACACGGTCTCCCGGTCGGAAATTGTCTGCACTGCCGGGTCTTGCCATTGCTCGTTGGCTAAGGATAGAGGGGTAAGTCCTTTATCACAAGAAATGACGTCCTTATAGAATGGATCATCCGATCTCGCCAGGAAGTAATTACGGAGGCTGCACACTTCGCGATTATGCATGGTGAGCGCGCTCAAGAAGCCACGCCCACCATGCTTTCGCGGCAAGTACAGCCTCATTACCGACGATCTCGGATGATGCATCCTGTGGGACGTCATGGTAGTGCGGACTTTTCTATCCAGGGCGTTAAGTTCAGTCTGAGTCCACCTGAGTATGCCAAAGGTATACATGAGGACAGGCATGACCCAGCCGTTATATGCGTGTGTCTTATTCACACCGGACAAAAGGCTGTTAAGCACTTTGGTCAAGCGTGCATAAAACACGTCGCAAACTGACTGTTTCATACCAGCCTCATCGATACCGATGTTCTGTGACATACCCAGGTATCGGTATGTTTCAGCCTCGGAAAGGGTCCTTAAGTTGAAGGGCATAGATTATTATTATTATTATTATTATTATTATTATTATTATTATTATTATTATTATTATTATTATTATTATTATTATTATTATTATTATTATTATTATTATTATTATTATTATTATTATTATTATTATTATTATTATTATTATTATTATTATTATTATTATTCAATGTGTGTACGGGCAAATATAAGAATCGTTATTCATAGCTTTTTATTGTTTCTTGCAAAATAGGTTTCAAGCAATTTTCATTAAACTATTTGTGGCATTTAAGTTTCAGGTGGTATTAAGATTGAGTTTTGAGATAGCGACTCATTTTCATTGCTCACGAGTTTATTTGAAACGCTTTCAGGCAGCACCGTCCTCCGGCTTCTTAATTTTCTTTTCAAGCTATTTAAAATTTATTAAAATTTTGCAGCGCTTTTGAGATTCGCTTCTTCAAAATGGTTTGCAGTAAGAAATTATGTAGTTGCTATGCAATTTATTTGCAGTGAGTGTTCTATCTTGGCTATATATAGAATAAATCAATTTAACTTATAACATGCTAGAAAATTAAGTTCGTGATTTATCCTAAACAGAAATAATTACATACATATAAGAAAAGTATTTTTTTTTTTAATTTAAATTGTTATAACCGTGAACAAATCTTGATTAAATGATAATAAAGAGATATCGAGGCTGCAAGAAAATTTAAAACTAAGTTTTTAACAAGCTGTCGTGCCTTACCTGCACGACTGTGTTAGACAATCGAGAAATATAACTGAACCTCAAATTGGTAAAACCTATGAAAAATAGGCAAAATTACCATTCCTTACTCCCTTTTCTCCTCTTTAAAACCTCGAACCGGATTTAGTATTCTTTAAGAACAAAATTAGTACGATTATAGCTTGTCTGGATGATTTTTATTTTATAATCGTTAAATTTAAATTAGTTCGTTTGTAAAATTTTATATCCAGGGAGAAAACAGAGGCATAAATTTATTACTACGAATACTATTAACTAAACGCCGCCTCGATATTTTCTGTTACAGCCATAACTCTTGCACTCCTATATGTACGCCTATATTTTACTGATTTGTCCTTCCTGACGTTACAACTTAAGTGCAGACGTGGGTCGACGTTAACTTCACGTAGGTGGTTATATTTACAAAAGTAAATCCATTGCACTTGTGAAGGACAGGTTCTTGTATATCAATTTAGGTTTGCATTTCAAAGATATACTTTAAAGTCATCGTCTCCCATACAATGAATCGGCAGGTTAATATGTAAATGGAAAACATTCATTTGGATTTATCAATTCAAGTTTATATCGAAAGCATTTGCAACACATTTGATATCTTTATCTCATTTGCTTTATGAGACCCAGTAGGAGACAATTTCATACTTAAGATAATATCAACATTTCCGAAGTACATTAATGTCCAAATGGGTCATTAGATAACAATGTTATTTTCTAGTAAAGTTGTCCATTGATCCTAAAGAAACTATTGAGTCGGTTTCTTAAAAATCACTTATTTCAATAACTTATATTTCTGTAACTATATGTCAAGTGTGGATTAAATCTTAATATATATAAATTACGTGTTACGTTGTTTGTCCGCGATGGACTCATAAACTACTTAACCGATTTTAATCAAATTTGCACACCGTGTGCAGTTTGGTCCAGCTTGAGAGATAGGATAGTTTTTTGCCCATGAGTGATCCACTTGTAATTTATATATATATATATATATATATATATATATATATATATATATATATATATATATATCATACGTATTTCTACGTCGTAGCTGGAGCACGAGTAGGTCGACTTGACCGAGGAAGGATCACACCGGAATACGAATAAGGAGAACAGGAGATATTTTTATTGGAAACAAGGAATTCTATCTTTGTCATCAGGGGTGACAGAGTATTAAATTTTTATTTTGATAATTATATAAAATCTTGCCCTTTATAAAATCTACTACTTATATGTTGTTTGTTTATATATTTCCCACTTAGTTAAAGATGTCATTGAATATTTCGAGAGTCCCAGAGTCATCTTTAGTTTATTTTTTTGTAAAAAGCAAGGCATACCATCAGAATAAGTCAAACTGTCAAAACATCAGATTTTATTCTAAGAAAACAAAGCTCGTACGAGAGTTCCAAGAACCCTCGACGTCTGCCTTCTTAATAACTACTTGTGAAACTTCAACGTATAATTATGCACCTGCATTTATTTAATTATAATAAAAAGTGTTACATTTCACTTTAATATAATTATGCATCTTTTAACAATTTTTCTTTTTTATACCATATGAAATTTCAAACATTTCGTGACCACATAATATCTATTTTTATATTCTCAAAAGTATCTGTAAACGTATTGGCGACTATGAAGTTAAAAATAACTTGAGCGTTATCAGGTTTATTATTCTTTATCAGCAGTTCCAGCCATTTCGCAAAATGGCGCTGTCCGTCACCGGTCTGAATACTTAAACGAAATTGTTATAACTAAGTACCTTTAATAATGAGGGCCAATGAAAAAGTCAAAACAATCAGATGTCGCTAGTTGACACTGATGTGAAGTTTGTTTTTACACAATGTCGTTTAATTTAGAAGTTAAATTTAAATAAAAGTTAATCATTTTCTACAGTAATATGTTAATACACAAAACAATTCCTCAGTGGTTTGTTCTTTCATTTTTTATCACATTTTTATTTATTTTTTAATTTTATACTTCTATGAATATCTGTGTTCCGTTTATTTATTTTTAATCTAATGAATATATAATATAACTAACACTACAAAAAGGAACTCTAACCTTTAAATTTTTAGAAAAATCAACTTTCCCGCTATGAAATCTGTCAAGCATTAAACCTCATTTTAAATGGCGCCGCACTGGTGGCAAAAAGTCGTACCGGACGAAATGAGTTGATAGATTCTCTTACGACACCACCACGCCGCACGCGATTGATATTTGGTTTCAAATATAATATCAGCTTTTTTCGTAATTTTTCACCCATAGAAAATTTAGTAAAGTACAAATATATAAAAAAATTGGTTGCCTGTAAAGTCGGTATACGGGCGAAAGTTTTACGTGACAACGACTTTGAGTGGTAAAATAATTTTAATGTGAATATTCATTCGTATAGTAGGAAGAAGGATGAAATAACACTTTTTATGTCTGTCTCTCTCGCTCTTAGGCGGGCTAACCATGCCCGAGTGGAAGGCACGCGTGCCTCTCACTCGCTCTCATTGTGAGCGCATAACGTGAGCGGAGCGTAACGCAGTTTCTTGAAGCGTCACCCGGCAAACCAATTTATAAGACGTTGTCACGTCAAAAGATATGCACAGTCAAACAGAAAAGTAGGTAGTTTTTGATTTTATCTCTTTACGCACAACAATATGTACAGTAGACTGAGTAATAGGTACCTCATAACGATGTAATGTGATGTAGACAAGTGAATAACGTGAAGCGAGCGACCCCACCTTTCTCGGCGGGCTAGGTCCAACACGCGATAGGAGTGACGTCCTGTACAAGCAAGTAGACAAGTTATAACATAGTCATTGAATATAATTTTAAACGTTACCGTAAAATAACTTAGGTAACGACAAATAAAATACTACTACTTTATTTTCAAAATGATGTTTGTAAACACGTGTGTATTTACGTGATAAAAGTTAAAAAATGTTACTAAATTATTTTTCAGTAAAACGTTTTTTTTTCTCTTCGTGATTTACCTCCACGTACTTTGAGGTCATCAGAACATTTAAAATTAAAAATTCCAGCTCATGAGCATCGTCTAGAGAAATCGTTTTTTTAGCGACCAGACCGTAGGTATATAGATGTAAAAGTGGCAATAGAGGCGTGTAAGGATCATGCCAAATGAAAGTGTAATCTCAGCCTGCATCTCTGTATTTTAACTCTTTTCTTTCTTAGTTTGTGTATTTTAGTGTGTGCAATAAAGATATTTCTATTTGTCTATCATTTTTATTCGCAATGAACTAGTTTCGACTGAGAGTAATTCTGGCAAAATTGCCATTATACTATACTACTAATATTTAAGAAACATTCGACGGCTGTTTACTATGTAACAGAAAATAATATTGTAAACGGCATCGACAATTATTAATTGCCTCAAATGTTTACTTCAGTCGATAATTTTATGCAATTACGTAATCGACGCTACCTAAAGGGCCATATTTATATTATTATTATTAATTATTAGAGGCGAGTAGAAGCATGCGGTGCTTGCGGGGGCGTGAAAAAAATGCAAAATACACATTTCATTTCAACCCTTATGTAGAGAATGTTGGGGGGAACCCTACTAATTAATTAGAGAGCCACCTGCCCGGTAACACCCTGAACTGGTGAACGTAGGCTGTGAAAAAATGTTTTATTGCAATCGTTAATTGCGTTATAAGCTTATAAGCTAGCTTCGTGGCCAGTTTTCACTAAATAAACTATACACGGGGAATAACTCTTTTATTATCAATAATGAGTACCTCTGCTGCCAATTTCTTATTGTTTTTTTTTTTTTTTAATGAAAAATACCGCATTTTTTAATAAAAAGCTAGACAATAAACGAGAACAAGAACACAGTCCACTTGATGTTAAGTAGCTGCTGCGGCCTATAGACCATTTATCTCAGGTAAATGCATTGTCATGCATCGACACACGACACACGACCAAGGTGGGTTTTCCCGTTAAGAGTAAAAGGGGTTTCCAATTCCTATCGACATACGTATTACAGTAATAATTTTTCTATAGGATAGGGTGACAAACGAGCACACAGTTCACCTGATGGTAAGTGGTTGCTGTGCCCCATAGACATCTACAATCTACATCTATCCTCGATTACGAATTAAAATGCAGATACGTTGTCACCCATGAGGAATAAGATGGGATGCCTCGTTTCCAGTAAAAAGGATCTCCGGTTCTCTACACTCACCATACGAAACACAGCAGCATTAAGCTACTATTTTACGCTGGTATTCTGTGAGAGCGTGGTACTTACGGTCGAGCCGAACCATTCGTGCTACAACTATACTACTAATATAACTGCAGCATGGCTCCACCACGTATAACATTTGCCAGTAGATATTCTATTAGAGCTTTTATTCCGCCTAGGAGTCCATCCGAGTGAGCACCGGATTTCTGCCGGCAAATAGCTATGCTGGTATTGCTGTATTCCGGTCTAACGGGAATAGAAGCCAATTACAGGCTGTCTTAGACCTCAGACAACGCATCTGTAGTCTTCTTGGTTCAAAGTTGGTTTCAGGTGTCCATGGGCTGCAGTAACCAATCCATGTTGATTGAAGTAGAGTGGACTGTAAATTCGTTTTTTTTTTTAATAGAAGGCAATTGAAGTTGTGTTGCCGGACTTTTACAGTCGTTGAAGTGAAGTCGATTTAAAACGTGGTCGTAGTTCATGCTGACTAACGAGACTTTTACAACGGATTGATGGTGGAAATCGATCCAAATAAGATCTAAAGATTAGTGATGAAAAGTAAATTAACCAACGTGAGATGAGCTCTACGTGTATCAATTTAGTGAGTATGGACAGGACTTTCAAGAAATACGCGCCAAATAGTGCATACTTGGCAAGAACCATGTCCTAGCATTTTACGATAATGATGATTTCAATTTTATCAAAATAAATTTATTATGCAATTTTAATACAATTTTTATAGAAGTGTATACAAACGAGCATGCGGCTCACATAATGGAAAGTGTAGACCACCGCCCACGAACAACCGCAACACTATGGAAATTGTAGGTAATATGTTATAAAGTTAGTTGTAAATAATGTATATTCTCACCTGCTCCATTTATCAAAGCTATTTCAATTATTAACGTGTTGTCGCGAGATTACAAAGTTAAACCAATTTTTACCAGGTGAGAGTGCTCCACCACTCGTTTTGAAAGCTTATTTTCTTGAAAAATTGCTCTAGCCGCACCGCCCGTTAGATGGGCGAATTTGTAAGTAATATTTATGAGAGCGCGAGGCAAAATAATGATATGTATATTATTTGAGCCTCAGGTCGGGCAACTCGAGTGCCCCGGGAGCCGAGAGTAGCATTTGTCAGTGCCCAAGCAGGTGGGCGCCCGCTCCGATACTATTATTAGTTTTTTTTTAAATATATGTATCTCCACAATTTACTATGTTTCGGGAATGGGCTACAATTTATTAGGTTAAGCAATGCAGTTGTGTGGTCTAGTTTTTATGAGGTATATTATATAAGTTTTTTTTGTTAACATTGTAATATATGGTATGTATTATTATATTCTTTTATATTAATATTTTATCAATATTTCGCAAACATATAAGTTAAGTAATAAAAATTCCCTAGCAGCGAATTCAGTTTTTCTAGATGTAATATCTATATATTCACGTCCGCTCTGAAGACGGACAAACACGGGACGTGTTAGAATTGAACCAGAATTACTCACCTGCTAATCAACAAGTCCAGCATTTATCAGATTTTTAGCTCAACTATTACTTATTTTAATTGCGAATATCGGGTAAGTTGTGATACATATTTACATATGTAATGATAGCATGATATAAATGAAGCGGCAGAAAAGGCTAAAGTTTGCAAATACAGGGGTCTAGGCTCCGAATATATTTTTGTCCCTTTCGGTGTCGAGACCCTTGGTCCGTGGGGTCCTAGCGCTATAAGCCTTTTTAAGGAAATAGCAAAAAGGTTAATCGACGTCACAGGAGACCGAAGAGCTGGCAGTTACCTCGGACAAAGAATTAGTCTAGCTATTCAACGGGGAAACGCTGCCAGTATCTTCGGAACCTTGCCTAAAGGACCTCTTTTTTAATAATTTAATTTAGTTATTATAATATATATTTTTAAGGTTTTTAGTATTAGAAATAATGTTTATAAATTTATGGGTTAGATTTAATTTAAAGTATATTTATCATTGTACATTAAATAGGAAAGTGCTCAAAAAGTTTACATATCATTTTCGATTTATCCCTACCAAAACGTATATTTAATTTTAGAACGTTTAATTTTACTTAGTGTTATAGTTTTAGAATTGTATTTTGTATGACAAATTGCCTCGAAACAGCATATATATATATATATATATATATATATATATATATATATATATATATATATATAATCTATAACCTTTCTAGTAATCCCTTACATCGTATATATCGTTTGAAATTATGTCATATCATAAATGACATAATTAAGATAATAACCACGTCGAATAGTGATGAACTATATTAAAAGCGATGTAGATGATCTTTAATCCTCGGCAGTCGTTGACCGGATCATAACCGAAAATCTTCAGTAAGTCAAAGCGGAGCCACGTGAAAAACGACGCCCATTAAGGAAGTGAATACATTTAAAATAATCGGCTTAGTTGTCCGACGTTGACGTATATTCGTACTTATCTTACGTAGATACCGGCACAGATATCTCCAACTAATCCCTTACACAAATATCTGAAAAAGACTCGGCGCGCCTTGTAAGGTTCATCCGAGTAATTGAATGGGCTGCAACCAGCACTACGTATTGAACAAAAGTGCCCAATAATTTATGCCTATAATCTGACACGAGCCGCTCTCGGTTAACCTTTATTCGTTTTTTGGAATCAGGACTACATTTCCCTTTGTTAGATACAGATATCAACTCCACAATGGCGGCGACAGTCACAACTCACAACATTACACACATGCGCGTTCCTTATACAAATCTTTATTCGCTGTCAGGCCCTAGGGCGCAATATTTATATCGCTCTGGATTAACGCTTTATATAAACCGGAAATTCATGTTTTAGACATTCAAAATGTGAAGTTATGGATATTAAAACGTAAACTTGTCTCAGTAGAAAAATAGTTATATGGTTATGTATAGGCACTTGTGGCATTGCCGCTGGGATTCACCTAATCAGGAAGCTCTCATTAATGAAGCGTCGTGTTTACTTTTACAACAAAGACGAGTTTAATGGATTTACAACTCGATGAGCAAAGTACATACAATGTTACTGTTTTTTTTTTTAGGAAATATGATAACGAGGATTTTTTTATTGAAGTGCACTTTTTAACCGAATCAAAAAGGTGAAGATTTTCCATTCGATTATTTGCTTTTTGCGCAATATCACAATATGATGAAAAATATGAGAATTTTTTTTAAACTTTAAAATATTCCACCTCTAAGGAGGTGGAATATTTTATTCATTGCTACGCGGATGACAGCACTGGTGATGCTCTTTACACCGGCCGAGCCAATATTTCTCGGGAAAACGTCTCCGAGTGCCGGGACAAACTTGTGTCTGAAGTCGAGTCTCTGCTAGACAGAGTCTCGGTTTGGGGGCGACTAAATCTAGTCCAGTTTAACCCCCAGAAGACACAAGTTTGCGCGTTAACCGCTAAAAAGAACCCCTTTATCGTATCCCCTCAGTTTCAAGGCACTCCCCTTGTTGCCTCAGCCAGTATCGGAATCCTCGGCGTCGACATATCGAGTGACGTGCAGTTTCGTGGTCACTTGGAAGGGAAGGCCAAATTGGCCTCTAAAAAGCTTGGCGTGCTCAGCAGAGCGGGACAGTATTTCATGCCGGCACACCGCCTGCAACTTTACAAGGCGCAGGTTCGGCCGCACATGGAATACTGTTCCCATCTCTGGGCTGGGGCTCCCCAGTACCAGCTCCTTCCACTTGACCGCATCCAGCGCAGAGCGGCTCGAATCGTCGACGACCGAGTGCTTTCCGATCGGCTCGATTCACTGGCGCTGCGAAGAGATGTTGCATCTCTTTGCGTATTTTATCGCATCTATCACGGGGAGTGCTCTGAGGAATTGTTCGGATTAATCCCAGCCGCCAAATTTCATGAACGCACTACACGGCAAACGTCCCGATACCATCCACACCATCTGGATGCTTGGCGGTCCACCACTGTACGTTTCACAAGGAGTTTTCTTCCACGTACAACCTCTCTGTGGAATGGTTTACCACCGGCGATTTTTCCGGACTGATACGACCTGGGGACCTTCAAGAAAAGAGCTTACTCCTTTCTAAAGGGCCGGCAACGCACCCGCAATTCTCCTGGTGTTGCGGTTGATCATGGGCGGCGGTAGTCACTTAACATCAGGTGAGCCGCATGCTCGTTTGCCCCCTCCAATAAAAAAAAAGGTGAAATAGGGGATTTTTTAATTCGACATTCTAGTTGTTTCTTTATGGTTGTAATATTGCTTAGTGCACTCAAAAGAGTCAAATAATTAGTTTGCGGAAATCGATTATATTAAAGATTTAAAAAAAATAGCTTAGATCCGAGTAACAAAATAAAATGTGGTAAGACACATTTTATTTTGTTACTCGGATCTAAGCTAGTTTAAAGAGCACCTCTTGCCCTTTCTCAATTGCGTGCACTATCCCTTTCACCACTAATCCCAGCACCACTACTTCCAACACCGCTTAATTATTTCATTGTTGCTAGCAGGGATCGAATCGGGGTTGCTCGCGTACGGTAAAGTTTACAGCGAGCCCGTAAAGTTTACCTAAAACAGCTCGGTTATATTGATATATTACATAGATATATTAAAAGTAATGTTTTCTTCAATTCTGGTGGGTTTTTGGTTGTTTCATAAGATACAACCTCCATCCTAACAATTATTTTGTCGCAGCAGCTCTATAACAACGTTTAAACTGAATTTACATAAGACTAACATTAACAGGTGCATTATGAACATAGTAAATACTAAATCAAAAAAATACTCAACAGAAGAATTATAAAGAAGTCTAAAGCAAACAGTCGTATTTTTAACAAGGCTAAAACAGAAACACTGTAACAAATATCCAACATTAGCTACTGGTGATAAATTAACGCGCACAAAAATCGTCTCCCTTAATTCCAAGACCTTTAATTAACAGAATATTGTTAGCACGCTCCGGAATGCTCCGAATACCTTCACAACGTAGATACAAAACAGGATACTCGTTCAGTATTCCCTAGTCGTTTAATCAAACAAGACTTATCGATTTCTGAGCTATTGCTGTTGCTTCGTGTTTCTAATTAACATTCGCATATATTACAGAATATACGATTTTCGCAAGGCTGAGTCTAATTGTGGCGTATGGATCCCGAGTTCTGGGCTCAAATCCCTGTCTAAATTTTTTTGTCTTTTTTTAAAGTCCAGGTCAAATTACTACTCGAATTTCGTCTAAGCATTTAACTGAACTAAAATAATTTATACTCTTGTTTTCGACCTTTAAGGGTAGAATTTTTCTCTTCATTCATATTGTAACCACCATATACCGTATATTTGTTATTATAGTACCACCGTTTTATCTGTTTCATTAAAAATAATCATTAAAATTGGTTTACAATTGACAAAAATATAAAAAAAGGATTTAGAATCAAAAGGACCTCTTGTATTTTTGAAGCCGGCTAAAAGCGAGGGAAACTGTCAGCTTAATGGAAAGCACCGGGTGGTGGACCGAGGGCATATATGTGGACATACATCTGACATCTAAAACTAAAAATGCAGATGCCGTGTCACCTATACTCTGGTTCTTTACTCTCATCATATGAAACACAACAACAATATGCTGCTATTAAGGTTATTGTAGATGTGTTATGATAACACTCGTCTCTGACATGCTACCGAATCAAACTCATATTGAATAGCTTAAACGTACAAATATGGACAAATAAGGAAGAGTGATCTCTTCTACAATAATATCTGTTTTTGAAATCACCAAAAATTATCACCAGTGTCAAAATTGTACAATGTAATACATTGTATCACAGAAACATATCGAAGTTAAGAGTTGTTTCTTTTTATTTATAAGGTGGTCACGTTATAAAATAATGTCAAGGTGAGCTCTAGTGACACTTGACAGGCAGTAGAGTGGCTTCCACGTCGACTTTCAACGCCGGAGTATGAATTATTATGGGAAACAGTAACTAAATTTGAAGTAGCAGTCTTTTGAATCACTTAATGCGATGAGAGCGTTGGATTCTTGCCCACAATATTAGGTATAAGCGTAATAGAAGTGTTTATTATATGATAATAAAGTCTTCAAAAATAATTTTTAGTGATAATGAAATATAAAATTTATGAAAATTATATTGTCTGAGCAACACATTTTATCACTTTGGCAGTTCCTGTATATGTAATGAGTTAATTCGTAACTGCCACTAGCACTTTTTAAATACGTTCTTTACTGCTTCTTTGGAATCGAAATTCTTACCTGTCAAACAATTATCTAAGCTTTGAAAATAAGAAATTGGAATTCTGTTCGCACAAGGTTTAGAGAATATGATGTATCACAACATCTCAGAACATTTGTAGCCTGAGCTATACGAGCACGCGTTTCTCAGTCATAAATGTGTAGTGATTAAAACGGACGTAAAACAAATTCATGTGATGGTATTGTGTAAGTCCAAACAAAAGATTTATACAAATGCTTCTATTATTTAAGACATCGACCTCAAAGACCGGAGAAGACATCAGCCGTGCAGATAGCGACCATATTAGCCAA
This sequence comes from Parnassius smintheus behrii, assembly GCA_036936625.1. Lineage (NCBI taxonomy): Eukaryota > Metazoa > Arthropoda > Insecta > Lepidoptera > Papilionidae > Parnassius > Parnassius smintheus. The sequence continues at coordinate 20,629,781 of JAUPFT010000002.1, read as the reverse complement.
CTGTTATAATTTGATAATGTTGCTTGTCTGTTGGAATTGGAACTGAACGAAACTACACGAGAATCAGCTGATCAAGTCAACTTTTATCACAAAACTGGTTATCAAGAGTTCTTACTCGATGGATTCCCCGTGTATAAATGACATGCATATCGATCTGTTAGTCCCTTTTCCTGCGTCTCAATCGCCAAGGCTTATTATAAAATTTAGTGTACGAAGATAAGATTCAAGGATAAGTGTTCGAAGATAAGAGCTTCTTCTTTACAAAAAAACACAAACTCGGCACTCCTTTTGAATTCTGCGACGAGATGAACTTCCAGTTCAGTCTCCCAGAATTCTCTATTAGGGTTTCTCCATGAAAAAAAAACTATCTCCACTCAAACTAACGCCAACCTGTTGACACTATAATGATATTACATCTACCCTCGAATTATTCTTTAATTCCCACTTCAAGTTTTTATTACTTTGGCTCCAATCTCTGTTATCAATATCGTTACAAGACAATAACACACATGAAAACATTTTATATTAAAAATAAATATAACAGCAATATGTTCTAACTGATCAAATAATTTTATCAGCATCATGTATTATTTTAAAGGAAACTTAAAACACTTCAGTATTTGTAGAACAAAGTTAATTTGAAAACGACGTCTTAGTGACACTCCCGCGCATTAACGTACGTTACGTTTCATCGGAGTCTGCGCACATGCAGCAACGTTTAGAAACCCTCTTCCGCACCGCCGACTCTGACGAATTAAGTTATTAACGCTTTAGAACAGCTGCTCCACACAAATCAAAGTGCCCATCGCGGAGCACTCAGAACACGCGCTTACCGCTCTCCAAGATTCTTTATGACCGTTTTATGAGTCCTTTCATATTCAGCTTTTAGTCGCGCCGAAGACATGTTTCGGCGGAACGATTGTTTCTTGTACAAAATAAATTAATGCAGGCGACTCGTAAAAGTGTTTATTTTACACCGCCAAGTCCTATCTATGTCCTTGGTTATTGCTCTTTTATGTGTGAAAACGTGGTTTTAGGAACCTTTGATGTCTGATGATCCTTCAACTTAGATCACGTATTAATGGAATTGATTATATACTCATTGACTTAACGAGGAGTCCAATTCAACTGAGAAAATATTGCAATAGCGGCGTTGCGAAATTACTAATACCGCAATGGTAAGGTGTAAAAGCACTTTAGTTCCTTCAGCGAATATAATCGTACTTAACGCTGGTTGGTATATTTCGGCAAGTAATATCTTTGCCCTCGCCCCGACTTGTCATCGCACCATGTTAGAGGCGCAGTAAAACGAGCGGTTGTAAATTATTTACACTTTCCACGTGAATGCCGTGTATTTGTCACCCCGGGCCAAGGTGGGTATTAAGATATTGCTTCGTATTCCTAAGGGTCTCATTACGGGGTGAGGGCAGTGTAAGAACCTCTAATATTTCATCCCAGCTAACACCTTGATTAAAAATATCTACTTTATCAAATAACTTTCTAATGTACTATATATATATATATATATATATATATATATATATATATATATATATATATATATATATATATATATATATATATATATATATATATATATATATATATAAAGAGTAAATGTTTCGTGGGGAAACTTGATAAGTGATTCCCTAAAAAGGTTGTTTCGATGGTACTTAGTACATTACGGTAATAGGTGTACGTCCGCGAAACATTTTATGGGCCATCGAAACGGGCGTTTGAGCCTGCTCCAGGCCAATCATCGTCAGTCTTACCTGTAGCTCCAAATTAATACGGGGTGTTGTTAATGGAAAGAATTCACAAGCTAGGCATAAAATTATTCTCAAGGTTTATAAATAGCAATATAAATGAAGTGTTCTTTTTTAATTTAATCAAATATAGATTAAACGTTATTTTGCCATTAACAAAATATTTAATATATCTTACTAAATTTAAATATCCAGTAAGCGATCTTAATTTTAATAATAACTCATTTATGCCAGCAGACCTATTAAGTAAATGTTAGTGCATGAAATAAAACGGGAATAGTCATTATCCGTTCCCTAGTATATTGCTTTCGTGTCCGCACCCGTCAGAAGGGAGAATAGTTCAATTTATTCTTACAATGACTTTTAATATAATAGATACATCGTAACCTACTGTATGGGGCAATCATTTTCATTACATGTATTAAAGAAATTTCTGTTGATGCTATCTCGAGCGTGAGTTGCGCATACGAGAGGAAATGGAGAAACGACATTATTAAAAAAGCACATGTGGCCCGAGATGCGTATCGCAGCGTTCGTTAATTACTTTTGACACGCAGCATATGATTCAATTATCATATGATTTATACGGAACGATGGGTCGGACAGGGTGGTTGTAGACGGCATGCCAGTTTATTTAAGCGTTAACTAGCGCATTAATTTCAATGGCGGATCGTTTCCCCGGAATATGGGATACGGATACCAAAATATTCCAAGAACAGTCAAAGTTTTTGTTAAATCTAATGTAATTTGTTTGCGCCAAACTCATTCGTTCTTTATTTTATTATACATACTTAAGAACTTTTTTGCATTATTCGATTAATAACAAACGAACACAATTTATCAAGCTATAAAAACTTTCAAATACTTTCATCCAAATTTAACCATAAATTAGTACTTTGTCAGATCTTAGATATCGGTGTTGTTCAAACAGAAAAATTAAAAATAAAAAATTAAATTTAATTGCTCAAGTTAGTTGTCTCTTAAGTAACATGATTCAAAAAGCCGCATTCACGCTAACTTCGAACTGTTTGTACCGTATTCTCCGGGCCTATAGACCTATTTTGTAATAAATACTAATTACAAGTAAAATGAAATGATAACATCGCGACCAAAATTCCATCTATTACGAGGCCGCCGCGGTGAACTGCGTTGCCTACGTAGAAAAAGAAGCGTCTTCACCATACACATACATAGTAAATCTTCCGTGACGCTTAACGCTCTTAAAGGTTTATTTATCGTCGCTCGTTTCGAGTGAACCGTTTAATAAATATTATCACACTTTAAGTCGTCAACAAACGTGAGAAGATAGCCGTTGACCTGGTTCGTGATATTCGTCTCATTTCGGGGATTAAAAGTTATTGACGCCGAATAGCAATGTCTTCTGTTTGTTGAATCTGTTCTTATTTTAAATAAGGCAGCTGGTTCAGCCATGCCTTACATGGTATCTTATAATAATTAAATCAGGCTTTACACAACTTCAATTTCAAGTGTGCTTGTGTGATAAAAGACGTTTTAGTCTCCGTGCTAAAAAGGATCAGCGTTTATCTTTGAATAGCATTTTTAATGCTTAACAAAAGCGATATTTATTGTATCCGGTTCTAGAAAGGGTTTGAATAGTAAAAATGTAATTTTGTTGAACATATATATACGTTTAATATATAATATATTTATATTACAAGTATATATAAGTTCAAGATATAACATATTTATACGTGGTAGAGCCATGCTGCAGTTATATTAGTAGTATAGTTGTAGCACGAATGGGTCGGCTCGACCGGGAAGGACCGCGCTCTCACAGAATACCAGCGTCAAATAGTAGCTTAATGCTGCTGTGTTTCGTATAGTGAGTGTAGAGAACCAGAGACCATTTTTACTGGAAACGAGGCATTCCATCTTGGTCCTCACGGGTGATATCGCATCTGCATTTTGATTCGTAATCGAGGATAGATGTAGATGTCCATGGGCTACAGCAACCACTTACCATGAGGTGGACTGTGTGCTCGTTTGCCACCCTATCCTATAAAAAAATTATTAGTTTGCTAAATGGGCTAGTATTCTGCTTAGAGTTGCGTAAAGTTGGTACCACATTCTTACCGATTTCTAATGCGAATTGAAAACGTATCTAATGATATGTTTTTTGACGTGGTAGAACCATGCTGCAGTTACATTAGTATACCACGAATGGGTCGGCTCGATCGGGGAAAGACCACGCTCATACCAGCGTATAATAATAGCTTTATGCTGCTGTGTTTCGTAAGTTGAGTGTAGAGAACTGGTGACCCTTTTTACTGGAAAAGAGGCATTCCATCTTAGTCCACACGGGTGACAACGCATCTGCATTTTGATTTGTAACCGAGGACAGATGTAGATGTCTATGGGCAGCAGCAACTACTCACCATCAGGTGGACTGTGTGCTCGCTTGTCACCGTATCCTTTAAAAAAATGGTGCTAGGTAAAACAAATTAGAGAGCCAATATAATACAGGCGATGAAGCATTTAAACTGAGGGCTACAATTACAATGCATCTGAATCTAGTTTACTGGAAATCGGTTGCAGGTATCATGGACTTCAGCAACCACTCACAGTCAAGTGTACTAAGTTTCCTTGTAAGTCTTACTGTAAAAATATACAAATATTATTCAGATATTGACGTCCAATAATAAAAATTAATTTTCTGTCACACTATTCTCACTGCAATACAAAAAAAGAATATATTACACACCTAATCTACAATTATTAACTTACTTACTTACTTACTTATCGTCACGCACTGCTTTCAGCCGGGATGGAAGATGTGATTTAGATGTGGATAGGCGTGTCGCTGCCGGAAACAAAGTCAATGGTGCCCTGAATGCATTAATAAAAAGGCAAGGCGTGGTGAAGAGTGCACGCCTTGCAATACATAACGCAGTGTTGGTACCGACTTTGTTATATGGCAGCGAAACCTGGGTATGCCAGAAGAAGCATAAAAGCAAGTTGAATGCAGTGGAGATGCGATCTCTTCGTAAAATGTGTGGCGTTACCATAGCCGACCGAAAGCGAAACGAAGAGATTCGCAATATGGCAGGATTGAAAGATGACCTTATCACAAAAATTGATAGGGGCGTACTCCAATGGTTTGGACACGTTGAACGAATGAGTGAAGACCGAATGGTGAAGAAAATATATAGAGCGAAAGTAAATATTAAAAGGTGTCGAGGTAGACCGAGACTAACTTTCGAAGACCATGTGAGCAAATTGCTCGAAGAGGGGAGGGTCAAGAGTACTCGGATACCTAGACGTGCATGTATGAAGAAGTTAATGAACCTGAAAGAAGCGAAAGAGGTATGTAAGGATCGTGACACTTGGCGATCTGTTCTCTCTGGCTACCCCGTTAGGGATTGTGCGTGACAATTATTAACATATAATGGATAAATATTCGCTTGAATTATTATAGTATATTATTTTGAACTATTATTAGCTGTATATATTACATCATCTTGCATACCACATTTATCTCTTATCACGCAATTTCTCACCCTGTCATTCAGATTCAACCCTAGCATACTCCTTAAAGACCGCATTTCTACAGCATTTAGCAGAAAGCGGTTTATAAAAGTAGTGTGTTAGTTTGGTATTAGTGGCTTGAGCTTTTTTTCTATAGGTTGGTGTTTTCAGTGGTGGCTGGTAAGAAATCAGATGTTTCAGGTATGACATAAGTTGAAGCAGTAGATGTGGAAGCAGTAGGCATCTCAAATTCTTGTGCTGTGTTGTCAAATTATGGATTTCTATTGCAGAAGAAGCTATATTTTCAATCGGACATTCACGTATAGCTACAAACACTTGTGGATGCTTGCTTTGCTTTTATTATTTTGAATATGCTGTTGACGAAATTAATTAATGTCTATTTTACATTTATATTATCACGAAGTCATCGCAAAATTTGATCTCATATGTCATGTCTCATAAAATATTCCTATACTAATTTTCTTACTATTTAATAATCCCAAAGATATGATCCGTACTCACATAAAGGCGACACACAAAGAGATTTAAATGGAAAACTAACATTGTATCAACATAACAATGAAGTAACAAAGTCATTTGGTAGGGCAACGTCTTGGCGGGGTTCCCACATTTGCCACCACATGGCTTGCATTTAAAGATATCTCGTGTACAGCAGTCTACTTTCAATAAATCCGGATTACTTCGTCACTGATATATCGTGTACGGGATAGAAAAATGGAAATATCACTTTAAATTAAATTATATTCTATATAAACTTTACAATAAGGTGTATTATTGGGTAGAATGTGTTCGCGATTCGATATTGCTCTTCATAAGCCTGGAGGAAGTGCGTGTTGTTGCAGCTTATATTTCGATGTAGCCCGCTGCGACATTCGAGGCACCCGTCCGCTTTTTTGTGACAGACCAACCGAGTGCCATAAATAATAGCAGGGGTGCCTGAGCTATTCGAGCATTGTAATAAATTCGATGCTCTTTCTGGTAGGAAAGAATCAGGCCATCCCGGATTGAATTATAGCGATGCATTAAGCCACTGAACGCGATCGAAACCCATTTTTTTTTCTTTTACACTAAACTAGTTGTTCGCTTTTTTTAATTTATTTTATGTACACACATAATACACAGATACAGAGGCAGTCTTATAGTAAGTTTTTCGCTTTTAGTCTCATTCTTTTATAATTTGTACACAACAACGAAATTTATTCAAATTTTCCGTTACATGCGTTCATCCTGCACGTAGTCATGTATCGGGTTACAAAGTACATTCCCGACGATCCGTCAAAGACAAAACACATATGGTACATTCGTATTATTTTTCTCTTAAAACAGACTACTTTTAAATCACATGAGGCTGTCAATATTTCCTTCCTCGGTAAAACAAAGGAGTGTATCCGTTCGGTTCAGATCTAAACTAAGATAGATCAGTGCTGGCCGCTATGGACGACACGACATGAACAAGATTGTGTAGCATGTTGGGAACTCGTTCTATTCGCCGAACATACTTGATGGAAAATTTCAACATTTACAAGAATTTTTTTTATAAAACATTATTTGCTTTAAAAAGTATAAATGGCCTACTAAGTTTCTTTCCCAACAATCCTTATGAAATTTATGATTAAAATCGCTTCAGTTACGTAAATATTGACGGCAGGTCAGGCAAATAATCCAAGTCCCATTCCACCACCACCAATTTTTGATTATATAGACAGACAAGTATATAATCAAAACCACCAATTAAATTGTCAAAGTGATTTTAAGTGTTGCGTTATAGAAAGCTAAAACAACACATCACGAGGAAACGTGCATGTTTAAGAATTAGGTAAATATAATTAATATACGCGTTTTTAAGAGTTTAACACCTGTCATGGAGAGCGGCGGTACTTGTCATGTATAAAGTTACCTTAGGAGTCGATTCGAAGTCGCCTGGCAGCGCAGCGGTCGCTCATGCCGAGAGTGCCTCTCAAATTACCCCCGGATAAGTCAATCATTGGGAACGTCCACGTTTTGCCCGAAATAAACCACTGTTCGAATGTTGCGTGTGGCGCTCCCGACATAATGCGTTGCGACAGTCGACATGTTTTGTGCGAGAAAATAAAATTGATGGCACACACAGAGACCGCTTTAGACTTAAATAGCTCACTACTCCGTGGTGTAGCTAAACGCTTATGTCTATTTTATAAACGGCATCACTCCCCACCACCGTTCCTTCTTTGTTTTCATCTTCATCGTAACATATTAGTTTTTGCGAAGAGAATTCGTGTCAGACGGAAATTGCTCCGTCAGAAAAAGCAACGTTTAAAACAGGCTGTCCTTTATTAAAACGATTGTCGTTTCAACTTGTTTAACAGTTAAACTGTCGAAAAGGAAGTAATTGGACAAGTGTTAACGTAGCCAAAACCGGCGGCGGGTTCCAATTTCCTGCTCTGACTTCGGTCTTCGAAGAGCAAATATCTCTTTGCAAATCAAACAAGGGACCGTCTGACGAGTCCACATATCAACTTCGTATTGTTTCTCTCTCATCATTCGGGGGCTAACCAGAGGCGTTTTCGATTATACGCCCTCCGTAGAACAAAGCCCGTGACCGCAGAACCGAGTCAATTACATAGTTCAACAACTCAGCCCTTATAACTTTCATGAGCTACCAGTGGAATACAGAAAAGGGTATCTGTTTTCAATACACTGGAAGCGCGATGCGATTGACCCTTTCGAGAGTCCGCATTGACTTTTAAATTACTAATCCCGCGGGAGTAAACAAAAAGAGAGCCTTCGTGCGAGCTTGTTTACTCGGTCGAGTGCACTCGCATATCTTCATTAGCCATTGTACCATTGCAAATTGGTTGCCTTGCTTACTTAGCTCTCGTGCGGCCATTTGAAACAAGGGGTTGAGACTTGGTGATCTGAAAATACTTGACACTATTCCCTATTACCGACTGCCCATCGCATGATGCATTAAATTAGACTTCATTTTTGTTTCATCCTAACAACAATTTCAACAAAATATTGATAAATTTTAAAATCATAAAATTAAAAACGCAATTTAATGTATTAATTGAGTTAATTTGTTGGTATTGTAATCACGTACATGAATATTCAATAGATTAATATCGAAGAGTACACACAAACTCATGTTTATTTAATTAAACTAACAATGAAACTGCCAGAGCATAAAATCCGGAAACATTTCAAGGCAAACGTTATTTTACGAGCTTATTAGATAAGAAAAGTTTATCTAAATATCGGAACCAGAATGCGTCGGACAGGACAGAGTAAACGCAGCAGGATCGAAGGGGACGCAACCAAGCGCGGTTATTTCTACTGATGGGTCTATACCGAAGCTTTTTATATGTCAGATACAAACAATCTACCCTTTCGAATCGAATGAATCTCTTAATTTTTGTATGACGCGCAGACCCACGGCAAAAATGTAAATATGTTTTATGGCGAAACTTCATTTGGATAAGAGACCTTCTTTTGTTTTTGAACTTAAATATCATTTTGAAGCATTTCCTGATTGTGATTTTAGTATTCTCTTTTAGTTATTAAACGAAGACGTTATTATTATCTGTGTTATCATTATGTGTGTATAAGCTGTGTGATTGATACTACTGTTGGATATTCTTTACAGCCACTATTACGCAATCGTTAAAAAGCTTATTAGCGTTGTAATAAAACTAAATCCACTGATTTAATAACGGAAAGTTCTAAATGTGTTAATGTATACTTGAATAACTCCACAATCTAATGCGATATTTCAAGATTATATTATAGTACAGTAAACATTTTTTCTGATTTGAATATTATTTTTATTTCTTTTCTTTTGCTATTGATTATCTTGAAATTAAACAAAAGTTTAATTTATGCAATGTAAGCTAAATATCCGCCCAATAAGGGACAAACGGAAGTAGAAAAAATAGCCGATTTTAATTTTATATACATCATGTCAATTAGAAACCGTTATACAGCCTGAGGCCATTGTTGTGTCTTTGAAATGAAAACATTAAAAGTTATTAATGCGGATGTAGCCATTCAAAACAAACCCGCGCTACATTTCAGTCGTACGTAAAAGCATTCCCTTTCGCTCCACTGATTATTAATGAGATGAAATTGTTATTAACGACTATGGATACAGAAAATAAAAATACCTATTAAGAGTGTTAAACTGCCGTAACTGATTGGAATTCGGTGCGGTGGTTTCGAGCTTCTATTGTGTTTTAAATAATAGGTGTATTTGTTTGGGTGGAGTTATTTTTTCACTATTCGATAGAAGTATAATAAGCATTCGTTTACCTGCGCGAACCATCCATCATGCGTTATAACGAGAAAATATTATCATCCTTTATTACTATTCGTAGAATAGCTATTGCAGCATAAAATAGGGGCTGACGTCTTTATTTGCAAACATTGTGAACAATGAATTAATAGCAATCATAAATAAACGCGATTTTCTGTCCAAAGCACAAAAGGTTTGTCTGAGTCGCACGTACCTTTCAGAAATTAATAAGCACAAATAAAATAGCTTGTCGTTAAAATTTATAGAATTGAAAGCGAAATACAAATAGAATATTTAATAAACGCTCAGCTTCTGTATGTACTGTAATGTTACGGGACGTACACATACTGTGATACATATTCTATTTTGCAAATTTATTTTCATAATTGTTCATGGATGATGTCGGTACGTCCAATATGCAGATTAGGCATTGAAAACTTATACGTGATGCGTTGAGTTCCACGAAACGAAATGGCACAATTTATGCATATTATAGTTTCGTGACTGTCACTTACACAGAAATAGTTATTATTACTATTTCTGTGGTCGCTTATGTTTAACGAGAATGATGAAATAGATCTAATATATAAAAGTTAATGTTTGTTTGTTCATATTTTATGCGTTACCATACCGTTCATCAGATTGCGGTAAAACTTTGTTGAGTTTTGCCTGCATTTACGCTAAGGATATAGGCATAGTACAATTAACTTACGGTAGGTAGCGCGTATCGAACCGAAAAATTTTAGACACTTTAATTTTTTTTATTTGAGAGTCATATTTCATTTAATTTCAAGCACTTTATTAATTCCTAATTATACAATATAACTCTTCAAAATTTAAAACGATATTTCCACAATTATTGCTTCTGCGGTCGCAACGGTACCAGCTAGTATCTTATAAAATTACTCTGAGGTCTGAAGCTCAGAATATAGAAACTCTTGAGTGTAGAGTAAAGGTGCCAAATATGAGATACCACTTTTATTTTTGCGTATTTCTCATAAAATGTCACAGATAAGAAGGTAATTTTACGTGAGATTTAGTACATATTTCAAAACTAATTTTTTTTAACAATAGTTCTTACCGATTCTGTAATATAAGTGATATAACAAAATATGTAATACGCTTTTTCTTTAAAGCATGAAGATATCCTAATATGAGATATAACTCATTTTAGGCAACTCCACTTTTGAGCTCATTAAAATGAAAAATATAATTAATTAATATAATTTTATTGACTTTAACTATACGTTACACTAACAATCATTGTTTATTTATATTAAGAATAATAACTCAGCCGTTATTCTATAACCGTTAACAGAGTTTGCATTAGTTGCTGATTTTTCGTATGATTTTCCAAATATCATACATTTGTATTTGCTTTTGCACACAGGTACATGCTGTTTGGAAAATGTTATGTTTTGTTTGTCAAAACATATCTGGGATTATTGTGTAACCAGGTATATAGGAAGGTATCTCATATAAGGAACTCACTACAAGCCCAACATAATCAAATGTCATGTTTGTTATATCTACATATAAAAATCAATTGCTGTCCTTTAGTCTCGCTAAAACTCTAAAACGGCTCGAAAGATTTTGATTAAATTTTTTTGTGCGTTTAAGTACCTGCGTGATCTAAACGATTCACAGTTGGATCCAAAAGATGGATGAAATCACCCGTGCGAAACCGGGCGGATCGCTAGTATGTAATAAACACAGTAAAATGAATTGGAATATTAAATGCCTTGCAATTGAGAACGCAAAAAAGTTCGTATCCGTTCGCGACAAAAGTCGAGGTAGTAGTGTATTTTCTCGCCTGTTTTACGGTGCCTAAATGGTACCTACATCTATTAGACCAAATTTCAAGTTAACTTGTCTATGAAAAATTGCAGATGTCGTAGTATAGCTGATAACCGTATAGTGATCGTGTATAGAGCCAAATGTAGAATATATTTACTGGTAAGTGGTTATTGCGGAAAATACTTCCCACTAACAGACAGGACCAATGTCTGGGAGTAGACTGTGTATGGTACAACTGGTAACAAAAACTCCTAGAAAAAATAAATCTAAGGGCCACCCTTTATGATGGTACTGTCAAACTTAACGATCGGTAATTTGTCAATTTGCATTTTTAGTCGAATTAAAAAAAGGAAATTCTCAATTCGACTGAATGGTATTTTTATGTATACTTGTTACGCGAGACCTTTGTCAAATTTGATCATATTTTAATATGATTGTTTTTTTATTAAATAGGTAACACTTTAGGAGTGGTCCCATATAAGTTTTGCCTCTAAGGGTGTGAAAGATAGGGACGAAGATTTGAATGTAAATTATTCAGACGACATTCGAACTTATTTTTTAGTCCACTCAAAGTGTTAAAAAAATAACTTTTGATATAAAGCAAAATCTAAAAGCCGACTTAAAAAATTAACGCAATAAAACGATTTCAACACAGAAGCTTCACAAGTCGGGGCCAAGACCAACAGAATAATTAAAGCTCTTACTTCAGAGGAAAAAGTTATTTTATGAAAAGTTTATTTTTATAATCTTATTAATACGGCCAATCTATACTTTTTATATAGATATAGAAGTAAGTGCTTCATAAGAGCATACATAAAACCCTGGTACGTGAACGTGAATACTGTGCCTCTTAGACATCTACTTCTGACATCGATTTCAAAATATATATGCAAGTGCGATTGAATGTACCCGTTAGCGAATGATCATTCTACTAGGTTCAACTCACCCTGTTTTGCGGGTCCTGATTCAAAATTCCATCCGAAATTCCAAAGGCAGGTAAAGTTCTGGTTTTCATACCCAAGTCCCAGGCATGGATGGATGGACTGTATAACTTCGAAAGTTATAGCCGTGGCCAAAATTGGCCAGGGAGACGACAGCTTTAGGTTACCCGTCGTCAACTTCCTGGATATATCTTATGTAAATGTAAAGCAAGAATTTTTAAAGTGGAGTACAATATCTAATCCATTCATACCCAAGTCCCAGGCATGGATGGATGGACTGTATCACTTCGAAAGTTATAGCCGTGGCCAAAATTGGCCAGGGAGACGACAGCTTTAGGTTACCCGTCTTCAACTTCCTGGATATATCTTATGTAAATGTAAAGCAACAATATTTAAAGTGGAGTACAATATCTAATACCGTCACTAGGGATATAATCCAGATTTATGTACAGAGACAGCATTCGTATGTTACAGAAATGTATTATTCAGATAAAATTGAAAAAAAAATTGACAACTGACGGGGAAGAAAGTGTCTTTACCTTATTATCTTTAAATTTACTATGAAGTTGCTAAACATCGATTTTGGTCACCGTCATTTTTTTAGTATACACCACTTTAAATTAATAGTTTTAATTTATATAGAATAAGAGTGGAAACCGAGCACACAGCAGTATTAAGGTGCTGTTAAACGCTAGTGTTTTTTTTGTGCGGTTCTGACTCGAGTTGAGCCCACGAAGTTGCAGCTTGGCTCTACCACGTCTAATGTCGTTAATGATTTTATTTTTTCCGTAACGTTGAAATTACGACATAAAGTGTGACTAGTAACTAGGTGAAGCAATATAGTTACAGCTCTGCTATAATATCGTACTCACATATTATCTGTATCATAAAACTTTGCACAGTTTGTAACATACCGTGTAGATGCGGCGTAAGGAAGTTCACTACTCTATATCATCTCATTTGTGTCGTAAGAGATGGCAGAGAAAAGACTGAAAATAATATTCAAGACATAGTAATATTATGTTCATCATTCATCATCATCATTACAGCCCTTCACAAGTCCACTGCTAAACATAGGCCTCCCCCAAGTAATGCCACAAAGCACGGTCCTGAGCCACCTGCATCCATCGACTTCCAGCATATCTTACCAGGTCGTCACTCCATCTAGTGGGGGGTCGCCCTACACTACGCCTACCGGTACGAGGCTGCCACTCGAGAACCTTTCTTCCCCATCGGTTATCGGTTCTTTGAGCTATATGGCCGGCCCGTTGTCACTTCAGCTTACTAATCCGTTGGGATATGTCGGTCACTCTGGTTCTACTGCGGATATCCTCATTTCTGATTCTATCACGCAGAAAAACTCCGAGCACAGCCCTCTCCATAGCTCGCTGAGCGACCTTGAGCGCCCTCATACGGCCAGCAGTGAAGGACCACGTCTCAAATCCGTAAGTCATCACTGGCAACACGCACTGGTTGCACAATCTAGTTTTTAGAGATTGAGGTATACCTGACGAGAAGATATGTCGTAATTTCCCGAACGCGTCCCAGCCGAGTTGAATCCGTCGATTGACCTCTCGGTCGAAGTTGGACTTACCTAGTCGGACTATTTGTCCCAGGTAAACGTACTCGTCAACAACTTCGAGCATAGTGCTCCCAACAACTACCGGCATGGGTGTGACATGGAATATTATGTTAATTAAATACATTTTTAATTAATTATTAATAAAAACATTTATGCAGTGATATGATTATGCACGTCAAACGAACGATATGATTTTGATAGGCTGTAATGATGATGGTTATGATAATGATTATGATGATGATGATTCATAGTGCATAATATCAATGTAACTATGTTTTACTTAATAGTGCACTTTGGAATAAACACAGTTATTTTATATATTGACAACATCGATCGTTCATCCCTTATTCAAACATTAAATTTAAACAGAGCTTTTAAAAATCAGTAAGAATGTTTTTGTTAAAAAGGTATGTCGAAATTTCGCCGCTGAATTTTATGAAAAATGTTTTCCGTAAAACGCTGTAATAGTTAAAACATGATTCGCCCGTCAGGCATTGCGCCAAGCCTAGCAAAGCTCTAGCTAAATTAAACCGTATCTGGGTTTAGTTTAGCTAAGGCTTTGCTTAAACATGATAAGATAATTGAAATAATTTTATGTATAAGCATTGGTACACATATCCCAAGATCTACGTTTAAAATAAATGTGCATATCATTAGCTTACAAAAGAACCCGAGCGAGCGGGTGTGTGGTCCCGTTTCGATATTCAACGAACTTTTTTTTTTACTTTAACATCGAAACATTTTTATTCGTAACAATTAATGGGTACAATTCTAACGTTTATAAACCATTTAAGTCATTTGGATCATTAGTGGAATCCTCAAATTATAAAATGAACCACGAAATTAATGAAACACTATTAACTAATTGATAGTTTTTGTTAAACTTTTGATAACTATTATAAATAATGGTGAGCTTGTAGCTCAGGGGCTTAAAATTTCATATAATAGTACTGTTACTATATATATATATATATATATATATATATATATATATATATATATATATATATATATATATATATATATATATATAGCAAACATATTGATGCGAAAAATTTTGTTACGTAAATTTGCAAGTACCTTAAATTAAATGATAAAACTACGTCGCTCGCCAACTTCGTTTAAAAATTATGATGTTTTACTTATTACAATATACAATGCCTTAGAGCGCTGAAAATATTAAAGAAATGTCGACAACTTTTTCACCGAACGTCAATAAATAGCTACGTTGTTCCGTTATTTCTCATTAATTTGTAATTACTAATTCAAAACTTTTTCTTTGTGTTTTGATTTGAAAGATGTGCTCTTTTTTATTTATTCTCTATTAATAAAATTTTATTGTTAATTCATTCTTTATCGTCATCATCATTAACGACAGTTTGTCCAAGACAACACAGCTTGTCCAGGAATTCGTCATCTGACATGCATATTTAGAAGATTTGTTTATTACCTTGCTAAAACCCTTACACTAATAGTGTCGCACCCGACACCAGGCTGTGAAATATAAGTTGAAGCATTATTGGGCAGATTTTCCACCACTAAAATTTTCTAGAGCCGTGGTAGCTCGCGTACTGTGAAATGTACAGCTCGCCCGCTGTACATTTCACAGTACGCGAGCAATCTGGGTTCGATCCCCGCCGGCACCAATGAAATTGTGAATTGCAATTTTAGGTGCTTATTTACCACGTTGGTTTTGTTATACTAATAGAGCCACGCTGCAGCAACATTATGGTTGTAGCACGAATGGGTCGGCTCGACCGGGACAGGACCACGCTCTTACAAAACTTCTTATTTTAAATAAGGCAGCTGGCTCCGCCATGCCTTACATGGTATCTTATAATAATTAAATCAGGCTTTACACAACTTCTATTTCAAGTGTGCTTCAACGATAAAAGACGTTTTAGTCTCCGTGCTAAAAAGGATCAGCGTTTATCTTTGAATAGCATTTTGATGCTTAACAAAAGCGATATTTATCCGGTACTAGAAAGGGTTTGAATAGTAAAAATGTAATTTTGTTGAACATATATATACGAAAAATATATAATATATTTATATTATACGTATACATACGTTCAAGATATAACATATTTATACGTGGTAGAGCCATGCTGCACTTATATTAGTAGTATAGTTGTAGCACGAATGGGTCGGCTCGACCGGGAAAGACCACGCCCTCACAGAATACCAGCGTGAAATAGCAGCTTGATGCTTTTGTGTTTCGTAAGGTGAGTGTAGAGAACCGGAGACCCGTTTTACTGGATTCGAGGCATTCCATCTAAGTCCTCAGGAATGACAACGCATCTGCATTTTGATTCTTAATCGAGGTTCAATGTCTATGGGCCACAGCATCCACTTACCATCAGGTGGACTGTGTGCTCGTTTGTCACCCTAAGTCTATATAAAAAAAACGTACGAGCACGTGGTAAATAAGCACCTAAAATTACCGTCGGTGAAGGAAAACATCGCAAGAAAGTCTGCATGTCTGAGAAATAAGAAAAAAAAATATTTAGAAAACGTGAAGTTCATTCAACACGTATTGGTTCAGCGCGGCGGACACTTTCTTGTCCTAAAACTCCCCCAGGAATGTGAGGAAGGCTGTGCCCAACAGTGAGAAGTATAAGTATAGGCTGTAACAGAGCCTTGTCCTACATTCAGCAGAGTGAATCGTGTACACATTAGTGTATTCTTTTCATATTGCCTATATTTTATTGTCAGCGTGCGCTACCCAATTGCTTGTTTCAGTTCTGGTTCTGAATCTGAATGTGTAATGGATTTTAATACTTTCATAAATCTTAATTAGACATGGTTTATCTATGTAAGAATAGACATGACCAAGCAGCCTAGGCTTATATTTTTTCACGGTAGATTTATAGTAGCTAGACTATTTGAAATTTATCACAGTGGATGACATTAACCACGCAATCGTCACTGTAATGAGCATTAAATAGTTGTTATACATAAAGTTTACATATACTTAAAGTTTTGATAAGTATCTTTATTTTGCCATGGCGCACAGACGCTAAGTATCCTCGATTTGGAATAAATCCGCGCTAAGGTCTGAGATGAAATGATTCATTACCAGTGAAAAGGGTATTATGTTCTCATCACTCACCTTACGTATCACAGTAATATTGTACTGATATTTAAAGGTGGTAGTATTCTGGCAACCTAGGTGGGCCTATCCCGGTTGAGTTGACGCATTCGAGCAACATTACGCTACAGCATGTGTCTACTACGTGTTCTGTAGAGTTCGTAATGTATTATAATATTATGTTAATTGAAATTAAAGCTATAACAGGGTTATATATGTAAGGTCAAGGAAAAATATTCTTCCTATTTTATATACAAATATAAGACTTTTTTTCTCAATGTTTAATTACATTTAATTACAATATACGTGTGCCATTTTGATCGATAACTTGTTGCCATATTGTAGGTAGTGACATAATCCTGTTGCTGTAGAAATTTTGGGATTTTTGATCAAAAAATGCGATAAATACTTTTGACAGTCCTCTGTTAATATTAACCTAACACTACCAAAGGATTCTGAAGAGACTGAAACAGGTGAAAATCTGAGGGTGATAGGTCAGCACTATGTGGTGGATGCATTAACACTTCCCCTACCAAGCTCTCTCAAGTTTTTCTGAGTGGCCAAGGATGTGTGTGGCCTAGCGTTATCATGATGAAAGACCACTCCTTTTCTGTTGATCAATTCCGGCCGTTTTGTCTCAATTTCTTACTTGAGTCTCATTAATTGTTGTTGCAGTAGAGATCCAAATCGATGGTATTGGCTGGCGATAAACTCTCATAATAAACGCTACTCTATCAATCCCATCATACGCTCAGAATGACCTAATTGCGTGCTAACCGGGGTTTCGCTACAGTCAGTGAAAATTTAATAACCTTTGACCATAATCTTTTTCACACATTCTTGTCATACTCGTAGATAATCCACTTTTCATCACCAGTGAAAAATCTTTCAAAAGATGGTTCGGGTTCATTACGTTACAATAGAGAAACTTAAATGAGTACACGATTCATTAGGTGTCTTTCCGTGAGCTCTTGTGGTGGTACCCAAGTATCGAGCTTATTTCTAAAGCCTTTTCAAATGGGTCAAAACTGCTTTGTGGTCAATCCTCAATTCCTCGGCTATGTCGTAACTATTAATATGCCGACCTTGTTCCATTTTTGCAAAAATGGCATCGAGTTTATGAGGGCGACCAAAGCGAGCCGCATCATTAACATCAAAATTCCCGGATTGAAAACGCTTGAACCAACTTTGTGCTTCTCTTACTGACACTGCATTAGGGCCATAAATGTTGCATTTTTTTTCGCGGCTTTTGTCGCATTTTCCTGTATTGTTATAAAACTTCAGAATATAACAAATTTCTTCGTTAGATTCACTCATTTTGGCGGACAGAAATATAATTGAAAAATATCGGGAAATTGTTTTTTACTTTTTCTTTCTTAATGTCCTTTAAGTATTGACATTAAAACAAACAAACAGCACAACCCAAAAAGATTTTTCTTTAATTTTATACAAACAAAATACGAAGAAAGTTTTTCTCCGACCTAGTATGTTACACTCATACGATTTCTTCAATGTTATAATGTATTAAGATTGAACAATAGACATGCTGTACGTTTTAAATACCTATTGTTCGTTCGTTTGACAATAGCGTATATGTGATATAACGGAACATCGTCATTATCATCAGAATGGTCAGCGGCTTCAATATAATTATACAAAGATTTTAATTTCTCGTACATTATTTTGTTAAGAATGATGTTATAGTACATCCTTTTTGAATGTGTTTTAGTACACACAAAAGAAAGTAATTCATCTTAGGTTTCAATTTATTTCACGTATTTTCAAATCTGTTTTATTTATTGGTGTGCAATTTTCCTTACGGTGTATTTCTTTACTACCGAGCCCTTTGCCCGTTTTGGGGATCGAACATTGGTTAAATGCGTGCTTCAATTCGTGTAATGTAATCGTCGGTTACTTTAGTTGCCACGGCTATTACCTAACAGATTTATTTTCGAGATAGTTCAATTTAACCTTTCAAGCGCCATATAAATCCGATGCAGTCGCATGCGCCCGGCGAATCCCGAGCGGTCGCAAGCGACCGCACCCACCCACAGCACTTAAAACCATTAAAACTTACATTTAGAGCCCACTTTTCCATGAATATGTTTAGCGTTATAAAATCTATACAAAATTTTCTATTTTGTGGTCTAAATAAAAGTCGGGTTTTACTTCATGACAAAAAGATTTTATTGTATTTTGATAACAGAAAAATATACCAAGCGAATATCGGCAGCGTGAAAATTACAATTATTTCAATATATATCTGTACCTGAGAAGCATAACACTGTAACTCCATTTTCGACGAAATTGAGGTTTCTACACAATTCTATGTTATTTGCACCGCTCTTTACAGGCATAAAACAGTAAGTGGGCAAAGCCAAGTACTTTTTAATATTTTAAATTTTATTATACTGTATATCTCAAACTATCTCTAAAGCATAACAGGGTAAAGGACCATAAACTAAAAATAGTCTTCACAATCACGTGTATTTTACTGTAAGTGCGGAGTTACATTATTCTGCCGCTAACTGCATCGATGCCGCGAAGCTAGGCGCGGTTTGCCTATAAATAGATCGCGTGAGATACAGTGTTTTTCAAGGTATCTTCTTAAAGGATTTATGTCTAGACACAGAAGACTTGCGCCCTCCTTTCTGCCAAGGAGGGTCGCGTTCGTATACGGCTTAGAGATCTCTAGTCAGATCGTTAAGCCAATTCCTAAAAGGCGGTGTTTAGTGGGTAAAAGTCTCCACATAACCACGCAGCCGGCTGCGTGGTATGCTATAAGCATTCACCGTCTCCCTCCCCCGCTTTCCGGAGGGTTGCCCATATTTGCTTCGGGCGCAAAAAAAATACAGTGTTTTGTTTCGCTTCTCGCGTTCGTCTAATGCACACGTATGCCAATTTTTATGTAGCACTTGCAATAAAACATCGAAAATGTGCAGTAATCGAACGAGAAAAATATTACAGCTTCTGTAGCCGATTCCAGATGGTAAGTTTAGATAGTTCAGAAGTAATGTTTTATTTATTCATATTAAAATATAATACATTTCTTACAAATAATATACCTTTGTATTTTTAGAGTCGCTTACCACAGACAAGCAGTTAAATTCGCAAATTTTAAGACCGGTTTCAATTGGTAAGTTTTAATTTTTTTAAGTTTCAATTATATAAATATAATATATATATATATATATATATATATATATATATATATATATATATATATATATATATATATATATATATAATTATACATTTGTATTTCTAATATGTTTATTATTTGTTTACGCTGCAGGTCGCGGGTTCGAGTCCCGCACGCGAATGAAGTTCTTCTTATAGAATTTATTTAAGAATTTATCAGTTATCATGACCTGTTGATTCATGTTAAAATAAAAAAAGTCATAACTCCTAACTGCTTTCAATTGGTAAATTGGAAGAAGTTGGAAGTTATGACTATTTTCAGTAGATTTTGTGAGGAAAGTGAACAGATAAACCTTTATTATTTGGTAGTGACGAATTTTCAAGCTTAGTAACTATCTAGTAATATTTATATTATAATACTTAACGAAGTCAAATCTTTATATTTTTTAAGAAACAGTAATTAGAGAAGAGCTCTGTTCGTCACCTTTAACAAAGGAACAGCTGCAATTTTTTGAAAACCATGCAAATGAAGAAAACTTCCAATATTGTTTGAGAGAATTATCACGAGAGTCTCCAGTATGCATATTAAGCCGAGAAGATAGTCCTTCTGTTTTGCACTCCCGAGAACGTAGCCATTCTCTTTTGAATTCACAAGAAAATGACCCGTACGAGACAGATGCAGACTCAAGTAGCAACTGGTCACCCTCCCCGCGCGTCCGAAAAAATCCTCGATTGACTGTTATAAGTTCAACATCAGATTCGTCTAAATCTAATGTCGATGAAAACGTAAACAACAAGAGAAAATCAAGAAAACGTTTACGTGATCAAAAAAACTGGAAACGTGAAATAGCGAAAGCAAAAAGATTAGCGGGAGAAAGGTATGTTAGCGCAGTTCCAAAAACAAAAAAAAATAATCGAGAAGAGGAAAATGAAGGAAGCTTGCCCGAATACTTGTAAACTAAAATGCTTTGAAGAAATTTCATATGATAATAGGAAAAAACACTTTGAGTCATTTTGGAAAACCACCACAAATTGGGAACAAAGAAGACAGTTTGTAGCTTCATCTATTGACTTAATATCCGTGATGCGACCTCGTAGCCGCCAGAATAATGATGTTTGCCGACGCAAGAAAACAAGAATTTATAATATGTTTATTAATAATGTACGTACCCGGGTTTGCCAAAAAGTGTTTCTAAACACGTTTTGCCTTACAGAACAATTCATATCAACCACGCTATCAAAGATTTCGGAAGCTACAAGTTTAGTGCAGCCTGATCAACGAGGAAAGCATATTCCAGGAAACAAAACACCCGATTCTGTAATTGCAGGGATTAAAAACCATATTTGTATGTTTCCACGTTACATATGTCATTACTCTAGAGAAAAAACGACTCGCGAATATCTTGGACCGGATTTAAATATAACGAAAATGTACGAACTATACGTAAAAAAATGTAAAGAAGATGGTGTACCAGAAAATATGATATCGAAGCAGTGGTTATACAGAAAAATTTTCAACGAGCATTTCAATTCGTCCTTTTACTGAAATAATACTAGTTTTTACGGAATTTATCGCGTATATTTAACTTTTTAAATACCCGACGTTTCGAACGCTTACATCACTCATGGTCACGGGCGGGACTGAGATGTTCAACGTCCATATGTCATAGTTAATTACGGAATTCATTATATACATTTGTCCTTTTACTTACCTAGCAATGATACTTGCGACACTTGTGATAAGTTCATATCATTATTGAAGCACGAAACTAACCCCGAAGAAAGAGAAAAAATAGAGAAGCAAAGAAAAGAATATATTGAAGACGCTGATAAGAGGTATGCTTAAAAAAGAGAAGACAAAGAAATCGCTAAAGAATCGGAAGGAAAAAAGTAACTCTTATGGTGGACATGCAAAAATGTTTAGCAACGCCCTTGTTAACAAATAGTCAGTCTTTCTATTTAAGAGAACTGTGGACATTCAATGAAACAATCCATAATGACACTGATAACAAATCTTACTGCATGATGTGGGATGAAACACAAGGAGGAAGAGGTACCAATGAAGTCGGATCGTGCATTATAGAATGGGTTCTTAATTGCAAGCGAGAAAACACAGAAGAAATAACAATATGGTCTGATAACTGTTCGGGGCAAAACCGTAACGTTATTTTGTTGTATTGTTACTTTTGGTTATTACAAAACACGGAACTTGTCACAATCAACCACAAATTTTTACTTTGCTAATGTTGTTCATTCAGTTATTGAGAGAAAGAAAAAAGAACTATCTAGTTTTGATGTAGTAGTACCACGTGATTGGAAGCAGTTTGTTAAAATCTATAAAACTCCGAACCCATTAATAGTACACAACATGAATCTTATGAATGTTAAAGATATTAAATCATTGTCCGTGAATTTCAGTCAAAGGCGTAAAAATTCATCTAATGATCAGTTTTTGATTTCACAATGTGTGTGGCTACAGGTAAGGAAGCTGAAAGATGGTATTTTATATTATAAAACCTGTTTCCATGACGAAGAGTTCTATGAGATTAACCTTAAAAAGAATACTAGACAAAACCTTATATTGTCAAACTCCCTGCCACAGGCTCATGAAAACATTCGTCCTATCAGTATTGCGAAATACAAAGATTTGGTGACGTTAACTCAATGGATTGCCGATCCAGAACTAAAAAAGTTTTACATTGACCTACCACATGGTAATCAACCTGGTATTATCGAAGAATCTGAAAATCCTGACCTGTGCTATTAAAATTTTTGTATTTGTTTAGCAAATAATGTCATTAAAGGTATTTAGATTAGATAAAAAAGTTGTATGTTAAGATAATGTTCAAATTTTGATTATATAGGCCTATCACCGTAAGTGATGCCGAATTTTATTATTTTAAAATTACTAATATACGCAAACATTGATCTACTTACCTAAATGTTAGTTTATGTCATAAAAATTAATTAGATTACATGAAAAAGTTAAGTATGTTGGATTATGTTCAAATTTTAATTACAGGTATAACACTGTAAGTAATGCCGATTTTTTTGTTTTTTAAAAATAACTGAATTACACAAAGATTGATCTCATCATTGTTAGTCAATTTAAAAGCTTATAATGTAGCCCTTTAAAAAAATTAAAAAAGTTATATTAACTTCACTTGTTTTAAATTTTATAACCTCCTAAACCTACAGATAGTTACTTTTTTAAAGAATATCTTCTATTACGTAAACTTAGCGATTTGGCGCTTACAGTAATATGCTTCTCAGGTACAGATATATATATATATATATATATATATATATATATATATATATATATATATATATATATATATATATATATATTATATTACTCGAGATTATTTACGTAAAGGGATAAATTATATTTACACAAAAATTTTCATTACAATTTGATAATAAAAAACTATGCTAAAACACCAATAAAACACTAGAAAATCCAAAAATCAACACAATTACATTTACGGGAAAATGGTGTACGAAATGAACGTAGATTATAAATAAATATTCATAGGATAACAGTTTTTTTATTGCACTAGAGGATTATTTCATATTGATTATATAATGCCAAACTTCTTCATAGAAAAGTAGTCTCTATATATGAGTTTTATGGGTTAAAGTGCTGTAAGTGGGTGCGACCGCATGAAACCGCTAGGGGGTTGAGAGGTTAACACTTTGTACGTACCAAACAAGATTTTTCATATAAATACATGATTAAATTTTACAACTATTAAGTCAAAATGACAAACCATCAGTAAGTAAGTGGCTATTGCACTGTGAACACATGCAACGAACTTTAAACAAAGAAGGGCGCAGATGCGTTGCCAATACTAAGAAATAAAACGACAAAGCCTCACAGCCTGTAACTGTACTAAATATTTTCAATTTTCAATACATAGTAAAAAGTGATTGGTAGTAGAAATTGGTAACAGAATCGTGCTAGACAGAAAATATCTCTATATTATTAATATAGAGAACTATTTACTTTCAAAGCGCACTCGACTAAAACATTAGACAACTAAAAACATGTTTACAAAGAACTTAACATTACAAGCAACAATGTATGCTAATGCAAGTATAAAAGGCGTAGAAACAATACACCAGTGATAGGTAATAGAATTCCAAAGTAATATTATGCGGAGCCCATCAATCAACCGAGAAATAGGATATGATCTTATCTGAATTGAAACTCATCATTTATAGATCTGTCTGACTGGCCGAATATTATTAATAGATTTCTATCTGGTCATCAACTGAATCTGGTAACGGTAATATCGGTCATTTTATAAGTCCAACCGTATCGGTAGCCCGACAAATTATACGTCACGATGTACCAATGATATATGTAGAAAGAGCAATGGTTGCGGAGACCAAGTAAACGTATCTAATTAAGTCGAAATAAAATGTTTCTGGTAACTAAGTACATAATTATTTTGTAAATATTTTTTTTATATTTGAATAAATCAGCAGTTAACTCATTGAAAATAACAGATTTATACGTGTTAAAGCCACGATGCAACTATATTACTGTCGTAGCACGAATGGGTCGGCTCGAACGGGGAAGGACCACGCTCTCACAGAATACCAGCGTAAAATAGCAGCTTAATGCTGATTTATTTCGTATGATGAGTGTAGAGAACCAGAGGCCGTTTTCACTGGAACCGAGACATTCCATGTTAGTCCTCAGGTGTGACAACTCATCTGCATTTTGATTCTTAATCGAGGATAAATGTAGATGTTTTTGGGCCACAGCATTATTCTATGTAAAAGAAAGATGTAAAATAAAAATAAACCAGCAACACACAAATCGCTAAGGAACGTTTATAAGTTTTCTTACTTCTTTTTCTTACTAATTGTTTTTGAAAGAATTGACAACAAACGTTAAAATTCAAAACCTTATTTAAAACTGCTTTGAATTTTAACGGACTAATTACTTCTAATAAATGAATTGAATAGAAATTTCTTAATTTAACCTAATTGCTTACAAATAATGATTTGAATATAATTAATTCACGGTAGCTTTTGAATTGCCCCTTAAAACAAGAAACATAAGCGCCGATAGCGAGGAAGTTTTAGCCAATTTTTCTGTTACCAATTCGCGAGATCATTAACAAAAGGTATTCATTCAAGTTATTAAAAAACTGGTCAATAAATCATGATATAAGAAGAATGAAAGAGAAGAGAAAGAAATTTCTGATATATCTACATACATACTGGTGGTAATTTATATTAAATTTTCTTTAACTTCGTTTTATTCCCATTCAAATTACTCATTTCGTTTTATAATCCCATTTAAAATGATAACTTTAGTAATTTGAGCTTCGATTCTAAGTGTCGGCTGTAAACTTCAAAAACACTAAAACGCAACGACACCGCATTAACGGTTAATAATTTCTTGAGTGACGATTTCAAAACTTCACTGCGTGTACCTACATTCCTTGCGATGAATGAGATTAGTAACATTGACAGTAACGATAACTTAAAAACTTTTTTCTTGTACAGTGATAATCGCATCGGTGAGTGGATGGCTCAAGGAGATAGAAGCGAGTGATAAAAAACCTTTTCAATATCATTATAGCAATACTTACCAGAGTTACTTGTACTTAACAAGATTGTAGGCTTCATTGCCAGATAATGGTTGTATTTTATTACGGGTGTATGTCGAACAAAAATGTTTCGTGTTTCTTATTTTGTTAAGCAAACAACCTCTACGAATATACAACGAAATCTTCATCGATTTTACGACGCCGTAAAGGCTCTGTTAATTGTGTTTAATCATTATTTCCATTGTGTTACAACAAACATTAATTTTACGGGCATCATTATAATTAATTAAACCTCGAATAAACTTAGTAAATTTTGCAAATGGGTTAATATTATCTGTTAGAATTGCAATAATTTTACCTAAAGTGTTGATTTAATTTTTAACGATAATAAGGAATTTGTTACGGCACATTCGTTTCGAAGAATTTCCTGATTCTGTAGCTGTAAGTTTAGTTAGAACACTGACAGTGAAGTTGCTCGGTTCGAATTGCAGCTTGGGAATGAAATTGAAGAACTCATGTGTCTCTTGAGAATGCTCAGGTCATGCGTAGCATGTTTAACTTTTCTTAACTTGGCTCGTGCGCGCAATCGTCAATACTACTGGGACTGTTATCAGACAAAAATACTATTCTACTTTTAGTTTCTTTGTCTCAATTTATTTAGCATAGAACAGCTGTAGTCTATTGGTTAAATGTACGAATCGAGAGCTTCATAGTCCTGAGTTTGAATTTACCGTTACACTACTGTCGTGAACCACTACGAGCACAAACATCTTAAGCTTACCTGGAGCAGTTAACATTAACAAAATTGTAAGTAAAGGTATTAGCAATGTGTGATTTATTATTTTTTCTTATAACAATTTAAAAGTAACTACATATATAATTTGTTAACTTTGGATTTAAGTTGAGCATTGTTATCATCACAAGGAATATCTACAAACAACTGAAACACTTACAAAAATTGTTAGATTTATTATAGAAAAACCCACTGATGTGCAGACTTATAAAAATAAACTAATTCTTAAATTTGCATAGTAACATATAAGTTATAATGTAATCCGTATTAAAGTTATGTGTACCGCATACCGTCTGGTACAATGTAACAAAATCTTTTTTATGATTAAAAGTACTATAATAATTAACGCTTTAAATCACAGATATAACTTGTTTTACCAACATTTAAATACTGTCACATGTTTATTCAATGATTAACATAACACCTCGGCCATCATTCAGGTGTGTCTATATAAATAGGTTTACATAGTCAAGTGCACTCGGTTGAACGTTCTCAAACACGTCTGGTGAACTAACGCGTCTAACGCGTACACAAATATATTCAGCAGGTGTCCAAGTATTTACATACAATTTCCAGAGGGTATACATTGAATAACTCCCTCTTTAGTTCTAGATCCGGTGTGATCGGTTTCATAAACACTCAACAAACGCCTGCCAGGCGGTAATAAATAATGTTAAATTTATTTAAATTTACATCTACATTTAAATATGATTTGAAGACTAATAGCATGTAAGCTTGCTTTAACCATTTTAATATATGACTTCATGTACTAATTTCTCGTTAAGCATTTTACTATAATACATAATATATAATTACAAGTTCTTGGCTTTAGGTAGAATTTATTAGCTTTAATAGCTAAATAAGCGTTTAATATTTAGATGCACTACCGTAATGCGTTTGGATCGCACGATCCCTAATATTTTTGGTAAACTTTTTTTTTATAGGATAGGGTGACAAACGAGCACACAGTCCACCTGATGGTTAGTGGTTGCTGCGGCCCATAGACATCTACATCTATCCTCAATTACAAATCAAAAGCAGCAGACAAGCAGATGCGTTGTCACCCGTGAGGACTAAGACGGAATGCTTCGTTTCCGGTAAAAAGGGTCTCCGGTTCTCTACACTTACCATACGAAAAACAGCAGCATTAAGCTACCATTTTACGCTGGTATTCTGTGAGAGCGTGGTCCTTCCCCGGTCGAGCCAACCAATTCGTGTTACAACTATACTACTAATATAACTGCAGCATGGCTCTACCACGTATAAAATTCACGTATAAACTTCAATCTTGTCTCTTCAATGAAATTCATACGTAAGATTTTATTTAGTAAACTAGCTTGTAACTTTGTAACAGACAAGAAATTTAACTTTCTAAACTGAAGAACCTACGCAATCCGCTTTGACGGGACGCCTTATCATTTATGTATGATTTTGATATTTACACTGGAGAATTAATCTTTCAAACCGGACTTTGCGAAACAGGAAACGTTGAGTAAACAAAGCGCATTAGTGAATTGTAGGCCACCCTCAGCCCGCTCGGGGCTGCAACGCCCATAAGACAGGTCGTGACGAGAACTGCCTACTGCATCGGTAGTGGGAGAAACATAGCGACTGCGGAAGCGGAAACAAAAATTATCATAATATACTATCATAATCTTTTAAAATATTTTGAATTAACAATGCAATTGAATGTTGATATTAAAACATCTTCCAACAGAATTATAGGTTTCTCTAATATTAGATCTTAACAAATCTAGAGAATTTCATAGTCAAGTTAAAACCTTTTTAATCCAATTTGGCTTGACTTTTATAAAGCACTTTCTGTAAATCAATGAATCTAGATTGTTTTAACAAGTCCTTTATGGGATGTTGTGAAAGAACAAATAACAATAATTATTATTATTTTCACGTATTGATAAACATAATATGCTTGTCTTATTACTGTGCTCTCGGCCTATGATACTTCATTTTATACTCGCCGATAGCTCGCCCAATGCGTTTGGAATGACAATGGAAGATCCAAAGCACAAATGAAATTTACTGAATCTATTTTTGCTTTAAGAAATTTTCTTACAATCATTTATTTTATTAAGGTCCTAAAATATATAAAATCATAAGAAAGTAGTAAAGTTATAATATAAGTCCCACAGCTGGGCACGGACTTCATTTCATATCTACCGCAGTGCTGCCTCAATGCCATTTGGCGAACTTCACATAGTACATTCCTAGTGCTTATATTTTTTTTAGGCGGTGGTCTCCTATAAACGCCGTCGGCCGCTTACAGCGTCACGCCGTACGCCGCGTTACGATGCTTACTATAGAAATGTACTGTTGTGGTCTCTTTTACACGCTGACGTCGGCGTATGGACGTCGTAGGTGGCGTAAGACGCTTTGCGCTGCGTCTCTAGTTATTTTGAACCATTGCAGCGTGAACGTCGTGTCTAGCGTCAGTACAAAATGGCCAAATTTAATAAAGTAAAACTTTTTCTTCAACCGATATGGGCTTAGGATGCCTTTTTGATGGCACTTTTATTACATACTCCTGCACAAGCTCTACAATATGTTTAAATTGTTCTTGATTAATACGAAAATATTC
This sequence comes from Parnassius smintheus behrii, assembly GCA_036936625.1. Taxonomy (NCBI): domain Eukaryota; kingdom Metazoa; phylum Arthropoda; class Insecta; order Lepidoptera; family Papilionidae; genus Parnassius; species Parnassius smintheus. The sequence goes on along the minus strand of JAUPFT010000002.1, from coordinate 20,600,730 downwards.
AGTAAATTTAGAATCGCTGTCTTTTAAGTGTTTCATTATCAATAGCTGGAAACATCCTTCCTCATTTCTCTTCATAAATAATCAGTGCCTTGTTGCCTTTATTTTTCTTCGTATACGGTCGTCTTGTGCCTCTTCTTCAAGTAACACAAGCGCCGCCAAAAGTGTTGAATTTATATCAATTTTATGAACAAATATCACACACAACCACACGTGAGCACTGTCGGCTACTTACTGTCGTTTGATCGAAAGTCTAGACGTCGTCCGTTGCTAATATGTATTGACCGCTGACGCTGTGCCTGGCGTTCAGACGCCGATCGGAACGTTTACGCTGAAGTCGGACGTCGCGTATAGCATTTAATAGGAGACCGTAGCCTTATATCTCGGACATGCATGTTTCTTCTAGATGATTTCCTTCACCACCGAAATCGTGATTAATTTACATTAAAAATTCAAAATCAGCCCCCATATATTGCCTCTTAAGGAGTTTTTCGCTATAGTTGCCATGCTTGGCGTGCGGATTGGCAACCGTAATTTTATAATTTTGAGTTGTTATCAGGATACCGCCTATTTCAATTTCTCTGCTATCCACTCCAATTTCTTGCAGAAGTGAATGGCAGAGTCGGAAATGGACGTCCTAGGTGAAAATTTATCGAGCATATTAGCGATTTATAGAAAACGGACCAAATTAGGAGTAACAATAAAAGACGAGCATGTATGCGTAGGTATATGGATGTGAAGGAGGCGAGAGAGGTGTGTCAGGATCGTGCCAAATGGAAGTCTGTAGTCTCTGCCTACCCCTCTGGATGACAAGCGTGAGTGTATGTTTATGTATATCAATTTCTCTGTGTCACCAACATGGAGACGATATGGGGTAGTGGATATATTTACGCCGCCACAATACAGCTAATTAATAGTGGGTTTTATATTCTACAAGTCCTTTTCCTTCATCGCCGAGCACGTGACAAATCGGCACTAAAATCTGTAATTGACCATTTTCTTGCATGCGTACTATGAAATTTACAGCGAGCGATTAGACTTACTACGGCTTCTTAAAACATTAAAATAATTCATGAGTTAAGTTTAGACCTCTTTTTAATGTTCAAATAAGGGCGGCATTTAATACGTGCTCGGCGATTAAAGACTATACCTTCTGAGGAAAAACAAATATTTCGAGAATAAGTCGATGTATTTATACGTGTAATGCTTTCAAACTAACAAAAGTGCATGTACTTAACCTGGTAGCTGGCTAGTGCTATTCATAGACAACTATTTTTTTTAAATATAAGTAATCTTATTAATTAACAATACCTATATTCCTTTTAACCACTCCTGGTAAGCTTGAAACGCTTGTGTTAGGAGTGGTTCAAGACAGTAGTCAAAATGGCGGATTCGAACCCACGACCTATTGAGTTCGCGATCCGCGGCCTGCCATTAGGCTACTGTAGCTTCAAAAATATACAAAAAAATTAAAAATTACCTATAAGGAAGATTCAATTTGTCACAGCTGGTGGCCACCATAAAAGTAATGCGTTTCACCAGTACCATACTGTTCAAATGTTCGGATTACCTGTAAACAAGAATATTTTTAATTAAAATAATGTTATATTAAATATATTATATGAAATATTTATTTATTATGATTTCTGTTTTTTTTTTTCAAACGTGGAGGCAGTTTCCATACATAAATTTCACAACATCCAGACTCGGAACAGTTATTTGAAGTCCATACAAATATTTGTTCCGTGCGAGATTTGAACCCACGGACTTCAGCGCCGCAAATCCTCACTATGTCACTGCGTCACTGAACCCTCAATATTACAGTTACATCTTATATAAATATCTATAAAAAGTAACTGTATAGAGTATATATCATTACTAAGGTGCTTTTATAGGGCTTATCCGTGATTTACGAGTTTAGTTTGTACTTATCTAAGATAAATTGGCACAGCAAAGGTACTTGAATATCTTGAATTACCGGTCGTTTCTTGTTTAATGCACACTGCTAATTAAATACGTAAAATAAATAAATAAAGTGATATACACTTGTGTGTATACGTGTATTGGCGGTGTAAGAATATATCTACCTATATCGTGCCGTGGGGGATGTAAAAACAGAGAAACCAATCTCGTATTTGGCAGTAGCGTCTTCTTATAACAACAGCCATAAAGATTTCATAAATTTACGCGAACACTACACATTGAACAAAATCTGTATATATAGTTTTATTCAACAGTCATAAAATAAAAAATAATAATAATGTACTCTAGACCGAATTTCGGCCACGGCAGCCTGCCTCAACGGAGACTAGCCATCGGCGCAGGACAGGATTGTAGTGCCCAAGTGTATATGCGCAAGCACGGGTACACTCTCTATTCCCTCACTCTCATAATCCGATGGGACGGTAAACCGACACGACCGGAGAGAGATTAGGCGCAGGACCAACGGCTTTACGTAGCACGGCACGGGGGTGAGACACCGCCAACTTCCTGACTCCGGGCAGCTACTGAGAATTTCTTGATAGAAAAACCCAATAATTGATTTTTAGGCCCGACCCGGGATTCGAACCCAGGACCTCATGATCAGTAGTCGCACTACTACAACCACTAGACCAACGAGGCAGGCGACTACGGTCGTTAATCCCCCCGCCAAGCCTGGCAACTATGGCATATACCCCCACCCCGTACGAGGCAATCTATAGGAAGGTCAATGTTCAGAACTGTTCTGGATTTTGATAGGCTATAATGAATCGATTAATGGACACAAAGTATCCATGGGTAAGTGGAGACGCAATACAATATACACTTCATTCATCTTAGAATACAAAAATTAATGTTTGTTGTTTGATTATGCGCTTTCAAATAGTTACCAGATTGCTGTAAAACTTTGTAAACTTATTGCTTGCACTTGCGCGAAGGTTATAGGCATAGTCATAGCACAATTAACTTACAGTAAGTGGCGCGGGTATCGTATGGACTATAGACTAATCTCTTTGAAAGTTATATCATTCAATTTCAATGAATTTATTATCATTCCTAATCTTCTTTCATATTTATTCCGTGGCAGTAACGCGGGCACCAGCTTGTTTATAACAAATAAAGTATTTACATTTCGTTGCGTCGTCTTATTTATTTAATTGATTTAAAAATTGAGAAAGGTTGTACTAAAATATCGTGACATGACTGCGTTGGTGTCTCGAAATTTCATTGCCCAGTTATTAGTTTTTTTTGTTAAGGGCACGACTTTTAGTGTGCTGTAAATATTTTAGGCGGCGATAAGAGCCCTTCACAGATAAAGCAAATTGATCGGGGCATAGAGACTAGAGTTTGGAAAGGTTTATGCGTTACGTGGGTGGGTTTAATTGAAACGACGAGATTGTGCCAACGATCCTGTATTAATATTTAAAGTTTCTGTTTGGAAGAACGACACGTGATCCGATAAGAAACCATAAATCACGTCACCCAACTACAAATTCTTTAGAATCTTCATTAACATGCGAATATTAATATACATAGTGTATGTATATCATTATACTTATAATCCCTCTCGGATACACACAAGAGCAAACAATGTCAAGTATGTAATATTGTATTAAACATATTAAACAAGCGTAAAGCTGCTACATCAATATTATCACGTTCAAATAACTGAGATGAAATGTAATTTCATTGGATTTGCCTCCGTATCAGTCTCATCGAAACGTAGCCGAAAGCAATTGCTATAAACACTCGTATAACATTAAGAGGATGACTTGTCGCGGCCGTTATATTAATATCACATTATCAATTCCCCTTTTCGTGCGTGAATAGGATTGTATGTACCGACGGTCTCTTTTTATTAGGACTTAATAAAGTGTTTATCAGAGGCTCGAGACATTTGGCGCGCGCGTGCGTCGAGATTACCGACTTACTACCGACTTTCCCGGACTTAGTCAAACGCGATCCATATTGTTCGGTAATAGAAAGCTGTATTATATACGCTTTAACCCTTAATAGTACGATATCGAGCATCTTATGTTTTATTCAGAAGAGATTAGCGGTGCGCGCGCCTGATGCCGCGTGCTGGGATTTTTCTTAACGTTAATATCTGCTATTATAATTTCAAAATATTAATGAAACGAAATTATAATTTGAGGCTAAGTTGTCTTTATTTACTTTCGTGATTACATCCAGAAAGCTTCGTTTTGATTAATTAATCGAAAGGCTTAATTGTGAAGCGTTTCACATTATTCATTTCAAGTTTGAATAATGATATCAAAATACTTATTTCATAAAATATGATTTACCTGACAGTTGGGGCTCCGCTAATAATCAAATATAGAACGCTTATTTGTTTCTATCTGTCTATAGGTGAGAGTGTTATACACTACCTATTACTTTTTACTATATTCAACATCATTACTGAAAATCAACGTTGTGGATATTTTACGGTTACCTTATGATTAACCAAATCAAGTCATTATATTCATGTATATATTATAATTACGAAATTGGTATATTTTATTATGTACATCAATTTCTTGTAGAAAATTTATTTACATATTTAAAGAATTATGCTACTTATGAGTATTAATTTTTACGTACCATTCGTAATACATGTATTTTTGACTTCCTGCTATGAAAATCAATGATTTTCAAAAAATCGGGAAGTTATTGTTTTCACACCGATTTTTGAAAATAGAGTTCTCAGTTCTATAGTGGCCTGTAGAGTCAATCGTATTTTTTTTAAATACTTATATTTTAAGCTCAGGTATCAGGTGTAAACTCTTACGCACCAACAGGCTTGGGCAGAGACTACGAACTACTATTTGGCGTAATCCTTACAAAATTCTCCCGCTTTTTTTGCAACCATAATATAATAATTATATATAAATACTCATCTGTTAAGGTAACTCTTAACTTGGGCATATTATATCGCCCATTTTCATAGTTACATAAACCACTCTATTCGAGTCTTCTCACGAGTAATTACTTTAATTTCGAAATTTCTAACTTTAAATTAATTATATTAAATATAAATATCAAACATCAAATAGCGCTAGAAAATTAAAGTAATTATTTGTGCTTTGAATCAATTGTATTAAAATTGCTACCAACATTTCACGATCATACAAAATTAACAATAATGTAGTTAGCGATAATACAGGTTTCTAATTCCCTGCCCCTACAGAGCGTATCGGAGCTCAAATTAAAAATAATGACTGTTGGTTAACATTTTTCTGGAAGTAGCCATTACAAAAAAAAACGAGTATGAGCGGTCGGCACGAATCGATGGCCGTTTGACGGGCAGCTGCGGAATAAAGTTATGAGTATTTTTATTTTAAGACTCAGCAACTCCGACAGTACACCTGCTCAGGCTCGCCGCGATTGACACCTTTTCCATTATAAACCAACCTTTGTGGATGAACTGCAGAAAAAAAATACAACAATGGAATGCACGCAGCCCCATGAGAACATTATTGGCTCTTTTATAATTCGAGCCCTTCATTTTAACATCTTCATACAATTCTAGCCATTAGCCGAGGCGTGTGGGCAGTGGGCTCGATGTTAAATAAAACTTTTGTTAGACATAACAAAACATCTAAGTGAACATCTTTATAAAATGACATCTCAGTCCGGATTCCATTGTTGGCTGCTTCGCATACTTTGCCGGAACAGTATTTCTGAACGAAATTTATTGCCAGTTCTACATAATGTTTACCGAAAAGTAAGCGAATGGTAGGCAAGTGAATTACTTATTGTAATAATATAAAAGAGGCCAGATTGAAAGCGTCCGATGAAAGCCGACGCGTTGCTGGAAGGAAAACTGTTTGATGGTAATGATTTATGGCAACAGAACGACGTAATTTTAGCGCGTTCGAATTTTTTTGTCAATGATAAAAATAATGATTTTCAAACCTTACAAAAAAAAGAAAACGATAAAAATAGAAAATTACAGATCTGGCTTTTATAACTGATGTTTGCCGCAAGCGCGAACAAAACTCCTAACCACAGAAATACCTACCGAACGAACCGCAAACACGTTTATATGCAGTCATCTTGCTACATTTTATCCTATATTTAGTCAAAGCAAAACTGGATTAGTGATCGTGTAAGGTGCAACTTGTCAATTGCTGTACCACGCGTTTGCGACATTTTACATTGCTTATTGAATTGGAACTATAAAAGAGCTGCATACAATGTATGAGTGACTTCGCAGTAAAATAATTCTGGCGTATTCTGAAAAGTCTTATAATTATTGTGGTACTCGATTGAAGTGTATAATACGATCGTTACCTTGAAGGACGTAATTAAATGTAGCCACCAAATCTTCTTCTGTTAACGACACTGCGATAATGATAGCGGGCTCGGTAGCTATTTTGGGGGGGGGGGGGGGGGCGAAACTGAACCTTCCAGTTATGAGGTTTGCTTGGGGAACCTACTTCGTTAGCCGCCGCTCCTGTAATGACTCGCTTAATTCGAGATAATTACGCTCCCAACAAACGCAAACGTGGCCCAGTGAAATTTATCGGGTGCCCGTCAAGCGAACGCGTTCTTACGCGTTCGAAATGTTTGTAAGTAACACATTATGTTACAAAGGCGACAAAGTGTAGGCGATTACATTCAATAAGTTAGTAAATCAATTCCAAACAATAAATTCACGATCACATAACTATTTTATTCAAATTTAAATGTATGTACCCTAATTTGTATGCGCCGTACGTGCGGTCCCTTCCCATCACGAAGTCACAATATCCGTTCGAATTAATAAACAACAACGTTATTATACAAAATCATGCTCGTAGTGCGCATTAGTCATTTCAATGGTAATCGCTTCTTTTTAATCAAGAATGATTCAAGCAGTTAATATTCGCGATTTGAGGCGATGTGGTTTTAGTTCATAAAATATTCAATAAAGCCATTTTAATATTCAACGAACAAAGGCAAATTTTTATTCGTAGATGTCTTCCTTAGATACTTGTTGTTTTTTTTTCCGGAGTGTCGCTTAGACATTCCGTCAGCCAGTTTGAAATAATTCAAATTAAATATACCTACCGCGCTCGGGCGCCCTGTGAATGCTAAGAGGCGCCGCTGCACACTCCCTCGCTGGAATTGGAAATGAGTGCGGTTGATGTTTTGTTTTAATAAACCCACATATTTGCCTTCAAAGTAAAAGCTTTTTATTTGATTTGTGCTCGGGCAAACGAGTACTCTTAACAACCATTAGGGCTGAGACTTTGATACTAAATCTCGACGGAATTTCGTTAATTTCGCCCTTACCTTACTTCACATGTGTACCCTTAAATTCATTATATTAAAATAATGCTATGAAAATTGTTACACTAATTAAAAGATAACTTATGTTTCACAAAGTTCAATATAATTAACATAATATGTATAAGTCCAATTTGAATTTTAATATACAACCATCAGCGTTTGTAACTTCATCTAATATAACGTCATTAAGCTTAAGTGACATATTTATATAAAAACAAGTCACGATCGAATAAGTCATGAAGGAGAGTTCAAAGTAATGTGTTATGTCTGTACTTATTATGGTTCCCATTAGAAATATTACGTCTAGACGACTAAGAACGTCACAAGAGCAAAACGATTACATTGCGAGCATCCAAAACGTAAAATTAGTGCACTGGATAACTCAAATGCAGCGACCGGCCTATTGTAGGCGTAATACGTCACAATAAATTATCTGTAAGCTATAACCAAATCACATTTATTCAACTGTAATTAGTATCATTATTTTGTTATTTCAGACTGGTATTCGAGCGTGGTTCTTACCCTTTTGAGCCGACCAATTCTTGCTACAGCCATAATACGCTATAGTGTGACTGTACCACCTAAAATGCATAAGTAGTTACAAATATCTAAGTAATATTGTTAAGGATAGAAAAAAGAGGATAGAGCTTTGCGTTTAATATTTCACTAGTACCCGGATGACCGAGCTTTGCTCGGTTTTTTTTTGAAATTACATTTATGAATTACATACTGATGAAACTTAAATAATTTTTTTTAATAAGATCTTATTGACAGAATAGAAAAACTGAACTGATTATTTGAATAAAAAATCATGAGTGCAATTAGTTTTATTAAAATTTTCGTATTTTTAATTTAAAAAATGCTAAAAAAAGGACATGAAATAATAAATTTTCTCACAGAAGAAGGGAACTTGTAAAAAAAAGGAAAACAGCTAGCCCAGAGACAGGCGCGAACCACGGAACTCCGATACATACACACCGAGGAAATTTTCTAAAAATAAATCCTAGCTAGATCGATTTATTGCCGCCGAAACTCCCTGGACACTAAACTATATGAAAATCGTTGGAGCCGTTTCCGAGATTCCGATTATATATATATACAAGAATTGCTCGTTTAAAGGTATAGGATTCAGGTTATCATTTTACCCTACTATGAAACCTTGAAGGTATTTACTATACTTACATTTTATAATTTTAGGCGTTAGTGAAAGTAAAGTGAAGTATATTTATAGTCTATAATATATACTTATGTGACCCATTGTTGGGTACTGGCCTCCTCTCATATCTGAGAAATCTGTGGAGCAATTAGTCCGCCCCGCTACCCCAGACAGACATCACATTCATGTCTTCGAAAGATTTCATTCCGCAGTCATGCAAATTTACTTTCGACGTTTTCTTTCACCTCCAAACATGTGGCAAATTAGAACTCAAAATTGCAATTAACAACTTCATTGGTGCCAGCGAGTAATCAAACCCGAGTTGTTTGTGTAATTTAACAGCGAACGCTCAGACTCAGAGCACTCTAAAATATATGATTTTCCAAAAAAAAATCTTTAATAATGCAGTTCGACATCGCCATCCAAAATATAATAATATATAATGAATTGGTTAAAACTTTTTTGTTGTTTCGTCAATGATTGTTAAATATTACCCCATTTGCGTTATTTTTTAGTGTTGTACTTATTTTTCTAAATATTGTGGAATTTCGTGGTCTTCCTTAAATTTAATTTATACAATAGGTTGTAAAAGTACTGCTGGACATGCACTTCTCCCGTTGAGAGGTCGTCACGCTAGTCAAGCGAATTGACAAACGTCTCGTACTTTTGACACTACTCCCGTCACTGATATTTAAGTCTGGCGCAATCGAGATGCTTACATCGCCATCAATTTTTTTATTGGCACAAAAAATAGATACACATTAATGTAAATTTTATATCAGAAGCTATGGTATCTTTCGTACATTCCCCATAGTCGCAACTTACGACACGCTTCAGATGAATGATGTACGGTGTTCTCATCAATATACTTACCATTTTATTTTATATCAGCTTTCTTCTCTACCACATTCCTAAGATGATGCTTTATTACCAGTAATAAGCTTCCGGTTGTTACTAACGATTTCAATTCAATAAACGCGAGTAAGAAGTTATCAGTTCTTAATTGTATCAACTGCACGTTATTTTGTCAGAGCTTTTGAGAGTAGCTTTCGAGAACTGATTTCATTACTTCGATCAACGTTCTACACACGTTAACATCTAATACAAACAGCTTTCACAGCTCAGATTGCCTCACACATCATTAGTTAATTTATGTTGCATTTGAAACCTAATTACGAATATAGCGCACCGTCTTCGTTAAGACGCAAGTAGTTGAAAATTCACAGCTTTAAGCGTCTTAGCAAATTCTAATCGTGTTGTGCATCTTAGGTTAATTCAGCTAAGAGAAAATGACATGTTGTTTTATTAACGGCAGCGATAGTAGTTACAATTTTAAATTTTTTTACTAAAGCTTAATAGCTTTTACACTATAACCAAAGTAAATTGGGCTTTAAGCCCCTTTGCTGATGAATATCAAAGGATTACAACCGTGATTGATTCATTAATATATGAAAATTTAATTTCAATTTTAATAAGGAATAAGCTTATAATCTTCCTCTTTAACCTTTCAATAATTAAATTACGTTATTTTGCGGCACGTTTGAAATGCGGTAAAATATTGTAAATGTTAATAAATATGTAATACGCGCCATATTATTAAATCAACTTAATGTATGCGTCGGTCTAAATTTAAAATTTCTATGTATCAAGATAAATATAATGGTATTCTTATTTCTAGATAGCATTTGTGGTGTAGGTTCGTTGCTCATACTACATATTTCCCGCATCGCATCTCGCGGCCAGTCCGACAACGACGCAGGTGCACGGTGCACCTGCCGGCCCAACTTACCATAAAATGCGATTTGAACCTACCCTGAGTGGAACAATGTGCCATCTCTTTCACACGCCAACAAAAGACAGAGACGTATGCAGAATCACGACCGACATTAACTCAATATACGGAGAGCGCTCGAATGGAATATCACTTTTTATCGACGCAAAAACTATCGGAATTTGAAGTCTGGGTTAGCTGCTGGCTGGTAATCACCCGTTCGAGACTTATATTTAAAACAATACCCCGGCTTTGTATTTCATTGAGCAGGTGTATTTTTTAAAAGTTCTCATGTCTTTTTTATTAGAAGTTTTGATTTTTCACGAGAATTCAATATCAGTTTTATTACCGCGATCGCAGTTTTATTTTTCTTACGTGAGTCTAGGATCTATATTGTATTTACTTTGGAATATTTGAACTATGTAGTTTTTTTTAAATGTTATACTAACAAGAATGTATTGTCATAACATTTTTACAAATGTATCTAGATTTTTAGTAATAACCATGTGTTTAACTTAAGTCTCTTCGCAGAGATGCAAAGCCGTGTAAAATGCTAAATGCAGCAGTGGTTCGTCTACAGGGGTTATTCAACCCCGCAAGGGTCGGGTGTCTAGGATAACCTCTTTACCTGGAAGTCTTCTCAGTGGGGTTCCTCCACCCGAGTACTTATGAACTGCACGTGAACGTACAGAATACAGATTGTAGTATGTATATGCCCTTGGCATCTGGAACGAAGCTACATGCGTAGATTCTTTAGCGGCCTCTTATCTTATGTCCCGGCTACACGCTCCGTCTTGCCTGCACAGTCCAGGCCTGTGCAGTACTGTACAACGGCTCGTGCAGGTAAGTTTGTGTAAACTGGACTGTGCAAACTGAACTGTGCAAACCTCAAAGCGTTTTGAGAGCTAGTCACGTCACGATGTGGCCAGAAGAGGTTTTTTTTTAAAACGGAGCCTTACATTATTGTTTACTTGTAAAAAATGCAACAAATAAGGAAGTAAGTTTTTTAATTAATAAATGATAAGCTTCAGTTTTTTTGTTCCTGTCGGAATATTCCTTACTTTTAATTTTCCACAGCGCCGGCAACGATTTGTACAATTCTACGAATTCAGTTAAAAATCCCTGGAATAATTGCGTACATTTCTCATTTTTAAGATTTTATAACATATCATGTGTCGTCAACAAGAATTTAGACGGACTGAAGCGCGGCTTGAGTAACCGGCCACACGCTCAAGTAAGCTCGCAGGCTAAACCGTGCAAACCAGGCCCGCGCAGTCCAATCTTCAGCACGTCAACGATTACGCAGGTCGCCTGCGCGAGCCACCGTCTTCCACACGCACGCGCTTACCTGTGCAAACCGATTTGTGCAGGCATGCTCACAGGCAAGGCGGAGCGTGTAGCCGGGGCATTAGGGGTAACTGCCTCGTTGGTCTAGTGGTTGTAGTAGTGCGACTGCTAGTCATGAGGTCCTGGGTTCAAATCCCGGGTCAGGCCAAAAAATCAATTATTGAGTTTTTCTGTCAAGAAATTCTCAGTAGCTGCCCGGAGTCAGGAAATTGGCGGTGTCTCACCCCGTGCCTCGGAAAGCACGTAAATACGTTGGTCCTGCGCCTGATCTCTCTCCCGGTCGTGTCGGTTTACCGTCCCGTCGGAATATGAGAGTGAGGGAATAGAGAGTGCACCTGTGATTGCGCATACACTTGCATGCGTTTGCGTTTGCGCATTCGTTTGCATGCGTCAGGACAGGGTTATAGTGCCCCAGTGGGTACTATAATCCTGTCCTGCGCCGATGGCTAGCCTCCGTTGAGGCAGGCCGCTTTGGGTGACCTTGTTAAGAGCCGGCGTGGCGTCAGAGATGGCTGAACAGATTCGTACCATTATTATGTTTGTGCTATTTTAAGAGTATCAGTCCGTGGTAGCCACGCGCGGTTAAATTTTTGAACGGCTATCCGCGACCTGTCGTCATCGCTGGAGACTTTTCACACTCAAAGGCTTATTATGGACATTTAGCGAGGAAACAGAGCCATAGTTTTTGCTCTATATCTCGGGTGTAAGACTGTTCAATAATTTTAGTTTTTAATTTTTTGTTATATAAATATTGTACTTAATAAGCCGCAGCAGAGCCGTGGTAGTTCAGATGGTTAGCGCTCGTTGTAAATTTCACAGTACGCGAGCAAACCGGGTTCGAACCCGGCACCAATGAAATTGTTAATTGCAATTTTAAGTGCTGATTTACCACGTGCTCGGCGGTGAAGGAAAACATCGTGAGGAAACCTGCATGTCATAGAAATAAAAAAATATATTTCGAAGACATGTGAAGTTCGCCAACACGCATTGAGGCAGCGCGGCGGACAAATCCTTGCCCTAAAACCCTCTCAGAAATGAGCGGAGGCCTGTGCCCAGCAGTGGGACGTTTATAGGCTGTAACTTTACTTTACTTTTTTTATTTAATAATAGTAAAACTATTTTGTAAATATATCGATTATGTGTAAGTAGTTCAGTAAAATATTAAATCACACGATAGAAATAAATTGTAATCATCTTTTTTATTAAAATCACTCCGCGTGAGTTAAACAGGAACTTCAATCTAAATCCTTAATGGAAGAATTCGAAACGGTGAAGGAAAAGTTTTTAGAAGTCACGCCACGACTCGTTGAACAATACGTCTTAATTAAAACCTTCTCTGTCTGGCACATACCGGCATAAATTCCATATAATTATTAAATTGCAAGTCTTGCCGTAAGAGTTTTGATTATTAATGTACCCACACCTGAAATAATTCTTAACACCGAATCAAATAACGTCGTAAAGATAGCGAGAGTAAATTAAGAAAGAATACAGACTTATAATTCCCGCATACCGTGAAAGGGGATTAGATTAAAATAAATGTTACCAAAGAGACGCCCGTAGATTTCAGCTGGCAAAGCGTGTTAAAAGAGTGGTTAGTACGGCAAAAAAAAGGAAAAAGAAAATAAGTCTCTTGTGTCACGAACAAGCGTGGTCGTCGACATGATAGTTGCAATTATAAGCTTTATTAAAACAATATTTACGATGAAGTCAAAGAACAAAAAGTCTTTTTTATTTTTATTACGTGTTATACGATTCGTTTTATCATTTTAAGAGTTTATCAATCCCTTTCTTCATAATATAATTATAGCGTATTAACAAACCACCTCTATCTACCTATCTTCTAATAAGGTCACCTCGATCTACTAATAAAGTGTTATAAAACGGCAATTTAAGATAATCATTAAGTAAATACCATTACATATTTTACTAACTTCAATTAACTTAAAAATCTTTAAGATTTTAGGATAAAATAAATCCTTTATCAAACATTTTTACAACGGTTACTCATGTCTTAGTGGCAGGTCAACAGAAAGCAATTATTTCGATATAACCTTAGAATACTTATAAGCAATTTATGCTCATTTATCCTCTTAGGATATTAGCGTATACAGTAAGTCACTACAATTTGATTTATATGTATATGATGTATATACCAACCTTACTATGACGTAACAATTTCGGCAAGTGTAGAGAACCAGAGAACCTTTTTTATTGGAATCGAGGCATTCCATCTGAGTCCTCAGGGGTGACAACGCATTTGCATTTTGATCCTTAATTGAGAATAAATGTGGATGTATAAGGCCACAGCATCCACTTACACATCCAAAAAATATTGGTATGGTATAGCATGGTAAATTAATAGTACAAGATGAAAATGAAGATGAGTATTTTTATAGAGTTGTGTCAGATTATATGTGCTGAAATAGTTACCGTGACGGTCAAGTTATTGGCCAAAAAGTGACCGTCAAAATCTTCAATTGTTATCCTTTATCCATTATTCGGTTAATATAGGTTTAATGTTTCTTACGAAAGTGTGCCGTGTCAAGAATATAAATATTAGCATAGCTCCTCAAGGTAACAACGCCTCTGTATTCGATTCTTAATCGAAAATATGTGCTTAATTCTGCACGTTGTACGCAGGGAGACTATACACTTTGATCTTCTACGCTTAAAATTGTATAAAAATAGGTAATTTGCTAAGACACGTGGTTATGTAAAAATAAAATAGTTTATATAACTACTTACTTTCAAGAGCATCTTCCTGATTCCCACAAACGCGTGTTTTATTATCGCTACCACTACTACACCCAACACCAATGCGATGGCTAACCGCAGTCAACATATAATAGTGATGTCGCGTTTTACGACGAATCATGTGTCGTATTACCGTCTCAATGGTGGTAATGATACCACAACGATACTGCACGTGATTGTGGGGGATGTTAAAAGGTGTATATACATATACACATATATATATATATATATATATATATATATATATATATATATATATATATATATATATATATAGTTTTTTATAATGAGGTTCTTAGAAAAATACTAAATTAACTACTAAAGATTAGAAAGAAACATTTTAATAATGTATTAACTTTTTGACAATAAATACCTGATCATATTTATTATACAATTAGCAGGATTGTATAATTACCTACCTTATTATAATAAAATTTGCTTCATTGTCATAATTTTCACCTTATATTTTATTGTCAATAATTAAGTAAGTGTTAGGTTCAAAATTGATTATTTTTATGGGGTAAGGATGACAAACGAGCAGACAGTCCACCTGATGGTAAGTGGTTGCCGCGGCTAGGGTTCCAACCCTCCCGGATAGCCCGGGAGATTCCGGTAATAATGGTTAATCTGCAATGCAGTAATTTCTCAGGTTTTTCTAAAAATTATATCCATCCGTCGCTCGCACTCGTTTTGCGAAATCGACAAATTCGAAATCGACAAATTTTAGATGTTGCTCGAAATCAAAGTTAATATAAATTTAAAAATTTATAATTGATTTAGATTTTCTCTCAACTACCCCCTCCCTTCCGTACTCGATTACATAGAATTCTCCCGGGTTGGTCCTTTCAAAAGTTGGTAACCCTAGCTGTGGCTCATAGACATCTGCATCAATCCTCGATCACAAATCAAAATGCAGAATCGTTGTCACTCATGAGGACTAAGGTGGAATGCCTCTTTTCCACTAAAAAGAGTCTAATATTAAACACATCAAATCATCTACATATTCAGTCGTGCCTATATTTTGTGTTTTATTGTTTTTCTGACTGCAACATTCTTTTTTTTTCTACACTGTTCCATCAACAGTTGACTGGTAAACGCTATGTAGGTACATGAAAATGGAAATAGAGAAATAATTATCACCTCATACAACACCTTCTTTTTTTTTTATAGAATAGGGTGACAAACGAGCACACAGTCCACCTGATGGTAAGTGGTTGCTGCGGCCCATAGACATCTACATCTATCTTCCATTGCAAATCAAAATGCAGATGCGTTGTCACCCATGAGGACTGAGATGGAATGCCTCATTTCCAGTAAAAAGGGTCTCCGGTTCTCTACACTCACCATACGAAATACAGCAGCATTAAGCTACTATTTCACGCTGGTATTCTGTGAGAGCGTGGTCCTTCCCCGGTCGAGCCGACCCATTCGTGCTACAACTATACTACTAATATAACTGCAGCATGGCTCTACCACGTAAAATACCTAACGAATATTTCTGTGCGAAGCTCGATCCATGTTACGATGAAGAACTATGTATTTGATTATACTTGAGTTGAGTTCTATTTATAGCTGTAAGATTGCTTAAAATCTCACTTTGATCAATTAAATTATTATAAAGAAAATAATTAACGATTTTCAAGTACTTTTCGAGTAACGTCCGTATACTTATATATAATTATCGTTAAAAATGTTATAAATAAATATCGTTAAAAATTTTGCGGGAAATACTCGCACCTATACAATGTACCTAATCCCGCATTATAATAGTTTATAAAACAGCAAATACGTTTAATGAGTCCCGCATGTTGACCATTCCTTACAAAACCCTGCTCGTGCTTTTAATGATTGTCATTAAAATTGCCTAAAACACCTTTGAACTATCAGAGAATTCAAATCAAAAGCTGTATTACTTACAGTTCTTTTCCATTTCAAAAATAAAAATCAATTCTCAGTTAAATCGCAATGATTACCACCATATTTTGAGCACAACCACTTATTTTGACTGTATACGTTAACAGATTTGAGAGTTGTGAAGTTGTCATTAGGTTCAGAGATACTCTCATATTTAATTTACTTATTTATCTTTTATTAACTTAACCAATTTTCGATTAAAAGATGACGATGTTGATGAAGTATATCTTGCAATAAAATTAATTTGCAAAGGTCGCTGAATTAATATGCCTTTATAAGCAATTGAGAATTAATATGCCTTTACAACAAAACTTATGAATATAATATATAATTAATGTAAAAAGAATAAATATAAATATAAATTTATTTAAAAAATAGCTAATACGTAAGTAAAACAACAATAATACCTTTATAACACAGTGTTATTAAAGTTCGAAAGTTGTGTAACTACTTAATGTCGACTCACTAAGACTAACATCAATTTTCTAACGGATTATTTGTTAATATATCATACCGTAACTTTGTTTAGTAGCTTATAAGTAACTATTAAATACAAAATAAAGGGATTCATAAAATTTATGGTATCACGTTTCTTTTAGCATACATAATATAAATTCTATTGTAACGCAGGCATTCCATATCAGGCATCTAGCAATTGAGGGTCAAAGGCATTGTTTAAATGCCCGTAGTCTCATACGTCTTATTTTCTTATCGATATGGCATATTAAATAAGTTCATAGCGTTTTATATATAATCCAACGCAGCCTTAAAAATCAATTGAAATGAAGATGTTATGGCTAAAACAGAAGTGAGACGTACAACTAAGCTTATAAAGCTAGGTGCAGCCGATTGCGGTTGATAAAACTTAGTTATATTTCTACATGACTTAAATTAGGTTTGGCCAGCGGCTCAAGTAAAACATGGTCTCTAGTAAAGTCCAAATAATAATTAAAATAACTATGACTTCTGTTAACTTTATATATTGACAATAAGACTTGGCCAAAAACGCACACAATCATCTGGGTAATTCTACATAAATCTTAGATTACTATTTCTTCTGCCATTCTAGTTTAGCCAACCGTATTTTGATACACTTAGTTGCAGCCGGCCAAACCTAGGTGTGTCCCACACTTCGGCTTTTAGCCGTAACATCTTAAATACTTATAAATATATAAATAAATACGTGTCACGTTGTTTGTCCGCGATGCCAATGGCGACTCCTAAACTACTTAACCGATTTTAGTCAAATTTGCACACCGTGTGCAGTTTTGACCAACTTGAGAGATAGGATAGTTTTTTGCCCATGAGTGACCTATAATTTTTTTTGCGAGTTGAAGGATTTTTAATAGGACATGACAAAAGGTCTTCGAAAAGGGCAGAACGAAGTCACCCTCGCAAGCTAGTATATATACATATGTGTTACGGCTAAAAGCCGAAGCACACATATATATATATATATATATATATATATATATATATATATATATATATATATATATATATATATATATATAATACGTAGTTCGTATATCCTTTTTTATAGGATACGGTTGACAAACGAGCACACAGTCCTGATGGTAAGTGATTGCTGTGGCCCATACACATCTACATCTATCCTAGTTTGTAAATCAAAATGCAGATGCGTTGTCAGCCTTTAGGACTAAGACGGAATGCGTCTTTTCAAGTAAAAGGGTGTAAAAGGGTCTCCGGTTCACTACACTCGCCATAAGAAACACAGCAGAATTAAGCTGCTATTTTACGCTGATATTCCGTGAGAGCGTGGTCCTTCCCCGGTCGAGCCGACCCATTCGTGCTACAACTATACAATTAATATCGCTGCAGCTCTATCACGTTAAAGTTCCTATTATCCTGTTCTGTATTCTTATTTTAGATTACCGAAATTTTAATGCCTTATGAACCCATTATCACGGGGAGAGTGTGGTTTAAAACGTTGTTATTAACTCGACCATTAGCTTCTTCATATTAATTTATTTTCTGACTGATATGTAATCATGTATAATGTTAAATCCAAAACTACATCACAAAGAACTTAAAGAAACGAACTTTTTTTGATCTACTATAAAGTTTAAACGCAGTTGTGCTGCTCTTCACTTGGCTATAACATAACTTTTAAATAACATCAGTAATATTCAAGTGCGCAAATGACATCAATAAAGACAAACTTTATCACAAATTACTGAAAATTAATAATGATGGCGAGATCGCTAGTGATCTTTATATTGATTGTAACTTAAGTGGGGGACTTATACAGTAAAATTTTCTTGCAAAACATTAAACAAATTTTCTTACACTCTACAGGTATATCCAAAGTAGTAAATAAAGATGCTTTGCGGACGATATGTCACGTCTTCGTATCTTTTACTGTGCGCTACGATGTAGTACGGTAATACGGTGTAAAGAATATTAATATTGTCTTCATGTGACACCGGCATCATAATAGGTTTCACTTGGTTTCTTCTCGTGGGAGTCGATCGCAGAAGCGATCAAACTGTAAAAAGTGTTTTTGAGATTTTATTTTAAATTATTCCCGCTTTATAAATTTTCCACGTGTCATCGTTATCATCATTACAGTCTATCAAAGTCCACTGCCTACACATACATTGCCTCATAAGGGGGATATCAAATTTGACTAGCAAGAATTTTTTTTTTTGAATAAGGGTGACAAGCGAGTACACAGTCCACCTGATGTTTAGTGGATACTGTGGCATATAGACATCTACATTTATCCTCGATTAAGAATCAAAATGCAGATGTGTTTTCACCCCTGACTAAGATGGAATGCCTCATTTCCAGTAAAAAGTGTCTCCGGATCTCTACACTCACCATACGAAACACAGCAGAATTAAGCTGCTATTTTATTCTATGAGAGCGTGGTCCTTCTCCTGTCGAGCCGACTTATTCGTGCTACAACCACAATATAGCTGTAGGGTGGCTCTACCATGCATAAAATTTGTACGATTGGAAAGCATGTTGGGAATCGCAGGCTTTTACTTCCTAAAGGGTTTTTCAATAAGGATGCTCGAAGTTTGGCTGCGTATAGCAGCCACCTTGATAAAGCGATAGCCGTCATATTTGAGATAAATACTTATCTCTCTTGAAATTTCACCGTGGAACGCTTCACGTTTTAACAACGCGTTGAAATTGTTAACATTTTTTATCGAAATCAATGCTCTGTTCGCTTGCGTTCAATTTATGGCATCCGATCTATGAAATCCGTCAACTACTGAATAAATTTGAGACAAATGCGTCGGCGATAGATGAAGGAGTGCCTGTACGTCAAAGAAATGCAAGATAGTTGGTTGTTGCCATTCGGGACAGTGTGCGAGAATACCCCAGACAGTCGATTCCGTATCATGCGCAAGAGCTGGATCTTTCTGTGACATCAACTAGACGGATTTTGCGTCGAGACTTGTTTTTTCATCCATACAAAGTTAAACTAACTCAAGAGCTAAAATCCAACGACCACAGACAGCTTCGTGTATTCGCTGAATTGGCTTTAGAGGATTTGGCGGCTGACCTTGCTTTCGGTAAAAAAAATCATCTTTACTGACAAGGCTCGTTTCTGGTTGGGTTGCTTTGTTAAGAAACAAATTTCCCGGATTTGGAGTTTGGTGCGACGAAACTTCTCGGGAAATTTATCAGGTACCTCTACACTACTAAAAAGTCACTGTTTGGTGTGGATTTTGTTCCAGCAGTCCCATAGTCCTTACTTCTTCGAAGATGCGCAAAAAGCCGTGCTCACTGTCAATGGCGACCGATATTGGACGATGATAACAGTTTTTTGTGGTCACACACACATGTTTGTGGTAATTAGAAATCTCTTCATTTTTCCATATTTATCTGAACATGTTTGTGTATTACATAGCAAAATGATATATTATTATTTGTTTTACTACTCAGGGTGGAAGACGCTGACGGCTGTTACACAGTCTCTACTAGTATGGCCGTTAAAGCTTATTACTTTAAAATGTAATTTTGTAATTTATAATAGATAAAATAATACATAAGTGGAATCTGTCAAATTGAGAGTCAAATAAATAATAGTAATTATTATTTATTGGATGATAATTTCGAGAGCTTCATTACCTCGCGTGATGGCGACATCAACTGACCACTGAGATCGTTTGACTGCTCTCTGTGCGGCTAAGTGAAATCTCTGGTCTATGCAGACAAATCACGGACAATTACCGCTCTGAAGGCAACATTACTCGCGTTATTCATGAGCTCAATTTATGCGAAGATGTCGTCCAAAATATATTCACCAGTCGTTCAGCAGTCGTTGCGGCTATTTAGCTGAAATTAATTCCACACATAATGTCATCGAATGTCCTTTAAAATAAAAATTGTGACAAAATCACTTACACAGGTTTTTTTATTTCATTTCAATGAAAAACCCTGCAGTTGTTATGATATTAAGTAGACGCTGCTGCCCGTTTGATTCCTTCTTTCGCCTCATAACCATTATATTCTTTCACCACTACTACATTACTATAGTAGTCGTACAGTGGCCAGTGATCCTGAACGAATTCGGTCAAGCCAGTGATATTTTTATAGAATTAGGGTGACAAATGTGCACACAGTCTTTCTGATGGTAAGTGTATACTATAAACTCATAAATATCTACATTTATCCTCCTTTCTATCCACCTTTGAAGACTAAGATGGAATGCCTCTTATTAAGTAATACATTTGCCGGTACTTAATGACTTGGGACATGATCCTAAGTACAATAAATAACTAGATTACTAATAATATGTGTAACTTAGAGTTTGAGGTTATGTAAACTACCATTGGCACACTCTGCGTATGTAATTTATTTAGGTCTCGTGTTAAACGCTCCAGTAAATCTTCAGCTATAGCGGGTTTTCGTTCGAAACGCTCAGCTGCTTAGTGGTGTACGGTAAACATTTGTAAAATTTATTATTCAAATTACATTGTGCTATAACGGAAAAGATACAGCACACTTAGAAATCGACCTTCAAAGTAGTGGATAAATCCGGTATATCCGGTGATCGGAAGAGGCGAATTCTGGTCGGATATTGAATATTGATCGCACACACTTAACCCTGATGTATCGGCGGTCGTTTCGGGCTTACTGGGGTCAATAAAGGCATGTTAACTGATTATCGGATTGTTTTGGATAAGAATAAAATATACAGCAAAATCGTATCGAAAAACTCAAATGCTACATTAAACATTTGGACGTTACCGTTTTTCGAGTGAAAGTTGCACGTAAGACATTTTTAACATTTATATTTGTTAAGTAAAACGCGAATCCGCTTACCAAGGATATGGAACTTGTCCTCCCCTAGATATGGCGTCTCGTGCCATTGTAAGAAAAATTTGATTAGATCCTCAATCTTTGCAGGCGAATTGGTCGTCGCCGTTAAGGTGCTTTACATATGGCATATACAAAATGATGACATACGCCATTCATATAAGGTTATGAGGTTCTTATTTACCTACTTGTTCTCTTGCAGTTTCCACGGGATAAAACGAAATGATAGGTTCTCTTAGACCGCTAGCATACGGCACAATTACGACTAAATGCTAGTGATATTAATTTAACATAACATCATTACCATCAGAATTCTTACGTTGAATAATATTTATATACAATTGAACATTATTTATTTATACTAGCATAAAAATCTACCATAATAAAGCTAAGTTAACCTAGTACAATAATTGAATAGTAAGTAAAAAATAAAAACACGATAGAACAATTAATTCTTTTGTAACTTCTTTTAACACAACTGTATTTTAAATGAATTATTTAATTCCGTTCGCGGCGTTGTTAGCGAATAAATCCCCGTTGTGAACGGCCATTTAAGCTCACAAGGCTAATTAGTTAACGTCTATTTGAAGTATATCGGTAGAAAACATCCTATATTAAACGTGGGAATATGTGTTAAGTTCCTGTAACCCAGATCGCGTCATGCTTGTGTGGCTTGAATGCGCACTTAATTATTATAACGTGTAGTATTATAACTACAGCTTATTGCACGTTTAGCTTTTGAAGTAAACTTACCAAAACCGTTATTATGTTTATATTTAGGTTGCCATGTATTTTGTCTTTCGCTAGGAATTTTAGGGTATTGTGATGGTGTAATTATTTCCGTATTGCAATATCTTTTTTGTAGAATAAGGTTGACAAACGAGTACACAGTCCACCTAATAGTGGGTAAATGGATGGTGTGACACATAGACATCTACATTTATCCTCGATTAAGAATAATTGTTGTTGTTTTGTTTTTTTATTTAACAATTTTATATTATTTTATTATATTTTGACGGCTTCGTAGCGCAGTGTCTTAGCAATTGCGTTGCAGAGCTAAGGGCCGCGAGTTCGGATCCCGCACGGAACAAGTGTTTCTATGACCTACAAATAATCGTTATTTTCTTGGTAGATGTTTGTATTTGTTAAATTGATATATCTAAACTGCCCCACGATACAGGAGAAAATCCTAGTGTGGGGGTCACGTTTAACGTTTAATGTTAGTGGAGGTGACGTTAAAAATTATTTTGTATATTTAACATTCTATAATATTCTATATTAGTGTGTCGTGGCAGCGTAATTGAATTTCATCAATTACCCTATTTTAGAAGTTTTCTTCCGCGCAGAACTTCCTTGTGGATTCGACTACCACCAGAGATTTTTTTCGGACCGATACGACTTAGGGACCTTCAAGAAAAGAGCCCACTTCTTTTTAAAAGGCCGGCAACGCATCTGCAATTCCCCTGGTGTTCAAGTTGCTTATGGGCGGCGGTAATCACTTACCATCAGGTGAGCCGTATGCTCGTTTGCCCCCTCTCCTGTAAAAAACCCATTCCATTCCATGAGTATCGTAAAAGGCGACTTCTAGATATGCCAAAACTATCTTATGGTGGATATTGGTGTCGGTATCTTCATATTTTATATGCCAAACGTAAAAAAGCACAATGGCGACAGAGAGCTGCGTCAAAGGTCCGTCAAATTCGTCAAATCGTGTGACGATACGACCAAACGTAACATATAAGGCAAATCCTCCCTACAATTCATTTGATTTGTAAGTATGTTAAATAAACTATGGCAACCCTGGAATAGTCGTATATGTGCAAATAACTTATTCATGCCATCCGTATTCACGTTCGTTTGAACGCACATTCATTATGTGCCAATATAATAGACTAAGTTTTTCTTTACCCCTTATATTTACGCCTGCGGTTGTTGAATTTAAAAATTCTATTTATAATATCGCTGCTTATTAATTTAAAAGTTCTTTAATATGTTACGTAGGCAGTAAAATAATGACAGCGCTTTTGTAACAATATGTTTTTTAGGCATAAAAGTCTTTTAGTTACTAAGGCTTTTGGTTTAAAATTAATATTTTTTGAGCTTCGCTATTTAGTATGATGATTAGACATTTATTTTTACTATGGGAGTGTCTCTGTTGGTTACATGCGGCTATTTAATTTCATTTTGACGATACGTTATTTTTTATAGATTTTGTATAAATAGAAAAGAAAAATGTCTACGGTTTTATATCGGTTTGTTTCACTTTCTTCTAATATTGTGTATTTCACAAGCTATCTAGAAATATTTAAAGGTATGATATTTTTTTCTGTATACTCTTAAATGATAGTTGATTTTTAAGTCTTCAAAAACTTGAATATGAAAAAAAACCACCAACAGGACAGGTAAGGTGGGCTATCATTCCACCTAAGAATTTGTCTAGGTTGACAAGACTAAATTATAAGTACTAGGTACTCTCTAACGAGAGGGCAACCTTGTTCTTGCTCAACCTAATAATTGAAAATATTCTCTCCTAGTATTGAATTTCAATAGGATTCAATAGGAAAGTTTTTGAGCATTAAGCTCGTCTTATAAATAAATAGTGTTAGACTGGCTGTGAACCCCATTGTTTGAAGTTGTTTGCAGGTGGCCATTGGGTAATTTTATACTTTCGCGGTGCCCTCGTTTTCTGGCTCTAGAAAATAAAAAAAAATCATCCGCTTTCGATGATTTCTTTAAAATCTCCGTTTTTACGAAAAAATTACAGGAATAAAAAAATTAAAACTTTTATTGGTTTCAGTGCTTTAAATGTTCATGTAAACGCACTCATTCACGTATAATTGTTGATAAGTTTTTTACAAATATTCGAATGAAGTTGTTATATTTTTTACAGAATTTACCCAAAAACACGAACATTTAAAAAAAAACGTTGAAAAATGTTTGTTTTATATTTTTTATTTTGGTGTTTTATTGAGTGTAAGATCGAGCGAAGCGAGCTCGGGTCTTTAGGGCATCCCAACTCGGACAGGTTAGGTTAGAAGGAGATGGCTCGGTTGAGTGAGCGGGCGAAGCGGGCGAATAGACTCCGTCATCTCCCTCGTGGTTATTATTTTATAAACCACTCAGAAGAAGGAGCCCCGCGAAGCTTGGCTCCGTCGATCGGGTTACCCTCGACTGCGACTGGGTAAAAAACTTATCAACAACTATAATACGTGAATGAGTGTATTTACATGAACATTTTAAGCCCTGAAACCAATATAAGTTAATTTTTTTATTCCTGTATTTTTTTCGCGAATCCGTCTTAATAATGAAGATTTAAAAAAAATCCTCGAAATCGGATGATTTTTCGATTTTATAAGACCAAAAAAACGAGGGGACCGCGACAGTATAAAATTACCCTATGATGTATTTTTCAAATATTAATGAAAATTACTAAAAGTGTTACCTACCTGCAGAATTATGACCAATCGACAATCAAAAAACAGCTTTGACGGCTCCGTGGCGCAGTGGGTTAGCAATGAGTAGCTGCACTGGGGACCGCGGGTTCGAATCCCGCACGAAACAAGTATTTGTATGACCTACAAATAATTTTTCCGGGTCTGGATGTTTGTCCTTCGAAAAAATTCTAATGTTATTCTAACGTTATAAAAAAACAATCGACGATACGACGGGCATATAAACGAATATACGAGTACGTACATGAATATATTTGTACGAGTCAGTCAATCCAAATTCAATATAAGCTACTTTGTAAGTTCCACTGCAGTAGGTTAAAAAGCCATTTTAATTCTTTTTAGGCAAAAACTGTTCCTATTGATTATGCGCTGTAGTATTTATAGGATGCATGAAAAAGTGAACAATTCACCTTACGTACTTTATCTTTATCTTGTAACGAAAAGCATCGTTTGAGAAACTTTGCTAGTTCTAAGAAACTTATTGCAAAAAGGAAAAATCGAGAATATCTTTACAGAAATATCGAATACGGCGTTCGATCACTTGAACGTACCTATAATGTTTATGGATAAAGGAAAAAGTTTAGCGTTCAGTTAAGAACTTTCAACGCTTTTCGTGGAATGAGGATTACATGGGAACTGCGTTAGCTGACCACTGCCAGCAACCGATAATGGAATAAAATTGTGTATTAAGGCCACGCCATTTTTTCGAATATTGTAAAGAATTAGGACGGACATCTGCCAATAAGCCTCCGACTCCCGTGATTTTAAGGAAATCTTTACGACTTGTTGCAAGTCAACGTTACAGGATTTAACTTTTTCTGTTTAGACAACATCACATTTATTATTTTACCTTAAATTTACTTTTAGGCAAATAATATATTTTTAATTTATAATTTCAGTTTATCTCCTATGGTATTGATAAAGTTGATCCCCTATAGGAAGTGACAAGATTAATTTCTTACTGGCCATTTACGAAATCGTTAACGATATTCTCAATAACTAAATAAAATATCTCCCATAATAGAATATAATAATAGCTGTTATTTAATAATAACAGAAAACAACATTCTAAATTCTAATTCTAATACTAAAAACCTTAAAAATATATATAATAATAACTAAATTAAATTATTAAAAAAGGGGTCCTCTTTTTTAATAATTTAATTTAGTTATTATAATATATATTTTTAGGGTTTTTATAATAGCTGTTTAGTAAATGCAAAAATAGAAATGCGGTTTAAATTTATGATAATGATTAATTGACCGTGTAATTTGAATTTCTTTACTCATGTGGTTGCAGAGTAAGAATATCCTCATATCGTTCCGGTAAGAATAAATAGAGGTGTTGACTTTACAAATTTATCGTGAATTTCTTTTATCTTCGACATTTTATCCTAGTTAAGAGATATGACCTTTGATTATTTATAAGCAAGCTATGCTTATTTTTCTAATCTAAGGATGCGAATGATTTAGCACGCAAAATCGTAGCACTATAATGTTCTCATACGCAGTTGAAGGCTTTCCATGTATTTAGATATTGTTGCCTTGGTCGAAATCGATCAAGCGGACCGCATTATCCACACGAATCATGACCTAAATATAAACAATTATAATATAAGGTCGTGCAGAGGCGGTTTAAGAGAGTCCACCAACCCATTCCCGCAGGAGTCCTAAGAGACGACTCAGTGATATAACACAGGAGATGAGAAGAGGCATCTTCCTGATAACAATCTAAATTAATCTAAAAATACCCGTCTTCCAGGCTTGAATATCATTTAGTAACTCTATGTAACACTCTACCTATAACCTATAGGGGAGCCCAATGTCCAGCACTGGATTTTTGATAAGCTTTAAAGAATGATGAAAGCAATATATAGGGCAATTTAAAAATAAGTACTTAATGAAACAACCATTGCAATATTATTATAATTAATTTTAAATAACTTTAATGATATGAAATAATAGTTACGTTATACCTACAAATCAATCTAGATGCGGTCAGATAGTAACACCGGGGCGGTCCGGTTGTATCAATTTTCTATTTACAGCCGTCGGCTATCAAAGAGCGCCGCTTTGAATGGACTAATTGGTGGTAATAGTAGAATGACCCTACTGTGCCCAACTATTAAACTTAAGGCGAAATATTCAAGGATAAACGCGATATATAATCCCAAATTGAGTTTCGAGTATCAAACTTGAGTTTCGAGTATCCCAAATTGAGTTTCGATTATCCCACATTGAGTTTCGTTTCGATTATCTGAAATTGGGTTTCGAGTATCCTAAAATGACTTTCGAGTATCCAAAATTTAGTTTGGATTATCCCAAATTCAGTTTCGAGTATCCCAAATTGAGTTTCGAGTATTCCAAAATGAGTTTCGAGTATCCACAATTGAGTTTTGATTATCCCAAATTAAGTTTCGAGTATCCCAGAATGAGTTTCGAGTATCCCAAAATGAGCTTCGAGTATCCCAAATGGAGTTTTGAGTCTCCCAAAATGAGTTTCCGCTATTCCGTGGGTATCGTCAGTCTACAGAAGGAAGTGAAATAGGAGAAGGGCAGCAACATCTTCCTGATAACAATCACTATATTAAAAAAAACTGCTGTTACTAACAGCCTAGCCACACATAGCGTGGCAATTATGGCAGATCTCCCCTATGACGCAGCTTACAGGCACGAGGCCTGATACAGCGGTGGATTTTTGATAGACTATAAGTAATCGATAGATGGGTAATGGAATTTAATTAAAATCTATCAATATAATAATATATGTTCGATAGGAGAAATTTATGTGATATTCAAAATCATTAAAGGGAATATAGAGCTATTTCAGCCTGAGTCTTACCCTATTTATCAATTTCTTTGTATTTGCTGGCGGTACTGCGAGGTAGCAAATCCCGTTTGGAATGAGTATGAGAGTATGGCCGTATAGATTCCGTACAATAATTGTTCCGGCTTGCAATTACCTACAACTACAACACCTCTAAAATACACGAGAAAATACTAGTGCGGGGATAAATATAAAAAATTATAAGATATTTTGCCTAAACAGTATAAATTTTATATAAAGTTATATGTTTAATATGTGTAAGCAAACATGTATCTGTCGGAGTATTATCTGAAACTATTTTATAAAAATATATTATGCTTTGAACTTTTATCGAGATACAAAATGTTATAAAGTAGTTATAGGTCCACGTAAGAGTAGCCAGACATAAGGCCGGAAGTACAAAGTTACATAGCTTTGCGAACTACCCGATTTTTTTACTCAATCTTAATGATTCGAACCTCAACATCGGGTCGTAAAAATTAGCCTAAAGGGGTGATTTACAAGTGATAAAATTAAAAAATTTGTACAATCGACTTCAGATAATTAATAGAATCAGGCGTTACCGTGGAAATCCATTATATTAAAGTTGGTAAGAATTACTTTCACCAACATCCGCTTAATAAAATAAAATGATGTGTCTTACCTAGTTTGAAGAGCACCTCCCGCCCTCCCTCAATTGCGGTGCACTAATCCCAGCACCATTACTCCCAACAATGCTATCTAAGCTTAGCGGTTAGCCACCGCCGACGGCTGGACGGCGGTGAGGACCCCGACATCACCCGAGGATGTCTCGTGTAGAGTCGAAACACGTGTCGTATTATTGTCGATGGCGTGTCTTTCCTAGTGTATTGGTGTTGTGAGTAGTGGTGCTGGGACTAGAGGTGACGGGATTAGTGCACGCAATTGAGGGAGGACGGGAGGTGCTCTTCAAACTAGGTAAGACTCATCATTTTATTTTTATTGAGCGGATGTTTGCGAAGTAATTCTTGCCAACTTTAATACAATCGACTTCAATATAAAAAAAGAAAACGTCATCAATGTATTCGATGTCATTATCAAAAACTACTGGTTAGATCTTGATCAAATTTATATGAGACCATACGAAAAGCGCACTAGCTTTTAAATAAAAAAGAATCATCAACATCGGTTTGCGTAAAAAAGTTCTGAAGTAACACACATTAGAAAGACAGTCGAATTGAGTACCTCCTTCTTTTTGAAGTCGATTAACAATGCACTCCGTCGATAGGTAAAGAAATCGTAACGAATAAATCTGCATGCATGTCAGAGAATATTATTTATAATAAACTAATCAATTAGAAAACCTGAAATGAATCAATGAGAGTGAAATGATTAAGTATTTTGTGTTGAAAATTTATATTAATCCGAAGAATAGTATGCCAATTACGGAGGTTATGGTATTATCTTATTTAAGTACACGTGCAACTGTCAAAATTCCGCTAAAGGGCTGTAAAGTGTCCCATCACTGAGCTGCTACGGGATAATATTTCCACGTAGTGATAAATTTATACGATTTCGTTTAAATTAATTAATTTTAAATTAAGACTGATAGTTATTTTAGCCAATATTAATAATGCAAAGAGACTACTTAGGGAGATTGACTTAAGGTCGATTTTTCAATCCTCAGACAATATTATCCATAGGATAAAATAGAACGTAGCCAAATTAAAATTAAAGTTGTATGGATAAAATAGTTTAATTGTTTCAGCTTTTTATGCAGTCAAAAAGTAAAAACTTATTGTGTCGTAAAAATATATGTTTTTAATACTTCTGTGGGATAATAGTAACAAAAAAAATTATTTTCTAATAATTTGAATTACGAATAACATATTTAAAAAGAGAAAGTACATAATGATTTCTCATATTTACGCGAACATTTAATTTATTTAAATAATACTAGTTTTTACGGATTTTATCGCGTATATTAACTTTTGTTTTATTTAAAACAAAGAACATTCAAATCTTTTGTTTTTTGGCAGTGGTTTTTTAAGTTTTGAGACGATGCGATGGCAGATTGTAACGTTCGTAGAAACTTTAAATATACATTTTTTTATTTCAGTGTAAGCTGTAGTTTAAATAATATAAAGCAATTAATTAACAAAGCTGTTAATTTGCGTGAAAATTAATGAGTCCTTACATGAACCTTGCACACAAAACCACAAAGAATTGTGATTAAGGCAAATCTGAAAATTGATTGGAAATTTTATTTAGAGAACTTATAAAAACAAAGGTAAGTTTTTAAATTTGTATCTAAGAGAAGAAATCACATAGAAAATTGCATGTTTATAAATTAACTTTATAACAGTTTAACTTTCTGAAATATTATTTATAGGGCACACGTTTGTGAAAAAGATAATACGGAGCACTTCTAACGATTTTTTGCTCGAAAAACTCTGGTGAAAGGAGCACGGAAGAGTAATTTATAAAACAAGACGTCGCCCTCCGGAGCACAAGCTGATTGTTCCAACTCGGTTCAATGGACGCGTTACGTTACTTGTTAAGATATTCATAAGACCCGAAAATAATACACCTCAATTATGACATATTTACAAAGGTTTCACAAAAGCTCCTTTGCAAATACAGGCCCACATAAATGACTTCTTTTAACTAATGGCCATTTTATGCGAGATCTTTTATACTAATGTTACTAAATCTTATTCGTTTTCTTTTAAAGTATTTTCTTGTTGTATAGACTTATAATTAATTGATTATTATGATTAAATATTGTAACAATATTTTGTGACTGTAATTTAATGCAACTTGATATATTGATTTGATTCCAACAGTTTAAATAATTGTTTTCAAAACTAAAGTAGTCTAATAAAATGAATACAATGGTTTTATTTCCCTACACCTAATGTGTGTATGCTAGTAAGTAGCTACATACTGAAAATAAAACAAAGGCCCAGAATACCTTTTCTCTGTATGTAAGCTCCTAATTTATATTTATGTGATCCAACGTTAAAGATATTACTCTTATGTCTCTAGGATACTCCACGCGTCGTATCTTCTATATAGACGAATTCTCATGTCAAGCAATGTCCGTAAAGTGGAAATTCCTCGCGCGCTACACTTCAATGGTCACGCTCACTGACCGGGAATCTAATGTTTCAACATAAAAATGATATGCCAATAAATATTTCACCCGTCACACAGCGATACGTTTATTATAAGGCTCGGTTATATCCGATAAATTAAACGCCTCGCACACTGCATTTTCTATTTAAATAATAATAACCCGGCTTTCCTGGTATCCGGTATCATGGTTGTCACGTCTGTATTCTGAACTAATTTATGAATAAGCGTTGTAATTTTTAAAACAGTTAGAAACGAGAGTATAAACTTTTCCCTCGAACTCCGTTACAAACTGTAAAGGCAAATAACATTTAGCGAGTAACAAGAAAGTTACTTTATAACTCAAACAAAAAGAAAAAACTCCGCGTGGTATTTATACTGTATATTATGTTAACGCTAGACGTTTGAAATATTTATTGCATCCATCACTATTGTTTATCGTCAAACACGTGACGGTGTATCAAAGGAACTAACCGGCGATAACATTAATAAATTGACCTTTTCCATATAAACAAGATAGTTATATCCTGCTGTCACTTAAATGTTAACAAAGTTAACTAGATTTATACATCAATTAACGAACTAATTTACGCTAGAACGTACCTTTTATTCAAGGATAAATAACAGCAATTTTCAATGAAAGCCCATTCACAAAATAAGCGCCAGTCTTTATTTAATTACTATTCACTGAAAGCCGGATATTATTCCAACATATTACGTCCACAGATGCAACACTGGCACAGTCAAATCCAGTTGGAAGCACTAAACACACGAGTGAAACTATATTAATTATTTTTCATTTATAATTACGGGATCGGGCGTACGATACACGCTGGTAAGTAGGAAATGGGAGACATGCACTCCACTCGCGCGCTTGACGTAGACTGCCGATCTGCAGCTTAAAGCTTTTTTAAATATACACCCCCCGATATTTTCCCGCGCACCCTTCGAGCGCAACGCGTGTTCCATGCAATTTTCTATAAATTTTCGCATAAGCTCCAAAGCCATCCTGTCAAAAGCTGTTTTTGCTTGGGCTCACTCGGAAGCTGCTTTAGGTGCATTGTTGTTATTGAATTACGTAGGCGCCGTAAACAAAAGCTAAATCGAGGTCGAGGGATAAAAAGAACTTTTTTAAAAAAAGTACTTTTTATCATTAATTATTATTAATTATTGAGGGAAGCCTACAATATTGCAATAAGATGTAAGTCAAAATCTTAAAATAATAGATGTACCAAATGAAAAATTAATGAAAAATAATAATTATCCCAATGCGTGATGGCGAAATTCACATGTCTCCAAAATATTTTTTTTCTTATTTCTCAGACACGCAGGTTTCCTCACGACGTTTACCTTCACTGACGAGCACGTTGTAATTCAGCACTTAAAATTAAAATTAAGAATTTCATCGGCGCTGGCAGGGATCGAACCCGTATTTCTCGCGTACTGGTATGTATGATATTTTTAAATGGAAAGTTTTAAGTCACTTCTTCTTCAACAACAGTGCCGAAAAGATTTGTTTTATTCGCCAATAGACGATCGCAGTTCGCCTCTCGCGAATTTTACGCTACTGTTTGTCCCTGGTATGTGTGTGCAAAACCTGGACACTTTAATATAATAGCAAATATACACACGAATATCAAACATATATTTTAATAGAATATGGATACAAATGTAAATGGATACTGTGGCTCATAGAAAACTACATCTATCCTCGATTAAAAATCAAAATGCAAATACGTTGCCACTCCTGAGAACTAAGATGAAATGCCTCTTTTCCAGTAAGCCGTGTATCGGATTCTCTACACTCACGATGCAAAACACAGGAGCATTAAGCTGCTGAATTTTATGCTGGTATTCTGTAAGAGCGTGGTCATACCCCGTTCGTGCTACAACTACAAGTATATTATAGCTGCAGCATGGAGTACCACGTATAAACATTATATCAATCAATATAATTTAAGCAAATAAACGGCTTTACCGCTAAATACAATTTATCGGTAAAGCCGTTTATTTGCCGTTTATAGATATACCAACGCTACAGTGGTATAATTGTTGCAGCATGAATGGGTAAGCTAGAACAGGACCATGCCCACACATAATGAGTACATAAAGTAGAGATACGAGATATACTCGTATAAGCTGCTGTTTCGATTGCTATTCCGTCACTCACGAGAACCGGCGACCCTCTTTTACTGGTAATTTCATTACAGCTTTTTGACGGACATCCACTGCTGAACATAGACCTCCCCTATAAGTTACCTCAAAGGAGGATAGTTGCCATAGTTGACACGATTGGCTAGCGTTATAAGGCAAACACTGCTGACGACCTCCTGATTTGTTTCACTGTTTCCTCTTACGACATCCACAGGATGATATTGGATAGTGAACATACCTACACCGCCACATCACGGTAAAAAACTGATTCCACAACGTAAATTATCGATCATCATTGTTCTATATCATCGCAGTTGTTACTTTTTAGCCGGCTTCCAAAAAGAGGAGGCTCTCAATTTTAATCTATCTCAAAGTGAAATTTCAAACATTATCCTTCATCGCACGCAGTGCAACAGTATATATTTTACAGAGGAAATGTGTTTTTATATTAAGGTACGTGATGGTAATATGGTCACCTTAAGCTTTGCCACCCTATATCAAAACTAGGAGGAGGGCGGAGACAAAAACACAAAGCCTTATACTTTGGTTAATATATTAAGAAAAAAATAGCAGAAAAGCCTTAGCAATAATTACTAACACTTGAATAATCTTCTCGTCAGGTATACCTCAATCTCTGAAAACTAAAGTGTATAACCAGTGCGTGTTGCCAGTGATGACTTACGGATCTGAGACGTGGTCCTTCACTGCTGGCCGTTTGAGGACGCTCAAGGTCGCTCAGCGAGCTATGGAGAAGGCTATGCTCAGAGTTTCTCTGCGTGATAGACTCTGAAGTGAGGATATCCGCAGTAAAACCAGAGTGACCGACATAGCCCAACGGATTAGTAAGCTGAAGTGGCAATGGGCCAGCCATATAGCTTGAAGAACCGATAACCGATGGGGAAGAAAGGTTCTCGAGTGGCAGCCTCGTACCGGTAGGCTTAGTGTAAGGCGACCACCCACTAGATGGAGTGATGACCTGGTAAGACATGGAGGAAGTCGATTGATGCAGGTGGCTCAAGACCGTGCTTTGTGGCGTTACTTGGGGGAGGCCTATGTTCAGCAGTGGACTTGTGAAGGGCTGTAATGATGATGATGATAATGATGATGATGATGAAAAATCGACCTTAAATAAACTAACTACACCACACCATAACACCATACCAAAATCTACTAAAATAATCAGCTGTCAAAACGGCGTCGATAAAGCAACGCCCTATTGACCCTTTGTTATTTGATTGACTGATGAAGAGTTATCGTATCACAAAGCCATCTATCTACACAAGGCCGTAGTTTTAGAGTAATAAGAAAAAAGACCATATTAAACAGATGACCTGATGATAATATTACCTTCACATACTATAATTGAGAACCTAGGTACCCTCTAGATACCAAATCGCATCAAATTCCATTCAGGCTTTTTATTATGAAGAGGGAATTATACTCGTAGAAAAGCTATATTTTTCAGCTATCACATATATAAATTAAAAAAAAACCTTATATTTTTATTACTACAATACCTAAAACACCTATGTACTTAATTTCACGAAAATCTATTCAGAATTACGCTCCAGATCTATCTATCCACAAAGAATCGTACATTTACCGCAACAAAATGTGGCATAATATATTATAAATTTAATTGTTATTGTTGTCATAGATTTAAATAGTATAACAGTGGTTTATATAATATCTGAAATTAACTACGAGACATAAAAATTTTTCATGATTGTGACATAATATGCCAAATGTAACAAAACAATTCGCAACAAAGGATTTCTGAAATACTATATATTTGATTGACTGATGAAGAGCTATCGTACCGCAAAGCCACATAAGAGTTTATCGGGATATTTTTCATATTTGCGCATGGGGATTTTGTTTTTGTTCCCACTACAGTACCTGTTCAGTATTTGAAAAGTTCTAGTCCGCGTATGATAACTTCAAGACACGGTTGCTAAGGCCGCCATCGTTTGTTCTAGCGACGCCATACGTTCGTGGATCTCTTACACTGCAGCTTCCAATTGCAGAACCGTCCTGTGACGCACCTACGTAACGACGCATGCGTCTTGTTACCAAGACAAGCAGCCTTCATATTTTGACTTTGACTTTTTTATATCTTCAGTGTAATTGTTAAGTTACTTTATTGTGTTTTTTTAATTTGTTTTAAGTTATTCTTTTTTGTTATTGTATTTAACTGTTGTGAATGCAGTCCGTAACCCAATCTAGTGATGACACGGCAAACGCAACACTTATATGTACACAGTGCAACAAGTCATTCAAATCTTTAAAAGGCCTCAACATACACACTACAAAAACACACAGGAAATGTATTAGCCAAAACAGTTCACCTTTAGACATACACCCTTTTATTCCAAATACGCCTACTTTTGCAGACAACTTCCAACTCCTTTCCACACATATCTTAGCCATTTCAAAAATAGTATACAGACAGTTAAAAGAATCCCTCGAGGAGCTCGAATAACCGTTGCTACACATTTGTCACAATTAATCCAGAAATGTTACATAAGCAATTGTACTCAAGACTGGCAGAACCTATTTTTATTTTCATACAGCACACTACATATAACAAAAACTGATAAACCAAATTTATCCTTGACACAAAAGATTAAAAATAACTGTACTGTCAGCTCCTCACCTTCTCCCGCACCTCTAATCAAACATGATGCCCCTCGTAATCGCAACAAACTAATCGAAAACAAAATCTGTGACGGAGATCTCAAAGGTGCCGCTCGCCTTTTGTTCTCAAACGAGGTACTTTCACCAGATACCCCTGACACCCTTCAGGCCTTACGGTCAAAACATCCTCTAGCTCCAGTAAACCCATATTTTTTCGACCGACAAACAGTAGGGCAAGCATGCCTTCAAATTCAAAACAAAGATGTAACGGATGCCATTTTATCTTTTAAACCAGGTTCGGCTGCAGGTTTGGATGGAATCTCACCGCAACATTTGAAAGACTTAACATCGCATTCTGTGGGTGATGCGGGTGAGCAACTTGTAAATTCAATCACTAAATTAATTAACTTTATGTATTCCGGTAATGTCAAT
Organism: Parnassius smintheus behrii; assembly: GCA_036936625.1. Classification (NCBI taxonomy): domain Eukaryota; kingdom Metazoa; phylum Arthropoda; class Insecta; order Lepidoptera; family Papilionidae; genus Parnassius; species Parnassius smintheus. The sequence continues at coordinate 20,564,638 of JAUPFT010000002.1, read as the reverse complement.
CCAGAAATTGTTCCAATTCTTTTCGGCGCGAACCTCATTGCTCTCACCAAAAAGGACGGAGGGGTGAGACCAATTGCTGTTGGATCAACACTACGACGCCTGGCCTCCAAAATTGCTGTTCGACATATTTTACAGAAATTAAATTCGGAATTTGAACCCGTACAGTTAGGCTTCGGTGTAAAAGGAGGGTGTGAGGCAGCCGTCCATGCCCTACGTTCTTTCCTAACATATGGACATCCTGACGTGTTGCTCAAAATTGATGTCAAAAATGCTTTCAATTCGGTAAATAGGGGGACCCTACTGACTGAAATAAATCAACATATACCCGAAATATACAATTATCTTCTTCTCAGTTACGCTGACCCAACAAAATTGTTATATCGATCTAATGAATTATCCTCGGAAGTAGGTTGTCAACAAGGTGATCCCCTTGGACCAGCAATTTTTAGTTTGGCTATAAATCCCATAATCAAAAGTTTAAATTCTAAATTCAATATTTGGTATCTGGATGACGGAACCTTAGGAGGTGATATGGAAACTGTATTTTCTGACCTTTTTTCAATCAAAAATAAATTTGAAGCCATTGGTTTGGAGCTTAACTTTAGCAAATGCGAACTTTTTATAAATAACTGCAACTTAAATTTAAATGACGTAAAACACAAATTTAATACTTTGGCACCAAATATTAAAATAGTTAACAGTAATTCCCTTTACCTTTTAGGTTCTCCAATTTTTAACGAATCTATTTCTGAATATATTAATAATTCAATTGCTAAATTTCAAAATTCTGCTGACCGTCTCCTTGAAATTAGTCCACATTATGCACTTTGCATTTTAAAATCTTGCCTTTTTGTCCCGAAATTTACGTATGTGCTCCGTTGCTGCTCCTTTTGGAATCACCCAGACCTTTTGACACAAGTGGACAACTTAATCAAAATAAGTTTAGAATCGATTCTTAATATACACATGAACGAACAATCTTGGACGCAAGCATCCCTACCCATCCGTTATGGTGGTTTAGGAATTCGCAAAATTTCCAGTGTCTCTTTACCAGCCTTCCTATCTTCTGTCCACAGTTCAGCAAATCTCATAAGTAAAATTTTAAGGGCATCCCCTTCAAACTTTGAGATTGCTGGCCTGGAAGAAGCTAGAAACGCTTTCTTAATTACATGCCCTGGTCAAAATTTTCAATTTCCTCTAAATTCACAGAGGAGCTGGGACGACATAAACTGCAAATTGACTTATGACAATCTTTTGAGCTTTAGTACAGGTTCGGCGCGTGCTAGGCTTTTGGCCGTGGGTACGCATGAGGCCGGCTACTGGCTTCACGCGTATCCTTCGTCAAATACAGGAACATTTCTTGAGCCTGACACGCTCCGAATCGCAACCTGTCTACGGCTTGGGGTTCCGGTCTGCGCTCCTCATAAATGTCCGTGTGGCAGTGACGTCGACAAGCTAGGATATCACGGGCTATCATGCCAAAAAAGTGCAGGTCGCTTCTCGAGACATGCAGCACTTAACGATATCATACGCCGGTCTCTTGCCACCGTCAACGTGCCAAGTCTACTTGAGCCGTCTGGTATTGCAAGAGACGATGGCAAGAGACCGGACGGTATGAGTTTGATTCCATGGAGGATGGGCCGGGTGCTGGTATGGGATGCAACCTGTTCAGACACGCTGGCCCCTTCCCATCTACGTGGAACCAACAACAGAGCTGGTGCGGCTTGTGAAGCGGCAGAAAAGGCTAAAGTTTGCAAATACAGGGGTCTAGGCTCCGAATATATTTTTGTCCCTTTCGGTGTCGAGACCCTTGGTCCGTGGGGTCCTAGCGCTATAAGCCTTTTTAAGGAAATAGCAAAAAGGTTAATCGACGTCACAGGAGACCGAAGAGCTGGCAGTTACCTCGGACAAAGAATTAGTCTAGCTATTCAACGGGGAAACGCTGCCAGTATCTTCGGAACCTTGCCTAAAGGACCTCTTTTTTAATAATTTAATTTAGTTATTATAATATATATTTTTAAGGTTTTTAATATTATAATTACTTGCCTAATATTGAAAAATAGATTGAAATCGAAAAATATACAATACTATTTACAACCAGATTATAACTTTTCAACCTATAAACTATCTATGTCATGTCTAATCAAAAAATACTAATATATAATAGTACGACATCGGGACGCGCTAACCATTGTACATCGTTGACCATGTTTTGTGCAAAACAATTGAGATTAGCAATGCGGAAATTTAAGTAGTTTAAAATAAACTCATGTAAACTTTTTTAACGTGGAAGAGGCATGCTGCAGCTATGTTATGGTTGTGGCACGAATGGGTCGGCTCGACCGGGGAAGGACCACGCTCTCACAGAATACCGGCGTAAAATAGCAGCTCAATGCTACTGTGTATCGTGTGGTGAGTGTAGAGAACCGGAGATCCGTTTTATTTGAAGAGAGGCATCTAAGATGCCATGGAATCAAGGCATTCCATCTTAGTCCTCAGGTGTGACAACGCATTAGCATTCTGGTTCTTAATCGAGGATAGATGTAGATGTCTATGGGCCGTACTATCCATTTACCATCAGGTGGATATGGTCGTTTGTCTACCTTTATCTATAAAACGACACGACAATATTCATTAAAAACTGTTGTTCAATCATTTGTAGATGTTTATTTTTAACAATGAAAAAATAACTAACTCTTCATAAATATGTAAAAAAAGTATTCTACATAATTTTCACAGTTCTCAGAATATCAACCGGTGAGCGTTATTTGGGCATTCACAGTTAATATCACATAGTTCTGCTGATATCGAGTGGACTGCAATAAATTACGAGGCGAGCACGGTAAATCAGGAATGGTATACGATACGAGATTTCTTAGCTTACATCGCATCCACATAAATAAAAAACGATCTCATACCACCTTGCCGCAACTTCTTAGGATTCTTAACTATAATCACTTTATTTATGATCAGAAACAGTTATCCTTTTGCTTTTAACCGAGTTCAGAAATATATGTGTCAAATAAAAGCAAAAATATTTGATGCATATGTTCTTCTAAATATGTTCATCGATTATCCACAAGCGGTTGAACGAATTTAAATACATTTTTAATTATTGAATCGGTTTTACTTCAGGGATAGTCTAACTATGTAGACGAATTCCTTAGAACACCTAAAATTATTGTCCTCCAAACCGAGTTTTGGTCACGGCGGCCAGTCTCAACGGATACTAGGCAGCTGCGCGGGACAGGATTACAATGCATAGGCACAGGTTTTTTTAGCATCAATACGCTCACAAAATATACATTTAGAAGTAAATAAGAACATAAAAACACACAACGTACAAGATGGTAAACATAATTAAAAATAAATCTCGGCAAGAGTGAGTGATGTGATGCCAAAAAAGATTCCGTCTCAGCATATTATGCTACCACAGGTACTGCAGCAGCGCTTATTTTCAGCGGAGCCCTGATAAGTATTAATTCGATATTGTGCCCGCGTCGTTAACGGTTCTAACATTCCATTTAAAAAATAATAATGAATCAACCATTCACCCAAAGTACACATTTTTAAGAATAAATATAAGAGTAAAAATACATATACATACACGTGCATATACACACTCGTACATAAAAATATATTATATTATAATACGATATACTATACGCACATTAATTATCCATATATATATATATATATATATATATATATATATATATATATATATATATATTTGTTAAATGGTACTTACGAAATAACCTACCAACTTCCTGACTCAATGCTTGAGTGAATGCGCAACACAGGTTCACTCTCTATTTCCTCATTCTCGTAGTTCTATGGGAAGGCAAACCGACGCGACTGGAGAGAGTTAGGGTGCAAGACCAACGACTTAACGTGCATTCTGAGGCACGAGTGTGAAATACTGCCAACTTCCTGTCTCCGGGCTACAACTGAGAATTTCTAGTCAGAAAAACCTAATAACTTGTTTTCATTGGCCCGACCCGGTACTTCAACCTGGGACCATGGAATCAGCAATTGCCTTTGATTGATTAATTTGCCTCGACAGTAATCAGTAATGAAAAGCAGGTAATAAATTAAACTTTTTTTACTAACTTCAATTTAACTCGCTAAGACATTGTACATCAAAGAAATAAAGCTCAAAAGTGAGAACCTTATCATGGAAATTATTTTATTCTTTTTGTTTTTGAATTAAGTATTTAATCATTTACTTTTTTATCCCTCTGTTACTTACTTTCTTTCAAATTAACGATTATAAAATTATAAATTTATCTACATGAATTTAGATATTTCTTTCATTATGTGAATATTAAATGCTAACACACAGCACACTATAACGATTTGCCAATAACTGGGGTGACTATATCCAAATTCACTAAATCTATTGGTTATTACTGCTACATGTATAGTCACAGTCGACTTGTTTCTTTTAAATTTTTTATTACCAGATAAGGCATCGTTGCCAGTTATAAAACCGTTTAAAGATCCCATCTCGACCTATGGTGACCGTACAAGGCGACTTTGGCGGGTAATGTTATAAAGTTCTAATGACCTCAGATAAGTCGGATAGGTTTAACCTCATGTATATGCCATGCCACACGTAACCACAACCCTTGCCCTGCAACAGTGGTTCATTTCAAAAGTGTCATTTATCTTGTCTCCTTCTTCTAGTTTTAGATTTAACCTGCCTCTGCTAGACGTGATGATTACGTTAAATTCTGCCTACAGTAGGAACATTGGCTTTCATCTGACAGTAGACTATATCTGACGACAATTAAAATATGACGTAGTAAATAAATGCTTCATCTAAATTAGTCAATTGGAGAAAACGTTAATAATTTGCATTTAAATGATACTAAAGTTAAATATATATAATTCATAACTGAAACATCTAAATACTAATGTAATTTTAAATGGGAAGGAGCTGAATCTTTTCGATACCACCATTTTTCTTGGAATCACACCAGACGCGATGTTTCTATGGGACCCTATCAAAACTAGCAAGTATTATATTCGCATTATCCATAATGTTGTACGATATTTTGCTAATATCTAGTTAATATTCTGTATGCTTGTAATGGATTCCATTATTATTGTTTGTAATTTTTTTATTTCTCGTAAGCGATTTGTAATCTTTTGAGAAATAAATAATATCTTAAACCTAAACGTAAACCTAAAACCTATATATGAGGATATTTTTTCCAAGTTACCATATGCCGAGTGCTTCATTAAAAACGAAACAGAGGAGTCAAATTATCAATATATCTCTATACGGTCTATATCTATACTATGGTCTAGGTCAGAGGTCGGCAACCTTTTGAGCCTAAAGAGTCAAAAATTACAATTTACAAAATTTCAAAGTTTTAAAGAGCCACAAATTTTTTCTTGCCAACCATAAATAGTACTTGCATATAGTTTTTTTTTTTTTATAAAAAATCTAATCTATTTATTCATTCTTAAAATATAAATTTATTCATATATAAGTAGCGTTTTTTTACAACAAATTACAATCTAATTTCTATTACTATTATTATCTAGCGGGGTTTCTCTTTCCTTGCAAATTTAGATTCAGCTCATTTAATTTCGCCGTGATATCCACCATAAAGTAAAATTTTTGCAACCATTTGTCATTTTCTAATACAGTATGATTAACGCCTTTTTCATTGAGGAATGTATTTATTTTATTCAAGCACAAAGCAAAACGTTTAAACAGCTTACCTTTGGAAAGCCATCGTACTTTATTGTAAAAAGGACATCAGAATACTGAGTCTATACTTCGTTTAAGAATTCTTTAAACTGGCACGATGGTAGAGTGCTTTAACAAGATGCTGTTAACACTCTTGATTACCAAATTCATGACCTCAACTATTTCGGCTGGAAACGTTTGAACACAGAGCGCTCCTTGGTGTATTTTGCAGTGAAACGTAAGAATTTCGTGGTTTATCTCTAGTTTGTCCCTTGAGCCGTAGCAATGCTAGAAGTTCTTATTTTGGACCTTGGGAAGATATATACCTGACAAAAGGCAACTTATGCCTTGTCTTTTACGTCGCAAGACTCATCTATAGCAAGTGATAAGGCAGATGTCAGTTGAATGTCTTCCACCTGCAAATATATTACATTTGAAGACATTTTAGCTATTCTATCTTGTACTACATATTTCAGCGGATAGTGGCAATACTTTGATTTTTTCAAGACTTATGGTTTGTATTTGAAATCACGAAACAGTTCTTCAGATGCTCGTCTTATGAAGCTATCTTTGATATACTCTGTGAATGGTTTGCCTTTTTTTGCAATTTTCAGTGATACCGCGAAGCTTTTCAGATTAACATTACTTGTGATGTAGATTGCGTCTAGTTACTTAATATGGAACTTGATTGCTGTTTTTGTTTATGGAGTTCGTCGACAACTTTTTTTCGTTCTTCGCCGGCTGGATATCTACTAGCAAACTGTGTATGTTTTGTGGTGAAGTGTCTCTCTAAATTTGATTTCTTATTGTGTGCGAGTTTTTCGCGGCAAATGAGATGACTGAAATGGCAGACCATCTGAGTTGCAGAAAGCAAACGACTCCGTCCATACCCCAATTGAATTATCGATGATCTTGTTCATTTCTTCAATTTTTTTGCAGATGCCATGCTTGCGGTGAAGCTGTTATAAAGAATTTTTAAAATTATTATTTAGGTATCCAAAACAGCAGATGACAAATTTTCCAATTATTTACTATGTGAACTTATACGTAAATACATACGAGAAGCTGGGCATAGTAAAATATACTTTATCAAAAGGATTTTACATCGATATTTCTTAATTAAAATACTTACCTAAATAAAATAAATAGTTTTCTAATAATTTAATTAGTAAAATAATTAATTTAGACACAAAACACTGCTTTTCTCACTCTCTCACGTACTGGCAATAAGTACATAGTTTCATCGCACCTGTGTTCGCAACGTGTACGGTAATTGCCGACTAGCACAAACGAACTTGTCATAACGTTGAATAAAACTAAATTTTACGGATTTTATCGCGTTTAACTGATTTTACTTATTTTTTATTCCCGATGTTTCGGGTGCTTTACAGCACCCATGGTCACGAGGGGACTGAGATGTTTGACGTCCCAATGTCATAGTTAGCCCGGCTACTTTCAGTTTTTTAATATTAATTTTTCGGTCCGATTTATGCAAAACGAGCTTACAGTATCTTGAAGTCTTGCAGTGGTATGCTTGGGTTTGGGTTTAATTTTGTTAATTATGGGATCCCAAGCAGATGGCAGTACCTATCCATCTTCTCTATTGAAATTAGGATATTTTTTAATTTCAATAGCCTAAAGTATCATCCTTGGTAGGAATCGGTGTTCTTTTGCGAGGACTTGTGGTTTATCAAATCTGATGTAATGGTGGGAACGATCTTGAACATGTTCACAGACTGCAGACTTCCCGGAGCGTCGGTACTTCACATCAGTTATATGTTCTTTCACGCGGGTTTTTATCGATCTTTTTGTTTGACCTATATAAGAGATATTACACTTGACGGATGGTAAAAATTGACTAATCTTCTTCAGCGACTTGTAATATGTTTTAATTGAAGCTCGCTTCAAGATGTAGCCAACCTTGTCTGTGACTCCTCTGACATATGGTAGTGCAGCAGGCACACGCTCGACTGTGGCCAGCTTCACTCGGTAAATGTGACGTAGGCGCGGGACCCGAAGCTTGTTGTCTTGCAATACTTGCTTGAAGTGCTGAAGCTCGGCGGCCAGATGTTTTATGTCACAGATCCCTCGTGCTCTCTGAAACTAAGATTTACCCACGGTAGCTAACTGCGAAGGATGATGGTGAGATTCACCATTTAAATATCGGTCGGTATGGGTCTTCTTCATATATATAGTGTGACCAATAGTGTTATTGGGATTTCGAATGACTAAAACATCTAGGAAAGCTAAAGAATTATTTGCCTCTAACTCGATTGTGAATTGTATTTTACAGTTTATGGAGTTAAGGTGGTCTAAAAATGCAGTTACTTTGTCAGATAGTAAACTTGTGAAAGTGTCGTCTACGTACCGCTTGTAGAATCTTGGATTTACAGGAGCAGTAAGGAGGGCTTTCTCCTCGAAGCCTCTCTCAGTTCTCAGTCCCCCCGTGACCATGGGTGCTGCAAAGCACCCGAAACGCGGGAATTAAAAAAAATAAGTAAAATCAGTTAAATAAACGCGATAAAATCCGTAAAATTCAGTTGTATTCAATGTGTTGTCAGAACGTGTTAATCATAGCGCAGTCTGCACAGTTTAGTATTTTTTTTTATTTTGGCAAATTTCAAAAAAAAATTCTATACTTTGCTTACGAGTAAGGAAAATTGTTACGCCCAGCTACAGCGAAATCAATTAAAATTGCCAAGCATATAAACAATCTAAAACTGCAAATACCTACATACTTTGACCTTCATAGTACGAAAATAGCTTTATTATTAAATAATAATTAATAGGTACTTACACTTATAAATATGATTGTAACGCTAATTTTTAATTTCAGTTTTTATAAAATAAGTAATATTTGCGTATGGAACTAAAGAGCTGCAGCTTCACATCCAAAGAGCCGCATGTGGCTCGCGAGCCGCAGGTTGCCGACCCCTGGTCTAGGTCTATGTCTATACGGTCCGGCGGTCTTAATCTGAATTATTTTAAGTAGTAGGGCTTCTCTCTGTGGGATTTTATTTACTTAATTTACTATATTTTATATTATGTATAATGCTTAATATATATAAATACTTTTATATCTTTAATCTGTCTTATTTTTATTAACTTGTCTGTAAATGTATTTATATACCAGGAGAGAATATTATAGAAATATTCCTAAATAAAAGTAGCTTTATTTCAATAATAACATTTAACAATTTTATGTTAGTTTATTCTTTTTGTATTTAAGATCTTCTGAATTAGAAAATTTGGCTTCTAATAAATCTCTAGCTACGTACGATAACAGGGCAAAACATAAAATTTTCGTAGTCCTCTCAATGAAAATTACACAGATTCTAGTCAGTAATAATTCCAGACTACTTAGTGTTTCTATCCATGTTTTTATCGTAATATCAGAAAATGTTTAGTAGTTACATAAATCCCAATGTCTACGAGATAAATTGTGGTTGTCGCTCGTAAAACAAATAAAAAATAAACTTATTTAAAAGTATTTTATGTTATGTCAAGCACACACTGAAAGCCACTATAAATAAATACAATTTAAACAAAATCAATTATCTTCAATTTATATCGAACTCAAAACTGCAATAATATTAAAAATAATTTGTTTCATTAAATTTTATAGCTTTTTGAAATTGTCGGGTGTCCAATTATACTATAAAGAACAAAAACATATTATTATAGTCTTTCAAAGGAACAAAAAGTTGAAAATCAGTCTCATTAAAACAAATTCCCATTTATTGTGTACGCTGTGAAAGCAAAACAGAATATTAAAAATAAACAAAAGAAAAGGAACAAATGAAGAAATGAAGGATATATCAGCCGCTTGAATCTCTCAGCTGCAGAATTTCGAAACTCTTTGTATTGTTTCAATTTCGTGTTGTCAATCTTGTTTTCCCTTAAATTCCGGAGCGCTTGGATGTAAATAAACCTTATTTCATCGATCACACTGCCAAACCTCGCAATATATGGGGCAATATTTTATCCATACCATGCAGACACTTTAAGCAACTGACAAACTGTAACCGTTTGCAATAACTATGCAAATTTCATCAATGTACCAACATCAGCATAATGGCGAAATTCAATCTAACAACCTTAGGGTATTCGCTGCTATATTTTTTTTCTGTTTTATATGAGTATTAAATGAGTAGTAAGTTTTACAGTACGCGTGCAACCCGGGTTCGATCCCCGCCGGCACCAATGAAATTGTTAATTGCAATTTTAAGTGCTGATTTACGTGCTCGGCGGTGAAGAAAAACATCGTAAGATCTTGAGAGATCGAGATAGATGAGAGATCGTAAGAGAAGATAATCTATATATCTGAGAATTATGAAAAAGAAATATTTTGAAGACATGGGAAGTTTGTCAACACGCATATGGACTGCGCGGCGGACATTTCCTTGCCCTAAAACTCTCTCAGAAAATAAAGGAGGGTCTGTGGCCATCAGTGGGACGTATATAGGCTGTAGTTGCCTATATACATAGCTGATTTAACTTTAACGTACACTTTGGGGAGGCCTGTTCACGGAGTTTTACTGAGTGATAGACCTTGTAATCAGGTTATCCGCAGTAGAACCAGACTGATTAATATAGACCAAAGGATCATTTAGCTGAAGTGGCCTACCATATACTCGTAGCTCAGGAAATCAACAACCGATGAGGAAAAACACTCTCGAGTAGAACTAAAAACTAAGATACTTAAGACAACCTCGTACTGATAAGTGAAGAATAGTATAGCTGTAGTTTAGGGCAGCCCCCAATACATGAAGTGACAACTTGTTAAGGATTAGGTGAGATATTTATATGTAGTAGAGCCATGCTGCAGGTTTAATATGGCTATAATATGAACGGTTGGCTCATAGAATACTTTAATACATACACAAGTGTTATAGTATTCTTTAGGCGGCTCGACCGATGAAGGTCTAGGCACAGAGAAGAACACAAAGAACTAGCGTAACATAGTACCTTAATAGCAGCTTTAGGCTCCTATTTTACCCAGTACTATACTGAACATAACTTTCCTACAGAGAATATCAAAAACTCCTAAGGTCCAAAGGTTCTGAGTCACCTACATCCATCATCGACTTCTTGCATGTTATATTAGGTCGTCACTCCAAATATTAAGGAGTTGCCCTAAGCTTTTCCTAACGGAACGAGACTGTCACTCGAGAAATTTTCGCATCGTTTCTCGATTCTTCGCGATATTCGTTACTTTGGTTCAATTACGGGTAGATAAAATTAGAGCATAGCCCCCTCCATAGCCTGCTGCGTGACGTTACGTATTAATGTAAAACAAATAAAATATGAAATCCAAAACCTATTTACGACCTAGCAAGTTTATAGCAGTTACTTTTTTGACATCTTGCTAGCCATTTTTATGATTCATGTTAAAAACATATTGTCTAGTTTGGACTTATAATTCGAACTAAATTAATCCAGCCACGGGAGACTAAGAAAACTGCATGTTTAGACACGCTCAATAGCAGTATGGTTTGTACATATGAGATGGATGTGACTGGTATCTACCAAAAAAATAATTTTTTTTTTATAATTTCTTCTTTATTTAAAAAGTTTTAGTTTCGACGCTGCAGGGCCGTGGGCTTGTATTTCGCACGGAACATGTAAGTGTTTGCATGGCCTACAAACATTGAGTTACAATACCTATAGAGTCACAATCTCTAACTGACAATACTCAAAAAATGTCCGAGCGCCGTTCCATATACCTATATATTTTGATATTATATAGTTCAAAATGACATTTGCTCGAATTTAGACGTTAACCTGCTTGTACAATGTTCAAAGTCGCTCGTATGCAATGTCATCATCATTCACTCAAGGGCACGTTATCGCGGCGCCGCGCGGTCGGCGGTGAGTGATTTAGTTTGCTAATAAAATGAAAATTATTGAAATTTAAATGAAAACATGCACTGTGGATACATAAATACGTAAATTTGGTATGATACTTACCTAAAATATGAAACACCATCCTTTTTTCGCACGTGTCTGCTGTTATTTGGGCAGGAAATCACCGAACACTTTGGCATCGCGGACGTTGTACGAGGATTGTGGTCGCCTTACAACTAAACAAAAACTCTGCGCACTTAGCAGCGTGCGCCGAGTTTTGGCGCGGACATTTTATTTGTCTGTTTGTGACTCTATAGGTATTGTAACTCAATGCCTACAAATAAATGTTTTGGGTCAGAATGTTTGTCTATATCCAATACGTAATAATCTCCACGATTCAGGAGAAAATCCTACCCAGGTAGTATATTCATAAAAAATTAAAGATTATAGTAATACATCTTTTTATTTCAATGCACACATAATAAATATGCAGGCAATATAGAGTTCCTTTTCCAGGCGGGATTTTATGTTTCTATTTCGTCACCTATTGATATGACCCACAGGTAAGATGCTTTTTCATTTACTCCTCGTTGAGCGGTTGTCTTATTGCAAAGGTAATTAACCTTTGATCAAATGATCTTATCAGTATTGTACCAAATTAATAACAAATAAATCGATTGATAAAGAAATTAATAAAGAAAACTATGTTGTTGCAATCAACAAACAGCCTTATTGCAGGGTGCGGACCGGGAATTCAAAAGCTGTGGGTTCGAATCCGCCATTCGATTACTGTCGTGAACCGCTCCTAACACGAGCGTTTCATTTTATCGGGTAAAAGTAATAGGTATTTGTAATGTTAATATTATTGTTAACATTTTTTTTAATACAGTGTTTCCTACTATCTCGTTCTCTTCTTTGGGCGTTCCTATAAAGATGGTTAATATAAGTTTGAACTATTAAAATGAATAAAATAAAAAGAAATACAAATAGATGTATTAAAAATGAATAAAATTTGTAATATCCAATCCATTCATAATAATCCATGACTTCGTAACTTCAGGCGCCTATTTTACGTACCACCTGGAGAGTCAATCAATTTTTGTCCGGTAAAATGACTTTACAGTCAGAATGAAGTAGATGGCGCTGTTACAAATCAACTTTACTTGAAAGAAAATATTATTTTGATTTATTACTCTAAAATTAAATCTACAATTAAGGATTGTAACATTTATTTGCTATAAAATTATACTTTTATCTTGTATTTTATGCCGCACTTGTGGTTGAAAATGATTGTATAATATAAATCATATACCGTGAAATATTTTTATTTTATATTTCATTTCATTAGAAGTGAATTCTACCGCGTGTGAACTGCAAACACGTTTTTTTTTTTAGTTTTCCACCATTGTTGAAGACATCACGATAAGGCAAAAAATCCTTGGTTCTAACATTGCACGCCTAAACTTATGACAAAATTACCATAACTTTGGAGTTATAATTATCTTAACTGTCACAAACTTGTACAACATTATGATCATCTTCGATTTTTTAAGGTAAAGTATCTGATTTCTTAAATTTACGCGAACACTACACATTGAATAAAACTACTATTTACGGATTTTATCGCGTTTAATTACTTTAATTTATTTTTATTATTATCCCGAGGTTTCAGGTGCTTTACAGTACCCATGGTCACGGGTTGCTTGTTCGGGTGCTTTACGGGTACTGTAAAGCACCCGAAACGTCGGGATAATAATAAAAATAAATTAAAGTAATTAAACGCGATAAAATCCGTAAATAGTAGTTTTATTCAATGTAAAGTATCTGATTCTGGAAAATAAAACTATGACATAATAATAATAGACGTTGTAGAACCTTATAACGCAATATAATATAAATTGGTTGATATTAACGTATTTGACGAATCTTTAGAAATGTTAAAAATAAAACAAAAAGTATTTTTCTGAAAATACTTTTTGTTTTATTTTTTCAAATCAAGGTCACCTCATGATTTGTTAATGTTTTCTACCATTAAATTTACTTTGGTTTTCCGTTTTAAGTTCCCGCTATTAAAATCAATGAATTTCAATAAATCGGAAGTTATTAGTTTCTTTGCGCAGGCGCGTGTGCGTGTGTGCGTGCGTGCATGCGTGAGTACGTGTATGCATGCGCGCGTGCGCGTGTGCGTATGTGTGCGTGTGTGTGTGTGTGTGTGTGTGTGTGTGTGTGTGTGTTCGTGTGTGTGTGTGTGTGTGTGTGTGTGTGTGTGTGTGTGTGTGTGTGTGTGTGTGTGTGTGTGTGTGTAAGTGGGTGTGTGGGGGGGTGAGGGGTGTGGGTGAAAAAGATCAAAAAACCACAGCACATTAGTTAGTTCACTTATCCAGTGACGTCCCGACGGACTCTAATATGGCAGATGGCGTTATAGAGATTTGAGGCACAGATAAAAAATTTCTTAAAATTGAATTATAAAATTTCTAAATCATTTTTTACATGGTGAAAATACCCATTTGTAATTATATCTCGTCTATACGGTCTAACGAACTTAATCTAAACTGGTCTGGCTTTTCTCCGTTTATTTATGTACTATATTTTATAGTATGTAAGCATTATGCTTAATATATAAATATTTTTATGTCTTGAAGCTTTCTCATTTTTGTTTACTTATCTGTGAATGTATTAATTTATAAGTATTTTATTTTATGTCTGCCTCGTGGGTCTCGTTATCGTAAACGCAGCTTAAATCTAAAATCATTTGCAACCAACGACATGGGTTAGGTGCACATGTGTGAGTGAATGCGTGTTATTAATTTAATTACTTGTACCTGCACCCGAACCTCAGAGACTTCACTACACTCGAACATTAACTAAGTTAACATTAGTGAATTTAGTGAAAAATAAATACAATTTAAACAAAATCAGTTCTCATCAATATAATATCGAACTTAAAAATCCAAAAAGTATTAAATATAATTTGTGTCATTAAATTTTACAACTTTTTACAATTGTCTGCTGTCCAATTATACCATAAAAAATAAGTATAGGATTGTGTATTGTAGCTATAGTAACTATGATGACGATATAATAATTAATACTTAGATCCACTCGCTGCTTAGCGGGAGTCAGATTTATATTTAAGGAATGGAGTTAATAAAGGTTTCATTCGCAACCTTTAGAAATTGACCATAAACCAAACTATACTTAATTTTATAAATCTTAGGATGCCATGTTGCTACTTCTGTGTAAACTTACAAGACGATATTACGCAGACAAAAGCTGTCAGTGTTAATTAAGATATGAGAAAGAGAACACTCATAATTATTATGATTTAACATTTTGCCTTTTTTACAACTTATACCTACACGTTTCTCATCAACGCAACTTAGCTATATCAAAAGAAATGTTGATTATTTAGCTAAATTAAAAAAAAAACACATTTAGTTACACCAAAAACATAACAGAAAATTAATTATAAGGAAACATAATACCTATGCATGAATTTTTTTTTATATTCATAACACATATTATTTTTTTAGTAATTTATTGTTTTAGAAACTTCTCTTTAAATAATCACAAAACAATTAATACATTTTCAGTGTTTCGTCATGTTTGTAATTTCGCTTAATACTATAAAAATAGGTTCTTCATGGGTTTTGATATTGTAAAAAGCTTTTATTTAACTTGCAATTTTGTTTGATACAGCAGTGGACTTGTGAAAGGCTGTAATGATGATGATGATGATGTTTGGTTTGGACGTCACTTAGCTAAGTGACGTTATAAAACCTCTATGCTCCATAAGCGATCGGTTTGAAAACGGAATTTCAAAATATTTTATGAATCAGATTTTCAGTTTCAATTAAGTAGGTATAGTTTCTTTTGTACTCTTTTCGTTCTCTTATTGAATTATTCTTTTGTACTCTTATTGAATATAAAATATATTGGATACTTATATTTAAAATTAATCTTATACTAAGTTCTTTAGACAAAAATAAAACAGAAATAAAAATAAAACCGTCAAAAAAGCCTAGTTTCGGAAGACGCGTAACGCCGAAATCCCAGCGCATAGGAAAAAAGAAAAATGAAGCATCACACGTGATATAATTTTTGACAAACAGTATAATTTTATTTTCCATGTACAATATTTTTGAGGGTCTAAATCCAACCCTGGCCTAAGTTTGGTAACGTAACTAAACTGACTAACTGTAAAATAAAACTTTAAAAATGTGTTTACATCATAATTTTACTGTAACAAAATTAATATAGGTTTATTTACCGATGATACGATATCTCATGTTTCTTTTTAATCTTTGTATCGTAATTTTTGCATCCTTTTACCACGCAACTAGGCATATTTATGACAGGCAAATCTGTCCTGCGCGCTCACCACTGACAACTGATTCGCGTTGGCCCTAAACTGTAATTTTAGGGCCAACGCACTGGTCCGTTTTAGTTCTTCGGTCGGCCCGGTCCTTACGCTAGTAATATTTAAGTCAATGAGTTATAACTTGGCAGAGGTAAGGGATAGTTTGGTGGGCTCGAACAAATGTTGTAGGGACCGATAACGGTCAACTGCTGGCGTTTAAAAAGCAACAATGACGCATTAAATTATATTAACAGACTTAAAAGCATGTCCAGCAATAACTCAAATATAAAAAACAAATTAATATTTTTAAAAAATATTTTTAAATAAATCAAACCCATCAATTTATTACATTAAACAATTAAAAGCCTGTCGCGAGATTAACCTGTGCACATAAACAAGTAGTTATACAATATTGTGTAACTTGATATTGACATAAGAAATTAAAAAAAGAAACCAGAATAAAACAGATAAATCTCACAAACTTTTATAACATATAAATTGTGTTTTTTTTTTATAGGATAGAGTGACAAACGAGCACACAGTCCACCTGATGGTAAGTGGTTGCTGCGGTCCATAGACACCTATATGTATCCTCGATTACGAATCAAAATGCAGATGCGTTGTCACCCGTGAGGACTAAGATGCTAAGATGGAATGCCTCATTTTCAATACAAAGGGTCTCCGGTCCTCTACACTCACCATACGAAACACAGCAGCATTAAGCTACTATTTTACGATGGTATTCTGTGAGAGCGTGGTTCTTCCCCAGTCGGGACGACCCATTCGTGCTACAACTATACTACTAATATAACTGCAGCATGGCTCTACCACGTATAGTGTACGTAATAAATATATGTGTGATGTAATAAATGGATTTAATTTTTTTTTCGTTTTAGATCATTTCAATAAAAGCCTGTTTTTAAAAATGTTTTTTTAAATATTAATTATTTTTCACATTAATTTAAGCGCGTTGGATATCTGTGATCAAGTCGTATAACGATAAGAAGAAAGAATTGACCGGAGCGAATTGCTACTTAACATAAATTATTAGTAAATAAGAATTGCTAAAACATTGTTTAAATTTATAGAAAATTGGATTGTAACAGTCTAAAGTTCGCTACGACGCGACGCTCCACTACGGGCTGGCACGCTTCTGTAAGTATGGATTTTATTATTCTCAGAAAAGCCCCTTGCGTGATAAATTTATTACGTAACATTTACATTTTACAAATTTTGTTGGTTCGAGTAAAATACGACTTTGTAATGCTCGCGTTCTTTATTTTTAATATTTTAGTGCCGGTCATCTGCCATATTTAAATTAAAAATTAACGTAAAAACGACATATAAAAATTTTACGTGCTTTTTTAACGTATCAGCTTACGAAAACTTTTTAAACTTTTTAACATACAATATATTTTCAAATTATAGGCTATATTATAGGCTGGTAGGTATATATTTATAACATTATTTATAAATTAATAATATAACATCTCCATCTCCCAGGGTTCTGGAATTTTTTTTCTGAGCAACGCGTTCAATCAATCTTACCCTTTTCTGAGCGTCTTTATCTTACTCGTAGTTCAAAATTCGAACACTTATTTTTTCCAAGGGCTAAAGTTACCTGGTAGACGCTGCAGCTATTATGGGTTGGTTTGACCAGGGAAGGGCAATGCTCTCGCAGAAAACTGGCGTGAAATAGCTGCTTAATGCGTTCCATATGATGTAGAGAACTGGAGACGCTTATTACTGGAAACGAAGCATTTTATCTTAGTACTCAAGGGTGACGACGCATCTGTATTTCGATCCTAATTAAAGGTAGATGTAGATGTCTATGGGCCACAGCATCCACTTACCATGAGGTGGACTGTGTGCTCGTTTATCACCATATTTCTACAAAAAAAAAACGTTTTTGTATAATTCAGGGAGGATTTCTTTTTGCGACGCCTTGACAGTCTTTTAAATTTACACCGGACAGGTTCATCCTTTGGTTGTGAGTAGAGAGCGACAGCCATTCCCGGTTCTATCGACATAGACCAATTCATTGATTACGTTCAAGGGGCTGTAGATTCCGTGCCACTTCAGATTTGATACGAATAAATCGTGATCCTTGGCAATTTCCACGCCCACCACGCTTATTTCTCGTATAGCCAATGATGCGCTTTATAACTGCCTTCGCTTATGATCTGACAGCCGATTACTTTGCTCATGCGGGATCCAGATGTATAGGATCATGCACTTTTCCTGTTGAGCTTCTGCTAGCTTCTTAATTGGACGGCTATCAGATCTCCGTCAGTGCCCTTCTAGGCTCTTCGGACCACTGACTGATCCAGAGTACGGTGCCACTCAAGCGCCCATTGCAGCTGCGATCTGCAGGGTTCTTGTCGGATGATCCCTAATGAGTTTCTGGTGCTGTCGCTGATGTGTGTTATGGTTAAATCAAACACTTTATGTCATCATCTGTAATACCCATCGAAATCTTTTGTAACATTGCATTACAACACAAACACGAGAGTGTTACCAGATCTGGGCTGGTGGTGATCTACGGTATCTCGGGATGCAAGCACCAGCCTCTTTAAAATAAGTATAATTACTTGTGATTACCCCGCATTGTGAGTACTCCACGCAGGATGTGAGTTCACACAGAGCTCAGTACGCAAAGCACTACTCTCACTAAACATCCACAAGCCGAGTGGGTTTTAAGAATTACCCCAAATGTGCTAAGCACGTGTGCTCCGGAGTTGGCATCAGTACTTATGCCTCCTTTGCAGTACTCCACCTCTTAAGTCGTCACCCTTCAATATTGAAAGACAGCTTTTGTGTAACCGGTCTCTAAAAACGCTCCGTCCAACGACAAGTCCATCTTCATCACCTCCTTGTTCTTTACAATAATGGAATCCATTATTAACTTCTAGGTCATGGTATCTCGAGGTCACTAATCAGCTGGAGCACCAGCTGATTAGTGACCTCGAGTATGGTTTACGTTGTGGTTGATAAGCTGGTGCATTAACAGCTTACCTGACTCAACGATTGGTGGATTCAGTTGAGTCCAAGAGGAAACCCTTGTCGGATTGTTTATACCTAAGCATAACATAGCATAAGCATCGTGTTCAGCACAAAGCGCTTCTTTCTTAGTTTCCCTCTTATGGGCTTCCCGAGAAATTATACGATTCTGTAACCAGTTTTCTCACAGATTGAATCGTCAAGGTCATAGTGACGATGCATGCTTGGACTCCAAGCTTGTAAATGCTGGTATTTCACAAGACTGTAAGTCAACTAACCAGTTTAATGATATGTACAAGCAATACTAATATTTTATATCGCTATGAACGCATTGGTGATGCGTTTTACACCGGCCGTACCGACATTTCTTGGAAACACACTTTTGTGCGAGGTCAAGTCAAGTTTGTCAAACAAAGTCTCGAATTAAGAACGACTAAATCTAGTACTCAGTATCCTTCGCGTTAACAATCGTGTTAAGTCGAGAGTCGCATTGGCGAGTCGTGTCGCGTTTCGCGGTCATTTTGAAGGGAAAGGAAGAAAGATTATATTTATTCACTGCTGCAACTACTTTTACGAAAAGGTAAAAACTACTGCACCATCGCACTTCTCGACAAAATTCTCGATGTCATTCACAACATATATATGCCCACTACTTTGCGATTTTTCAAGTTTTTATCCTTGCGAGACTACCTTGTGAAATCACTATCAGCGGCGTTTTCAGACTGAAACGATTTAGTAAACTTGAATAAAAGACCCTACCCCTATTTTTAAAGGCCACGATAACACTCCTGTTATTTATCTGGTGTTGCAGTTGTTCTTCGGCAGCGGTACACACGCTGTCAAGAGAGATGCAACTCTCTCACTCTTGCTCTTCTATAAAAAATACATCTTCGTTTCTATATCCGCTCCTAACTTTTAAACTAAACGTTGAAACTTGATAAATGTATCAAACATTTATTGTAATATAGTCGATTCAATATACATTGGTATAAGCTTAAATATAGGGTTGTAAAAAACTTATGAACTAAAAAGATAATAATAAGCAAAAGTATAGCAGTTAGGTCATGGCAGTCTTTACTTGTTTAACAAACGCAACAAAAAACTTAAACAACTAATGCTCGATATGGACAATTGCTAATTTTCTTTATTATAAAACGTTGTTGAATATGGAGAAACTTCACTCTGCACTCACTCATTTTATCTAAGTTTTTCAATATCGAGACCTGAACGTTACGCAACTTCTCTTAATGCTTACCTTACCTTCATTCAGTACACCTTGTTTACCAACAAAAAGACTTTGGTGAGGGACAAGGTGGCGTACATAGAAAAATATTTTTTAAAGTAACGAACTAACGAACGAACGAAAAAGTTAAGAAATCCTATAGACTGGTCATAGGAAACACTATTACCGATGCTGAAAGGTTTTTGTTTTGTGCTTACCAATCCGCATCTCAAGCGTGTTGAGTATACGCAAATCTGTCAGGTACACACCACTAAAGGCACGTTCTTGATAAGTCATATCCATGAGTGGGCTGAAACACCTCAGAAAAAACTGAAAGATGTTGTTGCCCACTCATTTATTTTTACTCGGAAGAGCCACGCTTTTGCTCAAATAACTGGCGCCCGATGACAGTGATAGTATTTTTATAATAAGAGTGACAAATGAGAACATAGACCATCTGATGGTAAGCGGATGCTGACAGACATCTGACAGACATCTAAATTTATCCTCAATTAAGAATCAAAGTGCAGAAGTATTGTCACCCCTGAGAATTAAGATGAAATGTCACGAATCTATCAAAAGGGGTCTCTGATGATCACAGCTACGTTTTCACTCCCGAGGACTAAAATGGAATGCCTCATTACTATTTAAAAAAGTCTCCAGGTCTCGTAATTCATTTCTTCAAATCTATACAAATATCCACTTCAATTTCTGTGCACAGCTAAGATATCAAAACAACAATGTTACAGCTTGGAATGAAAGTCCCACAACGCGTAGCCCGAGAGCATTATTGAGTTGGTACTTCGGCGACAGTATACTGTTTCGGAATGCCTTTAGGAATTTTACTCAAGACACAATATAACACTATCTGTATACTTCAACTGAATCAACTTATTTTTCACCTTACACATATAATGTTACATATCTTCGGGTCGTATTTTCATTGCTACTTCATATTTTTATTAAAAATAATCTGAATCGCTTTGTTAAAAGTTAACCTTACCCTGCAGCAGGCCTCCTTTCTGATTTATTTTAACTACTGTATTGGTTCAAAGGGTATTACAATTTTATATACTGTAAAGCGTTACATTTAGAAACACCGAACAACTTATAATTTACTTAGAATTGTCAACAGATAGTATTCCTATTTTTAACGTTAACATGATTTTAACTACCTACCTCAAACATGAATGACAGGTTTTTACCCAGTAAGTTTTTTTGCAGATATTATTATCCATAATATATATTATCATTAATGTTATACTCGTAGATATACCGTCCAGTGTGACTAGTCATTCGTATATTCGTATATTCGTTTGCATTCAGTCCAGGAGTACTGACAAAACTATATACAACTTTTCTTGAAACGCTCAATGGCAACATGGTCTGTATCCCATTCGAGATGGAGACATCACACCATTAAAATTAATGGTGCATCTCCTTCATTTCAATTCGCTTTTTGTGACGCCGCGGGATTTAATCTCACACGGAACACGTATTTGTTTTACCTAGAAATAATTGTTCCGCGAAAAATAATTCTATTAAGAAATATTCTCTGACCTTAATTACGTATATGCCTAATTAAAAAAAACATTTTGCTTGTCAGTGAATACACTTTTCAAGTCACCGTTACCAAAATACTCTTGATAAAATAACGTCTTCCAGCTTATTATAGTATACCTGTCAATAAAATTGTTTCACAATTTCGAATAATAGATACTGAAACAAAAGAACGCGTGGAACATTTGCAATCCCTTACACAAATTTGTTTCGATTTCTCTCTTGTGACGGAAAAAACAAAACTAGACGGCACGAAACTATCACAAAGTTAGATTGATTTAAAAGCTCGCAGAGCCTTATCAAAAACATGTTATCCCGTAACATTTGTTATAAGTAAAATTATTAATCCTATGTAAGATATTTTTATGTTTATAATAATAATGAAATGCGAGTGTAGATTGTTTATGTATGTGTAATTATTTATTACCTGCAAGATTCAAGAATGTTCAAAGGACTTAAATTTAAGCGTTTTTATTTAATTTGTCATTTTATTTACTTATTTATTTATTTATTTAATATCCTTTATTGCTCACCGTACAAACTTAAAGATTATATATACAAAAGAAGTATGCAATGGGCGGTCTTATTGCTGACGCAATTTATTCCAGAGAACCAATGAATGGGCAGATGGCAGGGGTAGGATATTTATTATATATATATATATATATATATATATATATATATATATATATATATATATATATATATATATATATATATATATATATATATATATATATATTATAAACCTGGTGATTGAACTTTGGAAACATGGGGGGATATTTGCCATATTTGCCACGCTTGGCGAGCGGGTTAGCAACCGCCGTTTTTTATTATATTATTGTTGTTATCAGGAAGATGCTACTGCCCATCTCCTGCCTGTCTCCCTCTGTCGCCTCTTACGACACCCACGGGAAGATATGGGGTAGTGGATATTCTCACCACTACACGGCATAAATATATATTTAATTAAATGCAATTAATGTACTACATATTATATTATATTTAATGGCTAGTGTGGGAGCGAAGTTATAATTTGGAGTGCAAGGTAATGATTCTTGACCATTGACTTATATATTACTAACGTAAGGACCGGGCCGACTGAACAACCAAAACGGACCAGTGCGTTGGCCCTAAAATTACAGTTTAATACCAACGCGAATCGTTGGACAGTGGTGCGCGCGTAGGACAGATTTGATTTTTTGACAGATTGCCTGTCACAAATATGTCTAGTTGCGTGGTAAAATAATGCAAAATTACGATACAAAGATTTAAAAGAAACATGGGATATCGTATCATCGGTAAATAACCTTGTATTAATTTTGTTACAATGAAATTATTATATAAACGCATTTTTAAAGTTTTATTTTACGGTTTAGTTACGTTACTAAGATTAGGCCAGGGTTGGATTCAGACCTTTAAAACTATTGTACATGGAAAATAAAATTATACTACTTTAAAAAAAATATCACTTTTCATGTTTCATGTTTCTTTTTTATCGATTGACCAGAAAGGGAGATAATTCTAATTTTATTTAAAAAAACGCGGTCCTCATGTACAATACAGAAATTCTCGATATCGTAGGGTTAATAGTAAAATGTAAAAGGACCCAATAATAATACAAGTTGACCTTGAGGTAAAATGGTATTTTCGCTTAGTATTATTAAGATACTATGTGCTATAAACTATGAAATAATTGTACAATCAGGATAATTATACCACGAAGTTCGACCCTAGTTACGTGGTGTTTTGATATGACGTCGTATTATGACAGATGCGCTACTTTTTCTTGTATGAAAAAATCTATATCTAATGAATTATTAAATTTACGCGTATACTACACATTGAATAAAACTGCTTTTACGGATTTTATCGTGTTTAATTTGCTTAATTTTAGTACCCGACGTTTCAGGTGTTTTCCGTCATCCATTGTCACGAGGAACTGAGGTGATTGAGGTCCCGATGTCAGAGTTAACCTGGATATGCAGTAGAATCACATGAACTTATGTTGTTGTATGTGTATTAGTTGCTCATAACCGCGCTTTGTGGGTTTCGTTGAGCGAGGCCTATGTTCAGGAGTGGTACTGTGATAAATGTAATGACGATAATCGCGATGGATAAATGACGAGGATATTACTTAAAAGAAGTGCAGTTTTCAGAGAACGTATACTAAAGGATGTGTATATATATTGTACACTTGCGAATGCTTGTAAAACAATTTAATTACACTGCAATCGCAGTTCCACCGACTCCACAAAGCGAGGAGTAGGTCACTATAAAATTTATAGGCATGCTTCTATGTGAAGAATCTGTCCAACATTTTATTTTATTTTGTTTTATAGAATAGGGTGACAAACGAGCACACAGTCCACCTGATGGTAAGTGGTTGCTGCGGCCCACAGACACCTACATCTATCCTCCATTGTAAATCAAAATGCAGATGCGTTGTCACCCGTGAGGACTGAGACGGAATGCCTCGTTTCCAGTAAAAAGGGTCTCCGGTTCTCTACACTCACCATACGAAATACAGCAGCATTAAGCTACTATTTCACGCTGGTATTCTGTGAGAGCGTGGTCCTTCCCCGGTCGAGCCGACCCATTCGTGCTACAACTATACTGCTAATATAACTACTGCATGGCTCTACCACGTAAAAACATGATAACAAATAATTATACGATACGAGACAAACACATATAAGAGAACAACTAACTATTCAAATCATTTCTACTCCGCACGAAGTAGCGTCAAAGTAGTTTAGTAATTTTTCTTTTTTTTTTAATTTGGTACTATCCATTTATTGTGATGGGACAGATAAATTTTTACAGGTCTGCGGTATTAAATAATCTTATTTAATGCCATCATCCGCCGGACAACCATGGTTGATAAAGACAATTGCTGGCAGCTGCGAATCATACTAATTACAAAGTGTACTTATATTAATATACTTAATTATATTAAAAATATATATACATTATACATACACAACATATGTTTAAATAGGAATTATATATATATATATATATATATATATATATATATATATATATATATATATATATATACATATATATACATATATATACATATATATATATATATATATATATATATATATATATATATATATATATACCAACGTATATAAAATGTATATACTCGTAAGATGGTTATAAACTTAATCCGTGTCCTAGGAAAATTGTTCTAGATAACCTACGGAATGCTACCAAACATAACGTAATACCTCCATTATGTGATTAGCACTATTGTCATACACTGATCAACGATAATGTTGGCCAAATTGGGCCAAATAAAGTTACAGTTATTTTTATTGATATTCTCGTACTGTCTCGCTGCGTCACGTTGTGTTTATTACTACTGCAGTCTATGACACAACCTAAGAAAATCATAGTACAGTCAGTCATCACCTTTGATGTTGTCGGAAAACCTACACGAACAATAAATTACCAGGGTTGTCTGAACGGGAAGCATTAAAAAAATAGAAAACTCATTTTATTTTATTTCACGTTTAAACGAATTCAATAACTTAATCAGACAATTAGTGTGCAAAAATAATAAAAATAGGTTATAATACCTTTAATTCCTTATCTTTAAATGAAGACGTCTAACAGTTTTTTATCGCACATGTAGTGTTACACCATTTTAATTTGTTTGCGTAACAGGACAACCAGTACTGTTTCATGAGGGCTGCCGTGACGATAGGGCCATCGGCCTTATTTGCTTACGCTACACATCTTTTTTCTCTTTTAGAAAAATATTACCCGACAAAAAAAATTATAGAGTAAATGAGGGCGTTGTTAGTGACTTTCTGGCATACCTTGAGCAGTGAAGAGTTAGCCAGAAAAAGTGGCATTGACAGATTTCCTTGATAGATAATATGTAGTTCCGCGTTTCGTCGCCGGGCGTTTTTGTCGGGCTGTACAGTCGCCTTACTTATGGTCTGTTTTTTTTATTTTATTTTCGGCAATCAATGTATTTATAATCTATGAGATATAAATATCCACGCTCTCACAGAATACCAGTGTAAAATAACAGCTTAATACTGCTGTGTTTCGTATGGAAATTGTAGAGATCCAGAGACTCTTTTTAACTGGCAACGAGGCATTTCATCTTACTCTTCAGGGGTGACAACACATCGGCGTTTTGATTCTTAATCGAGGATAAATGTCTATGGGCCACAGCATCCACTTATCATCAGGTGGACTGTGTAGTCGTTTGTCATCCTTATTCTATAAAAAAAACCGCACGATTGCCCCGTCAAGACGCTATCGATGACCGACTGTTAGCAGTAGTTAGACTGTGCTATGGACATCTGGGGCCAACTTCAAACAAAGAAGGTTAGAGATTCTTATCACCTTCCTCTGAGGTGATAAGAATCTATGACTCACAGCTTTTAATTATACTGGCTCTATATACCCGTCAGACCGCAACACAGCGGTGCAAGCCCTATTTGGCTGCAGAAATAGGTAACTAAGACGGACTAAGTTAACTAAGGTACTGAGACGGACTCCTAGGCAGAACATTTTATACGTGGTAGAGCCATGCTTCAGTTATATTAGTAGTATAGTTGTAGCACGAATGTATGGGCTTGACCGGGGAAGGACCACGCTCTCACAGATTACCAGCGTAAAATAGTAACTTAATTCTGCTGTGTTTCGTATCGTGAATCTAGAAGAACCGGAGACCCTTTTTACTGAAAACGAAGCATTCCATCTTAGTCCTCACGGGTAACAACGCATCTGCATTTTGATTGATCTGTGTGCTCGTTTGTCACCCTATCCTATTAAAAAATCAGGTGTCCTACCACTTCCTAAAAATTGTTTAAAATAATGGAAACAGTATTGCGTGATGTGCTGAATAATGACAATAAATCAAGAGATGTGCATTGTATCGTCGTTAATAAGACCTCGACAAGGCGTTTTATAAACTTAACTGTACTCTGTGAGGTTGCATTATAATCGTAAACCTACATACAAAAAAATCTGACTTAAATTCAGATGATAGCGTGATACCTATGCAGTATAGAAGTAAGGAGTACAGACTTAATAAGGGTGGCGCCACTGTAGCTACAGTTGAAATTTTAAAGAACTTTTTATTGCATAGACTTTTATCATAATTCCTTTACAATAATTATTTTATTGCTATCAAAAATTTTATTTTCAAAACGACTATATATTTTACGGCGATTTATCATACATACCCTGTAGATACTCGAGCGCTGTAGTGGAGAGTTTTAAACTGTTATTTACTGCTAACCGATGGACACATTTTCAAGTATTCTCCTATGGGAGATTGTCCTCCTAACCTCTATACTCTATGGTGATACCGTTAATACACCGTATAAACAAACTTCTGAAAATTCCGAAACGAAATGTTTAATTACGTTCACTGATGCGCCATCTAGCTGTCAAATGGGTAATGCTTGAAGTTTATCAACGTCTTTGAAGTATGTAAATATTACGCTAGATGGCACTATTACAATTAATCATTATCAATCATACTATAAGACTTTAATATCACAGAGCAGATAGATATCGCCCTAGGTTTGAAGATTCTGTGCTTTGTGTCATTGGTTTCTATGATGTTTTTGCTGTAACGATTTTGATTGATTTTTTTTCTTTAGTGGAGTGCGGGGAGAGCTATAGGCAGGCGAACGATTAGTGTACTGTATTATTAGGGTTCCGTAGTCAACTAGGAACCCTTATAGTTTCGCCTTGTCTGTCTGTCCGTCTGTCCGTCCTCGCTTAATCTCTGTGACCGCTAGCACTAGAAAGTTGAAATTTGGTAGTAATATGTGTATGAATCACGCCGACAAAGTTATAAAATAAAAATTGGAAAAAAATATTTTATTATGGTAGCCCCCCTATATGTAAAGTGGGAAGTGATTTTTTTTTAATTTCAGCCCTAACGTGTGATATATTGTTGGAAAGGTATTTAAAAATGAATACGGGTTTACTAAAATCATTTTTTTGATAATGTCAATAATTTCGGAAATAATCGCTCCAAAATTAAAAAAAACAATGTGACCCCCCCCCCCCCCCCTCTAACTTTTGAAGCACAAGTTTAGAAAATATGAAAAAAATCTGAAAAGTAGAACTTTATAAGGACTTTCTAGAAAAATCATTTTGAACTTGGATGGAAACAACAGTACCCACTACCGGGAGCAATTGCAGGAACGCGGAGCGATGCTGGAGCGCGAACATAATGGATACCCACCTTTAAACTCATAAGTGGGAATACTTATTGTGACGGACTGGAAACTACGGAACCCTACACTGAGCGTGGCCCGACACGCTCTTGGCCGGTTTTTTTTTATGTGTTGGCAGCGTATGCGTAAAATTAATTTAATGTGTTGGCTGCCACGAAGGAAGATCAGCTGCTGCGGATTAGAAACAACAAATATATACAGCATTTTTATAAATCAGCTCAAGAGAAGGATGGATAAGCACAGTACTTTGAGAAGAGCGGCGTACCTCCTATCTAGTGACGACTGCTGCCGCCAACGATTAAATAATTATAAGACAACATTAAACGGTGATGACTTCGGGCGTATTTTATGCAATTCTCGCTATATTTTTTTCTTAGGAAGGCGCACTGGTGTTTAGACGAACGGAGGCGCGCCCAACAGTTTTTTGCTCACACTTGTGGGATAGGCCTGTGCGAGAAAGGGAAGTATTGTGTCAGCCAACTTAAATAATAAAATAAATCAACTTAAAAATACGAAATGCCAGGGTTTTTCCATCCAACTTTATCTCACGCATCGTATTAATTCGAAGAAACGAAGAGGGAAATCACCAAACAATGGCCTGGAGCATATTTCCTTTATCATGCTGTAGTGATATCAACAAACCTTGAACATTCTTAATAAAATAAGGACAATCCCTACCGAACTTCTGAAACCTTCTGAAATACTTGCATTATTTAAAACCTCACGTGTGATGTGAAATTATAATGTATTTTTATATCTAGCAGCGAATTAAAATAAAATAGTTCGAATTAATTTAATGTACTCTTATAAAAACTCTTGTAAGATGGCGGCCCAACTGAACCCATAACCCTATTTTGCCCCATGGCTATAAAAAGCAAGTGAGGCAAATTCGAGACAGATCTCATAGCAACCAATAGTAGTTGAATACCTTTTCGTCAATGCCAGAGGTAAAATATCAAGATCGACGACAAGAAGCATTTTGGTCGGCTTGACCGAGGAAGAACCAGGCTCTCACAGAATAAAAATATAAAATAGCAGCCCAATGCTGTTGTATTTATGTAGGGTGAGTGTAGACAATCGGAGATCCTTTTCACTGGAAACGGGCGTTCCATCTTAGTACTCATGAGTATCAACACAACATACAACGTATCTGAATTTTAAGATGTCCATGGGCCACAAGCATCCACTTACCATCAGGAGAGGGGTGTGTGCTCACTTGTAACCCTTATTCTGTAAGCGAGCAGCATCGTGGGTGCAAGACGTCTGGTGCTGCGATCTCTAATCCGACTACCAAGCTTGCAATCGTGATAACGTAAATTCCTCCTTACAGCAGGAGAAGCCCATTACCAACAGTAAACTTTTACAAACATACTTTTGAAGCAGAAACAGAAACTTTTTTATTCAATCACTTTTTTTTCATTACCACTGGTTCGCAAAAAAAATACTCTGTCCTGAGAAGAACTAGCAAGAAACCCGGCGGAACTATTTTTTTTTAAATAAGAGCTTACAATCATGTATGTTACAATTAACAACATAAAAAAATGAGAAATAGCTTGGTAGCGATCTCCCTTTCAAGGGGTTTATAATAATCCATAAATTTATTAATTATAATTACCCTTTTTATACAAACTTAGTTAAAGTTTTTGAACTTGTGTGTGATGTCAAATTTTGTATATTTTCTGGGATTATGTAGTAAAAGCGTATACATCGCCCTAAGAATGAATTACTGACTCGGTGGAGTCGAGTAACTGGTACTACTAGCTGGTGTCTGTCTGTTCTTAGTATTTACAGAATGAATATCACTTATTTTTAAAATTTATATATGTATATATTTACTGACTTATACTAACAAATTTAGTTTTAATTCATCAAAATATTGTTTGCAGCACACATTATCATTATCACATAATCTGTTGAAATATCAATGTCTAGTGAAC
This sequence comes from Parnassius smintheus behrii, assembly GCA_036936625.1. Lineage (NCBI taxonomy): Eukaryota > Metazoa > Arthropoda > Insecta > Lepidoptera > Papilionidae > Parnassius > Parnassius smintheus. The sequence continues at coordinate 20,534,781 of JAUPFT010000002.1, read as the reverse complement.
GACTCTTATCAGTAATAATTCCAGAATAAGAACTAAGGTATTCGTTCAGTCATCGATGATTGTCGAGCAAGTACAGAATAGTGTATAGTGCTACTTGAAGATTGTAACATTAAATAGTGTGACAGTTTAGCCTCAAGCCACCTGACAGCCATGGTAAGTTCATGAAAAGACCTAAATAATTTTTTTTAATATAAAGTATAGGATTTTTTCTTACATAAACATTAATATTTTTGTGATTGCCACAATTGTTTAAAGCAAACATAATAAAAAGTTAAATCTAGTTATACCCTCTTTTTAATTGTTTGAAAATGCTTATTTATCTACCATATTGCTGCAAACTTACCTATATAGCGTTTATATTTTAATGAACATACTATTTAAGTAAGTAGTAACCATGAGTTTTCCGTGTTTTGAATTTTTCTTAAGTACACGGAAATATTATATATTTTTGACTTAAAAATAAAAAACAAATTTTTTGTCACACTAATCTAAATACTAGACCTACACCTTTCAAAAATGTACAGCTATGGTTTCGTTTTAATTTACATGAAATACTGTTTAATTTAAACATCACTGTAAAACACATTTCACAAAATATTTGAAAATAACAAACTTTTTAAAACATTATGAATATTTATTATGTCATCATTACACTAAACAATATTTTAAAGTAATCATTGATAACCGTTTAGCACAGACGTAAATAAATACGAACGTAATGTTACACCAAAAATGTGTAAAATAACCAAGGTCCTACATTTTTGTTTGCTAATAGTACACGCACACGAATACATGAATGTCCTACTTGGTATTTATTAAAAAAATTTTTTAAAATATATTATAAGTAGGTACTTCGTGGTCATTAGCGCTGACTCGTGCTGAATACTAGCGTCGATTGTTGGACCTTAATGCATTTGTGTGCGTTTATTGGGCGTAGGATTCTTCAAACATTTTCAGTATAACATTACGTTCATATGTTTGTACTCCACGCCGTTAAGATAAGTTTACTCCAATTCATATTCCCTCGACTATGATTCTACAATATGCTGTTACTTTTTAATCAATATAACAAAAAAAGTTTAAAACCTTCTCTTGAACTAAAATCAGCATTTTTATTAATCTTTTAATCATAAACAAACAACGAGCATTTGTTATCATATCTCTTTTGACTACCGGAATAGCCTACCTTACTATTTCCACGAAATAAAAGATATGCGACAAGGCAAAATGTTTATTTAATTAAATTTTAAAATAAAATGAAAATATTACGAATTGAAGATACATGGGGATAATTTAGATATAAAATATTCTTGCCTTGGTGCCTTCATTATATTTTGTTCAAGGATTTAGAATTTCAGAGTGATCAAAGTACTATAGGTAGTAGAGTAGGTAACGAAACCACACAGCTGGCACAGTTAATATATAGGAATATACTGCGCAGCTGGTCTAGTTGAATTTTTTTTCTTGTCTGACACGTGTGATCCAAGTCTGTCTCCCATCTTATCGCAAGATGTTTATATAAACATACTATAATAAGACCTACCATACTATGCTATAACAAGAGCTGTGGTAGCTCAGATGGTTTGCGCTCGCTGTAAATTTCACAGTACGCGAGAAAGCCTGGTTCGATCCCTGCCGGTACCAATAAAATTTTTAATTGCAATTTTAAGTGCTGATTTACCACGTTCTCGGCGGTAAAGGAAAACGTGAGGAAATCTGCATGTCTGAGAAATAAGAAAAAAATCGAAGACATCTGAAGTTCGTCAACATGCATTGGGGCAATGCGGCGGACACTTTCTTGCCCTAAAACCCTTTCAGAAATGAGGAGAGGCCAGTGCCCAGAGTGGGACGTATATAGGCTGTAACTTTAACTTTAATATTTAACTATAATAAGTGTTTGTGCTCCCTTTTCTGACTAAGAGCCCTTGGGGACTGATTGCTTATTTCTGCGGCCAAGTATTGCGTTGAGTTCCAATTTGAAGGCTTAAACCGCGTATCGATTATGCTCTCCAAGAGGTTGAACATTGACGCGCGTTCCAGTTGCGTTAAATGGATACCGGCTTGGAACGCACGCCAAATTGTACGCTGGAACCACAGAAGTCGTAATAATAAGACAATAGAAGTCGCATAGATGCGTGAGCTTGTCGCCGCCTATATAGGTTGACGAACATAATTCACCATTTTGTGATTCACTCGTAGTTGTGCGGAGAACGTCGTACGTGAATTTTTGTTATTGTAAATTTATAATGGTGCACTGCAGCATAATCAGTTGTAAAAACTCGTCAAGGACGTGTAATTAAACTAATAAAGGCATATCACTTCATCAGAAAGTTGATTATTTACTAATTATCATTGTTTTAATTAATTTACATCTAGATGAATACCTAACTATGGCATTTACCTTTGCAAACTAAATACTTACTTTTCATATTGTACAATTATTATTGCTGCATTTGTTCTACCGTAATACGCAACACACGCGTCAAAATAGACATTTGACTTAGCCAAAATTCGCATAGAGCTGAAAATTGGCAGAGACGTTAAATACATCATTATAAATAAAATGTCAAAAATCCCCTTCGATCCTTCTGCAAAAAAAATAACTATGTCAAACGTACATAATAAAGCTTTTTTCCATTTTTCTCGAAAACGGAAAGTTTTATCGTGAAAATAGGTCAGACAAAAGTTGTAGATCATACATTTCTCTATAAAAATGGTTCAGTCACTTTTTCTTTTACGACTCACCATTCGTGAGATATCGTGGTTTTAATAATTAGATTAATTTTTCGTTTTAGAATTCGTGACGTACTGAAATGAACGAAAGCTCGATATATTGCTCATAAATTTTATATAATATTAGAGTCACACACGAGCTAACAGTTTGCAAGATGGTAAGTAGATCCTATGGTTACTTGGAAATAACATCAAAAAAGAAGACTACGGATGGATTGTGTCAACTAGCAACAAGAAACATAGACGAAGTTGTTAACAGTCTGTAATCATACTAGCTCTCTTATCCGCCGCTCTTAAAGCCGCGTATCGATTACGCGCTGTGGCGCGCGCGCCATGAATGTCCGCGTTGACTAGTATGTTCCGTGGAACGCGTTCCAAATGTTCGAAGTATATCAACTAAGCGCGCATTTCGCGCGTGCAGCTGTTCCAGTATTTGACCGTTCTACATAGATGTCAGTCCTGTATGAGCAGCTACCGCTTTCATAGTTCTCTGTATGCATCTTCTCTGAGCGCTTCATTATGACAAAAACAACTTTTGCTATTCCACAGCAGTTCTTTTGAATCATATAATTTTATAAACTTATGGCAACTTTGGTTATTCATAGCTCTAAACGCAACGAACACACGAATGATGACAACCAGCATCCCAATCAGCACGCACGCCAAGACTTAACTACTTTTTAATACGCGTTATGAAACCGACACAGTAGAATCGTTATACTAATCGGGTACCTCCTGAAGTCCTAAAAAGCTGAAATTTGGAATGTAAGCTAGTATTAGTACACAAACAACTAAAACTTGGATCCTTTAGTCTTCTAACCTCGACTCCCCCAAATGTTAATGCTAGAGGTCTAAAATTGATAAAATGAATCCTTGTTACTCCTTGTTTTAAATAATAATAAAATAAATATTTCACGATTTTTAACAAATCACTGGTGGGTCTTTAAATTAGGGGATGGAAGTTTGTATATGGGTTTTCCCATACAAAGTTAATTTCATGCTAGAGATAAAAAATATACAAATCACAGACTTCTCATTACAAATTTAAAAATACGTGTTTCAGATTAAAAAAAATCATCTCTCAACCTCTTTAATCAGGAGATAAAAGTGTATATGGGGTTTTGTCAGAAGCAGCTTACAAAAAGAAGTGAAAACTCACCAGGGACATTTCGTGTAAAATGGTGCCAAGACGAGACCAGTCTCACACTGTCAAAAAATTATCAGATCTCATGTAGAGCTAAACTTCTCACTCTACGCGGCCTAACTCTATAAGTCCTAACTTCACAAACTTTACACCTTAGTCAAAATATGTGGCTTGGCCATTTCGTTACCATCATATGGGATTAAAGTGAAAAATTTATTTACTATTCATTACTTTTCTGTTAAACAATAGTTCTATTGAAGAAAAAATTGAAAGAAGAATTATACATACATAACACAAATAAAAAAATGAAGAGGCAGGGGGCAGCATTGCCAGCAGCAGTAGTTCACCTCACCAGCAGTAGTCCTCTAAAGCATCGGCAGCTGGTAGTAACGAAACGGCAATATATTGAACAAATGACTTTTAGTTAAAATTATAATTATGAACCTAAATACAGCCACTGTAAATAAAACGGAAATGTTAGAACACAAAACCAACACCGTTCCCAAAGGCTTGTATTCAACTTCAAAACGGGGCATGCCGTGGTTTCAAAAATATGCGATTGTTAAGCCAACGATCACTTCGCTCGTTTACAGAATAATTCTGCTTGTGTTATTCTGGAAATTCAAGTATAAAGTACATGCAATAAAAGTAGTAGTACGTAATTTACAATACTGACTTTCAGTTGGTATTTTAATTGGCAATATCGTAATGGCTTCGGTTACGGACTGAAAGAGTGAAAAGTCATGAATTTGATTCGACTACTGTCGTGAAGCACTAGCATAGTTACTTTAAATGTAATTATATTATATTATATTATATTTATGACTGGCCTATTGGTCTAGTGGTTAGTGACCCTGACTGCTATGCCGGAGGTCGTGGGTTCGATTCCCACCCAGGACAAATGTTTGTGTGATGAGCACGATCATTTGTTCTGTGTCTGGGTGTAATTTATCTATAATATTTATGTGTTTAGAAATATATAAGTATGTTTATCAGTTGTCTAGTACCCATAACACAAGCTCTGATTAGCTTGGGACTAGATGGCGTTGTGTGATAGTTGTGGAATATTATTATTATTATTAATTATAGTAGATGGCAGGAGAATTAGTATCTAATAATAAAAGCATTTGTAGTATTGTTTTTTTTTCATAAATTGTAATCTAACAGGACGATCGCTCCCTATCGCGGACCACTGGTTCCGTGGTGCTTCAAGTAGGCGCCTTAGAACTATTGGCGAGATACTCCATGAACTCAAACAGGGCCACTAGCATGTTGTCTTCTCTGCATGAATTTAGGACTCAAGAAGCTGAACAATCTGGCGGTAAACAGTGGAACTGGAAATATTTAAGGGTATTATTTTAACCAATATTTATGTATAATTTTAATACGTTTCGCAATTACGTGTTTTTTTCCCAAGGAAATCCAATTCTGGATTTAAGTGAATATGTTTCGATGGGTCTCGTCATCTGCTAATTGGATGAATCATTAATATTTATTCATCTTTCCATCTTATAAAATTCGTTCATATATAATTAAACGATTTATAATTTATCAACATAAACACTCACGCCTGTCACTCAGAAGGGTAGGCAGAGACTACAGACTTCCATTTAGCACGATCTTGACATACCTTTCTCTCCTCCTCCACATCCATATACCTACGCATACATGCTCGTCGGTTAAGGGTAGTCTTACTTTTGCCCATTTTTAATATATCGCTAACTTGGCCGATAAACTTTCGCGTAGGACGTCCCTTTTCAACTCTTCTATTCACTTCTGCAACATATATTTACTTTGTCACTCTTTCCTCATTTATTCTTTCTACATGACAAAACCACCGAAGCATTCGCAGCATAATCCTTGTCACAAGAGCATCTTGCAAAACACACTCTTCTTTTATCACACAGTTTCTCACCCTGTCACTCAGATTCAGCCCTAACATACCAGGCGGTCCCATAGTGAACTGGCCTGATATAGTTCAACGCGACATGTCGCTACATATTGTGTTGCATTAAATAGTACGTTTATCGTGCACTTAACATAAGAAACATGCATCGACATGAAATGCTTAGTCTTAGTTTAACAGGCATTTGAATAACGAGAGTCGCGTATTTTTTCAAAATGTCGAAAACTGACTATCGAAGTGTCATAAAGTTTCTGTTTAAAGAAGGTTTATCCCCTGCCCATATAAAAGAACGATTGGATGGCGTGTATAAGGAGTCTGCCCCCTCCTATAGCACAGTGAAAAATTGGGTGAAAGAGTTTCGCCTCGGGAGAGAAACCGTCGAAGACTGGCCACGACGGTCGACCTGTGGAAGTGCTCACTCCCGAAATGATTGCTCTTATCGAAGAGGAGGTTCTGAGTGACCGCCGTTTGAAGATTAGAGAAATTGCAGCAAGGGATGGGCTCTCGAAGAGTACCGTTCATCGCGCGATCCATGAACATCTTTACATGAAAAAAGTGAGTGCAAGATGGGTACCGAAACTTCTTTCAACGGTACAGAGACAGGAAAGAGTGCGCTGCGCTTCGGAGTTTTTGGATCTTTGTGGCGAAAATCCAAAGACTGTGATCGAGCGGCTAGTGACTGGTGATGAAACTATGATCTTGTATTATGATCCACAAAGCAAGCGCGTGCCAATGGAATGGCGTTATAAGGGTGAAAAGCGCCCTAGAAAGGCAAAGGTGCAACAATCGACTAAAAACTGATTTTGGGATTTTCAAGGCATTGTGATGGTGGATTTTAAAGAACGTAATACAGTCGTGAACGGCGAATATTATGCTTCTTTAATATATAAATTACGAGACAAGGTAAAGGAAAAATGAAGAGGCAAGCTGTCTAAAGGTGTCCTGTTGCTCCATGACAACGCCCTTGTTCATACCGCTGGTGTTTCGAAGGACGCAGTTCGTCAATGCGGGTTCACAGAAGTTCAACATCCACCTTACAGTCCAGACATGGCTCCGTCCGACTATTATTTATATCCAAATTTAAAGCGGGACTTAAGAGGAAGAAAATTTTCAAGCGATGAAGAGTTGCAGGCGGCCGTCTTCAGTCATTTTGAAGATAAAAAATGTGATTATTTTTATAAAGGTTTAGAGATGTTGATTCACAGATGTCAGAAGTGTGTTAGTATTCATGGTGATTATATTGAAAAATAAAATTGGTTTCGTTTTATTTCCTTCATTGGTTCATAGTTAGGCCAATTCATTATGGGACCGCCTACGTACTTCTTGGCGACCGCATTTCTACTGCATCTATCCTACTCTCGTGCTTCTTCTGCCACACCCATTTTTCACTAACATATACCGTTAAAGTAGGGACTAACACATCGTTGTGGATTGCCACATGTGCCTTTTTTAACACGAATGTGTACACTGTGAATGAATTTTCACAATGTAGAGTCCCGTTTACCTTATTTCCCGCGTTCACTCCTCGTTCTATATTCTTATCATATCTCCTATCCCTACTCCATACACATACCAAATATACAAACTTATCTACTTGATCGACCATTTCCCCTTCTATTCTTATTTCACATATCGTTTTACTTTCTTCTCTTTCAAAAACAATAACTTTCATCTTACTTGAATTCACTTTCATTCCTCTTTCTTTTAATGACCTGTTCATTAAAGTTATTTTTGTTTTTATTCATGTTTCATTAATGTTATTTATATTTATTTTTATCGGTCGGTAATAAATTTATTTTAAAAGTAAATAAGATGGAAGAAATATGTTATATTTGAAGAAATATACTCTGTTACTTACTTGTTTGGTTAGGGTATTTGCGTCTAATAAAACATTACACCAATCTTGCAATTTCAGTAACGGTAGGTTGAGGAGCAGCGGGGTGACTCTTGGGCCACCCTAATGCCGCGTAAATTGTATAAATATAATAATTAACTATAAATAAATTAAAATATAATATTGAAAGGATGGAACTTTTTAATTTCAAAAATAGTTGTAGGAATAATTATGTTTTATCAATACGACTGTCGTATGATTAGCAACAGTGAGTTAATACAGTACATAGTTCGATAAGTGTGGGTCAAAATTGATGATAAGCGGATATATCATCAATTTTGACCCACACTAGTTGTCCATAAGTGGACGAATAAAATAATTTAGTCGTTCAATTGGCAGACGACTAGCACATCGGGCTTTACGTTTTACTACCTACAGTTAAAATAAAATGTTCTTAGTTGCCATGACTTCCATATGCGATGAGAAAAACGTAGTCCTCACTTGCATGTCTTTGAAATAAAAAAATGAACGACATGTGAAGTTTACCATCATGCATAATTGCCAGCGGACTCTTTCCTCCCCCAAAGCTTTCAGAAATAAAAAAAAGCCTATGCCAAGTGGCGGACATCAAAGTAGGTTATTATTTAATTTGTTCTAGGAATAATTATGTTTTATCAATACGATTGTCGTATGATTAGCAACAGTGAGTTAATACAGTACATAGTTCGATAAGTGTGGGTCAAAATTGATGATAAGCGGATATATCATCAATTTTGACCCACACTAGTTGTCCATAAGTGGACGAATAAAATAATTTAGTCGTTCGATTGGCAGACGACTAGCACATCGGGCTTTACGTTTTACTACCTACAATTAAAATAAAATGTTCTTAGTTGCCATGACTTCCATATGCGATGAGAAAAACATAGTCCTCACTTGCATGTCTTTGAAATAAAAAAATGAACGACATGTGAAGTTTACCATCATGCATAATTGCCAGCGGACTCTTTCCTCCCCCAAAGCTTTCAGAAATAAAGAAAAGCCTATGCCAAGTGGCGGACATCAAAGTAGGTTATTATTTCATTTGTTCCAATTAATACTTTGAATGACAGAAAATTCGAAGTCGAAGTCGTCAGAGTCGAAGTCAGAGTACGAAACGCAGCAGCATTAAGCTGGTATTTTAATGAAATTTGCCTATTACGTAATGAGTGAAATCAATTTATATCGCTTTTACAGGATCAATTTTATCAAAAAGATTTGGAAGGACTATATAGAAGATATGACAATAAGCTACGAGAAACTTTTATTCATATTTACGTCTGCTTACTTATAGTTTTCTCAACCGTTCATATCATTTTAGTTGTAGTCAGTACTTATAATGAGGTAAGTTTTAAACATTATGACTTGCATATTTTGATAAAAAGATATCTAAAATGAATATTATCGTAAATTAACTGACTCTACTAATACTGTTGATCTACAATATTATACAGTTAATGATTTCTATCCTAAATATTGTATTTATTTAGCCTTTGAAAAATAAATAAAGGAATTAAATCGTTTTAAAATGTATATATATATATATATATATATATATATATATGTATATCATTTATAGTAACAACCAATTCCTTATTAATCCAATCTAATAATATGCGCCTGTCAACTTAGTAGCTAGAAATTTATTTAAGATTCGCTCATTGGTATTTTAATAACGCTACTTCCACTTAACACAGTTGATATCAGTTATGATAATGGAAAAGTCCCCAACTCATTGTTAAGAATGTGAGGTACTCAGTTATCGATTCCTAATTCAGTCGATGGTGCAGTTCTGCTGCTTTAGTATTACGTTAAGGATTGACTCGACCGGAGAAGGATTTCTTACAGGATATCAGCGTAAAACAACAGTATAAATATGTAATAATTAGTCACGCTCTTTAGCGACCTGAATACGATTTTTCTGAATACGATTTTTCAATCTTATCGAATTCATATTGCCATTCAGTGACTTTGTATGAAAAACGTAGTTACATTGACGTCCTCCAGGGACTCTGTTCAGATCTTCGTACAATTTGGTTCATGATGACACGGAACCGCTCAAAAAAGCGCCAAATAATAAGTTAATATTAGAATCAGGCGTTACTTTGCGGAAATTCATCACATTAAAGTTGTAATTTTTTTTTTTATATCCACGTAATGAAATACCTCTTCAAACAAGGTAAGATACATCATTATATTTCATTACGCGAATACAAGCAAACTAATTTTTACAAATTCAAATATTACGTTTTAACTGTAAAGCGGGGAATTCACTAGACGGAAGTGCCCAAGGGCTATTTGTCCGGTCATCTGTGTCGCCGCAATACACTACACTGACTCGTCAGTTTGTTTTAGACCGGCTACGTTATTAGTTGTGCGTGCACATTAAGATGACGACTTAGACTTGCAATATTTATTATTTATTTATTATTAATTTGGTGCAAGGAATGGTATAAAAATTGAAATAAGTTTAACTATATCAATTTACATCAATAAATAGAAATTAATGACCCAGGAGACCTGTACAATTACTTGCGCATTGATTTAGAATCGTATAAACTCTTCCCAGAATATTTTGTTATCATTACAACTCATTGCAAATTTAAAATCTAAAAAGTTCGTTAAATAATAATAAATAGCCGTCCGCACTGGTTGCTGTCGCTCTTGTGTCTGTGAACAGACTGCCCGCAGTTAATATTCACGTTCAGGCACGTCTGTGCCTGCGCAGACAAAATGAGTTCGCGCGGACTTTCAACAGGCAAATCTGCCAAACTGACTGCGACCGTCCTACACTATTAAACTTTGCACAGACCTATAGTAGCCAAGTCTGGCAGGCATGCCGGTGGGCAAGTCCGCCTAGTGAATTACCCGCTTAAACGGACTCATTAGTTTTAAAACTTGTTCCTAGAGCATTGATGAGCCTGTAGACAGTCTGTCACCAAGACATGGGACTCGGTCGAATATTTGTCGCCACGTTTTGTTGACGTATTGGCAAACGACGTTCCAGGCATCTTGAGTTTTTGACGCTGCTTCCTGTCCCTGGTATACGTGGACAATATTTACGACCACGTCCCTAAGTCAACTCTTGCGATACTCGCTAGAGAGTAATTATCATTTTTGATATTTCACCATCGGTACCCGATGGGAAAGAAAGATTCTCGAGTGATAGCCTCGGACCAGCAAGCGAAGTGTAGGGCAGCCCTCTCCCCCACTGGATTTACAAACAACAAAGTAAGAGATACAGAAAGTCGATCGATGCAGGTAGCTCAGGGCCGCACTTGTGATGGGCTATGATGATAATGATGACCACATTGCTTTTTCACATTGCTTTGCAGATGACAGCACTGGGGATGCTCTTTACACCGGCCGTGCCAATATTTCTCGGGAAAACGTCTCCGAGTGCCGGGACAAACTTGTGTCTGAAGTCTTTGCTGAACAGAGTCTCGGATTGGGGGCGACTATATCTAGTCCAGTTTAACCCCCAGAAGACACAAGTTTGCGCGTTAACCGCTAAAAAGAACCCCTTTGTCGTATCCCCTCAGTTCCAAGGCACTCCCCTTGTTGCCTCAGCCAGTATCGGAATCCTCGGCGTCGACATATCAAGTGACGTGCAGTTTCGTGTTTACTTGGAAGAGAAGGCCAAATTTGCTCTTGGCTTGGCGTGCTCAGCAGAGCGGGACAGTATTTCATGCCGGCACACCGCCTGCAACTTTACAAGGCGCAGGTTCGGCCGTACATGGAATACTGTTCCCATCTCTGGGCTGAGGCTCCCCAGTGCCAGCTCCTTCCACTTGACCGCATCCAGCGCAGAGCGGCTCGATTCGTCGACGACCGAGTGCTTTCCGATCGGCTCGATTCACTGACGCTGCGAAGCGATGTTGCATCTCTTTGCATTTTCTTTCGCATATACCATGGGGAGTGCTTTGAGGAATTGTTCGGATTAATCCCAGCCGCCAAATTTCGTGAACGCACTACGCGGCAAACGTCCCGATACCATCCACACCATCTGGATTCTTAGCGGTCCACCACTGTACGTTTCAAAAGGAGTTTTTTTCCGCGTACAACCTCTCTGTGGAATAGTTTACCACCGGCGATTTTTCCGGACCGATACGACCTGGGGACCTTCATAAAAAGAGCTTACTCCTTTCTAAAGGGCCGGTAACGCACCTGCAATTCCCCTGGTGTTGCGTTTGATCATGGGCGGCGGTAGTCACTTAACATCAGGTGAGCCGCATGCTCGTTTGCCCCTTCTTCTATAAAAAAAACCACGAGAATGGTGATTATATTTTAAAAAATAAATTATTTTTTAATATCATTACCATGCCATTACCAAGATACATTTAGTACCTCGCTCGCGTGAATTGGAGGAATTTATTCAAGTTATTCCAGATGTTATTCTGAACGTAAAATTAAGTTACTCCGAGTGTTATTTTGTATAACCTGTTTTAATTCTATGTCGATGAGTTAGATGGGTCAGAAATCTAGTAAAAACATCCATTTGCAAACTAAAGCAAAACTTTTCAAAGTTCGATTTTGGTTAATTATCAAATATATACGAAGAAACTATTTGAGAGCTGGCTATAAACAACATTTATTAACTTTTTTATGTATTGTTTAGTACTCGTTATAATCCAAGCTTTTGAGTGCTATATTATCATTACTAATAATCAATACATTTTAGAAAATTCAATGGAAATCAACGTATCTTGCAATGGGTATGTACTTATTGAGAGTAGCAATTCCAACGGTATCTCTATGGAAATTCTTCTACAACCCATTAAAAAGAAAATGGTTTTGGATACCAATATTATTCACATTTATAATAACAGCAGATCTCGTTGCATCAGGTTCGTATCCCTTAATATTATTGCAGTATATTATTTATGTATTACTATAAAAGTCTTTATTCCTAAGCGGCAATAGATATTAGCGAAGACTGTGATTAGCAGCGAATTTGGCATCTAATAAATTTAATCAATAGAGCCAAAAACTTTAATGTTACTCCTCAATAACCTAAAAGTTTAAGCTATTACAGGACTGAGGAAGGATAACGTTTAAGTATTTTATGGCAAGGCATTTCTGCTAGACTATTATCTTTTCTTTTCTGTGTCGGTGTGTAAAAATAATTCAAAAGCAACTTTTTTTTTTCTAAATCCATTTAAAATATTTTTTTATATGTAGCCGTAGAGTGAACTAAAGTTATGTGATAGAGTTTTCACGTTTATTTTTCAGATGTATCAGTAGCAATATACAGTTATCACGAAGACATACCACTGAGACCAGCGTACGATTCAATGGCGCTCTTATCGGTTTATATTTTTTTACCCATGAGAAACAATATCTTGGCGATATTGCTTGGCCTAATTGTTAGCGTAATTTACATTATGGCCTGCGCGTTCTTTACCTACTATAATGAGCCAAATATTCAGGCAGCGGTAAATGTATTAATTTTATATGTATCTATAGATAATAGGAAATACAGAAAGGTAAATATAACAACTGTTCTCGAATAGACGACCTCACTTGCACGCTTTGTCATAGTTAATAAACTTATTTATGGCAACCGCTGTAAATTTCACAATACGCAAGCAAACCGGGTTCGATCCCCGCCGGCACCAATGAAATTGTTAATTGCAATTTTAAGTGCTGATTTACCACGTGCTCGGCGGTGAAGGAAAACATCGTGAGGAAACCTGCATGTCTGAGAAATAAGAAAAAAAATATTTCGAAGACATGTGAAGTTCGTCAACACGCACTGGGGCAGCGCGGCGGACATTTCCTTGCCCTAAAACCCTCTCAGAAATGAGAGGAGGCCTGTGCCCAGCAGTGGGACGTAGATAGGCTGTAACTTTACTTTACTTTACTTTTATGGCAACCGACGATTGGCGCTTTTCTTCTTTTTCTACTACTTCATCAGCCTGTAAAATCTGCAGGGTAAGGGCCTCTCAAGTTGAACAGTTTAATCGTCACGCTATGCAGGCGGATTGATTTTTCACCTATGGCGCTTTTTCCCATTTCCGTTAGCTGACAGTAGTAGGGATTCCAGAGTTGTGGCTCAATATCCAACCTCTCGAATCTCCCGCTTTTGTCATATGGCGTTGGTGCAGGAGCCAAAATATGTAAGCCCGATCTATTGCTGCTGTCTGTTTTACGATATCTCTTCAAGATCTTGACATAGGATTCAGGATTCAGGACGTTTCCCACCGCTCATTAACGCAATTACAATAAGAATACCATCGCGCTTGCGATGTATTGTTCCCAACTACGGTGATTAGCCGGACAGTCATTAAGAGGATAGAGTAAGTCAGCTCAAATTCTAATTTCGTCCCCACTTGCCCGCGCGTCGTATGCTATGTACCGATATGTTTGTAATCACTAATACTGTAAGTAGAAAGGTCGTTAGACACTTATTTCATTAGGTTTGTCATATTTATGCCTGTTTCTTAACGCCAAGCCAGCCGCTTCTTATTTTTATCACGGTTATCTCCCATTTTAATTTTACGTCGTACTGTTGCGTAATGTATATTCTGATCGTAAGCGACACAACTTCTCCCTTCAAAAGCCTAAGCGATACTAACGGGGCAACAGGAATCAAGCTCAAGTCGCCGATAGTTTAGGTAATTTCTTTTTACAGTGAAAATAATGGTATTTTAAAAAAAAGTAAATAACATAAGCACTGCTTTATAGTTAGTTCAGTTAGTATGCAAAGTTTCATGATCTTATTTAAAGTATTTTATGAATAACAGCGGTTTATTGTTTATTTTGGAGGTAACTTTGGATTTTTTTCTATCGAGAAAATTTTACGTAATCGTGTTTTCGTCTAACATAATCATTAACATTAATCCTCAACTTTACCATATATTTATTTCAAAATTAATGCTGCAATATTTTCGGCATAGCGAAGGATCTTGCTAAGCCATTTGACATTATATTTCCCCTTAACCAGCTATCATCAGTTTACGTTAGTGTGTAGTTTCTGTATTACTGATATATTTATTGATAATTACGAAATATCGTTCCCCTCGAAAACATTTAGGAATGTTTTCGAAGGAGAAATACAACATAGTTACTATTGTCACACACATTGCGTTGTTTTTTTCTACTCGTGATAAGAACTGAAATTAACATTTTTAAAAAAATCAAATTTTAGGTGACATCGGACATTATTTACCTGATCGGCGTTAATTTGATGGGTATTTATTTTAGACTCATGAATGAAGTCGTAACAAGACGATCATTTTTGGACAGAAGAGCTTGCGTCGAAAGTACCTTACGGCTAAAATTTGTCAAAGATCAAGAGGTATGCTGTACAACGTGTAATAATATAAAAATTACGATTTAAATATCTTTTATAAAATTAAATATATTATAAAAATACTTTTGATTAGTCGAACCCTCTAATTACTGTTTTGATTTAATATTATGCGCTAGTTGGTAATCGGTGCGTTGAAATTTTAAATTGAGAGAGAATATTGTTAAATTCTTAGATGATACATTCATTGAAGTATAATTGACATATAATTTTCAAATAATTTTGACGGTACGCACGCCACCGCCACCACAACTGTAACTAATTGTATTATGCCTGTAACCTTCGCGCAAGTTCAAGCAATAAGTTGACAGTTTTATCGCAATCTAACGAACGGTATGCCAGCGTATAAAATATGAACAAGCAGACATTAATTTTTATATTTTAGATTATAATTATATTCTTGACTGAAGATTAAGATAATGATTAACGATGGGTTTCACTGATTTTATCTTTCCTTAAACATGTGTTACATGCATGTAATTAAATACTTTCATAATATGTTTTACGAATCATGATAATAGACAGAAGTTAAACTTATTCATTTAACATCTTTGTGTATATTTTTTGTGTATTATTTTTCTTTATTATTACAAAACCATACATTATCATATTTAGGGTAAACATATTTTAATAATCATGTAAGGTTTTCTAGTGGAGGTGACTGACGAGCATACGGTCTATGCACTTGATGACACGTATTCATAAACACTAATACATCCTGTTGTAATAAAAATACAAATGCATCGTCACCCCTTAGGACTAAATATTTCTTTTGTTCTCGTAATTCACTATACAAAAAACAACTACAGCCTTATTCTGCTACCTTATGTTGTGTATTATGTGAAAGCATGTTTCCTCTACTTATTCGTAATGCAACCTGAATAAAGCTGCAGAGTAACTTTTTCGCTTATAGTAAAGTTGCATATCAAATGTTTGAAATTCAAAACATAATATAAAAATAAATTCTTAACAATATTATTATCGTGGAGGCTAATATTCAGCAGTGGAGTTGACTAATATACTGCTAGTGTTAATAAAAAATAATTTATTGATATAATTTTGAATTTGTTTACTATTTATTGCTTTAACTTTAACACAGCTTTTGTTATAAAAATATTTGTAACATTATTTTCTATATATTTGTTTTCAAATACAGTCTGCACACATTTACATTAATGTATTTTTTCGTTTTCCAGGAACGTCTTATGTTAAGTATCTTACCAGAGCACATCGTGTCAAAAGTACGGCAAGACATAAGAACAATGTTTTTAGATATTCAATCACAAAGCAACACTCTCAACATAAAATCTTTTAAGTGAGAATAATTTGGCATTATTCATAATGACGTGCTTGTTGCGTTATCAGATTAGAGTACGCCATTAAAATTAATCCATTTATACATCTATTTTCCTAGTATAATCCCGTATTGTATAGAATACCTAAAACATTCAGGCAATATATAAAATATTATTTATTTCATACTTTACCTAGACATTCTACATAAAACCCAAAGTTTAACCGGCAATGTATTGAATAGGAGATAAAGGAATAGCGAAAGTTCAGGTCACGTTTTGTCTTAAGACACTAACTTATTTATGAAAATGACGTCCCCAGTCAAGACGTGACTAAACCTAACCTAAACTTTTTTTTAATACTTGGGAAATCCTCGTAGACACCGGCCTGTCCCGAAGGCGACTGACAGGCTATGCCGGACTCCTACCTGTCAGAACCCTACGGTGTTTATCTCTTCATCCTTAGTTGGGGCTAATTGAATGCTTTCCCTTGCCACTCTTACAGGGTGCGTCTTGATAACGGAGTAGAGTTCTCCACTTCTGCTTCATGTAGGGGTGCACGGGAACAACACCGCACGCGCCACAAACCTAACCCATCTTAATTTTTTTCTTTTCTTGGGGAAATCTTTATAGACACCTTTCACTGCGAAGGCAACGAAAAGGTTATGGCGGACTCCTACCGGACTATCACTTACGGTGATCATCAGCGTATATGAGGGGTCTCGGGTTCTCCATTCGGGATGCACCCATCTTTCGCCTTGATTTATTAAAGCACAGCAGTCGTATCTGCCGCCAGCACTCTCGCAGTGTTATTACGATATCTCGTAATCACTTTTGAGACATCGTCCTCCTCGGGGGTTACATCGGGGATACTTATGGGGCCCCCAACCGGCCGTCTGTAACTCCAGAGGCCCTATTTCTGGTAGGAAAGCACCGCCTTCAAATGGAGGGCCGTGACGAACGCCTTGGCGACGTCCTGCCCCGATCCCGCTCAGCAGCCTCCTTATGAAGAATAACGAATTCACAAAAGGTGGCTACGGCCCTCCACGCGGCATCCCTACTCAGTATCGTTGAAACGACTACTGGCAGGGAGAGGTTCCGTCCGATTTGGTTCACCAGGATCGTCTGCTCCCGTGCCCACGCTGGACATACCGCAATATGGGATACGAAGTCTTGGTCCCACTGCAATGGAAGCAGTTCGCTGTCGTCTCGTGTCCGATCTGACACACAGATGATGACCGAAGCACCCGGGGCCGGAAATTATCTGTGTTAGTCTGTAGGTGATTCTTTCTACTCATTGAAGCATCCAAGATTCGAAGACCGGCAGAATTGCATCAATAAAGCTTTTGTGTTTATAGCGTTCCTCGAGTCGAGTGCACCATGTTGCCAAAGCATTTTGCCGTTCCTGCCGTTTTATTGATTTAAGCGCCTCTTCTGACTCGCTACCACCACTCTGGCGAAGAGCACGGATCCGGTCATAAGCCCTAGTATCCATGTCCGCCAGTATGTCCAGTGCTCGGGGTACAGAAATGAAAAGCGAGTCAGGATTGTCGCCATTTCAAAGGATATGTGTGGTACTCTCCTACGATCCGTAGGGCCATCCTCCGATGAACACTAAGAACTTTATTTCTAAAGCATACAATGGCCAGCCCTTTTGCCCATACAGGCACTCTATACAGAGCTATGAACCATAAAAATTCCACATAGACGCGACGAACTTCCTCCGTCGGTCCCCATAGATTGGGCAGCAGTGTATAACATTGCACACGTTACCCTTTTGATCCGGGAGACTAGGCCGAGGGGAGTTCGAAACCCTAGGTACTATCCAGGTGGAGGCCTAGGTACTTCATGTACCCCTCCCCTCACTCTGACTTCAGAACCCACCCACTCGTGCATCCGAGTTGGGTGGATTCCCGCGTCGTGGTAATTTATTGAACCGTCGGACTTCGGTTTTGTGGGCGCTATTTCTAATCAAAGCTCGTGGATTTTGGCGAACCCGACTTTCGCCCCGAGTTTGGCAAGCTCCTTGGCCCTCTCGAAAGTAATCCAGCTGGCGTTCACCAATGTACCATCAGCATAACAAACGATATGTATACCAGCGGAAAGATTGATTCGCAGAACCGCATCATAGGCGAGGTGCCACAGTAGCGGCCCCAGCACCAGGCCTTGAGGAACCCCGCGTTTGATCTCCCTCCGGATCATCCAACCATCTTGCCCCATGTAATGAATGTACCTATCGTGGAAGTTGTCCGTGAGAATACCTAACCTAACCTGATCTAATTAGGTTTTCGTGTTTAATATTGCGTAATATTATTTTAATTAATTAATAGATATCCAGCATAAGCAAATGTTTTTTTAGGAAGGATTGGCATTTAATTAAACTATTTTTTGCAATTATTTTATGTTACCTTCATTAACAATTTTTAGTCATATTTGATTGTAATTCTTAGTAAAGTTGATTTTCAGTAAACGAAATATGCTTTATTTGTTCAAATTTTTTACCTCGTCTCTTTATGGAATTGTGGCCGTGGAAGGAAAAGGGGAGATCACATGTCGTACTACGCACTTGCAAGTAATGCCAGTGAGAACGATTTGCCGGAGTAAGTACCAGAAGTCTGTCCTATAAATCTACAGTGAGTCGAGATGAAGACAAGCTGAACTGGTTTGCAGAAACTAAAGACTGCAGAAGACTATTCTTAGGGGTGAATGGTAGGGTTTCCTGAGGATAATAACGGAGGCTTGAAGTTGTAGTATCCGAAGATTGTTGGTTACATGTTCAGATCACGTCGTCGTCATCACCACTGTGGCCGTGAAAGGGAAAGGGGAGATCTCCCACCGAGCAAGGTGTTCTACCCGGGAGTGGCCAACGCTCCGTGTGATAGTTTGTTTTTGCGCCCAAGCAAAGAAAGGGCTACTCTCCGGGTAGCGCAGCTGGCTGCGTGCTTATGTGGGACTCACCGAGAAACCTCAGTTACCTGCTAAACACCACCTGTGAGGCTGGCTTTAAACTGGTAGGAATTTTTAGCCGTATCGGAAGCGACCACCCTTAGGGAAAAGGGGGCGCAGGCGGCGAGTAGCCGCTGAGGGAGCGTCTAACTAAGGCAGCTTATGAATCGGCAGAGGACTCGACCTGGGCCGCAAGGAAACAGTCCAGGTATGCCGAGAGCTTGTCGGGGGGGGGGGGGGGGGTCCGAGAGAGAGTTTCACGGCCTGCGAACTTAATAGCGAGTGGGGAGTGGGGCTGTATAGGAACCTGCCTCACGAATGAGCTGATTTGATTAGTGTGATAGTTCGCAACTATTCTATACTGTTTTTACTTCGGAACTTTGATAGCGCCATTTTTCAATGTGTTTCGCTTGCGGCACGTCGGCAGCGTCGCCACAGAATTATTTACATAATCTAGATATTACATACAATACCTACCTAGGAAAAGTATGTCGATAAATTACATATTTTAAACATTGCCTAAGCAAAATGCAGCACAGCAAAGCAAATTACCGGCATTACATACTAGATATTCTATACAATTATCAAATTATGTGCGTTGCCGATAACATATTCATAATAAAGTGTTATTGTTTAACGTGGTAGAGCCACACTGCAGCTATTATGGTTGTAGCACGAATGGGTCGGCTCGAACTGGGAAGGACCACGCTCTTACGGAATACCAGCGTAAAATAGCAGCTTAACGCTACTGTGTTTCGCATGGTGAGTGTAGAGAACCGGAGACCCGTTTTATGGGAATCGGGGCATTCCATCTTAGTCCTCAAGGGTGACAACGCATCTGCATTTTGACTCAGTGCTCGTTTGTCACCCTTATACTATAAAAAAAATTGTATGTGTACTTAGGGGAGAAAATTCTATCACATGATCTTTATTAATAAATCAACGCATTTTTAGCATGCAGATCGGTCGGCTTTATTTAATATCATAGTATTTACCGACCACATAAATTAGCAATAATTATTTTCAAGTGTAAACACCCCACAAATAAGGTCAATATTAGTAAAGTAATTTACCATTATTTTTTACAATATGATATTTAAACCGATTTATGTATAAACATGCATTTAACAAGAAATTTTACGACAGTTTAATAAATATTAAAGATATCGTAAATTTTAAGCCTAAAATTTACCCTAATTTACGATTTTCAAACCGTTTATTTTTTTATAAACTAAAAAAAAAACTTTTAAAATGTATTAGTCAAAGACATTTAATTATATTCCACAGCAAACTATACGTAGAAGAACACGAAAATGTAAGCATTTTGTACGCGGATGTGGTAAACTATACGAAGATATCAACGACTTTGTCGCCAATGCGAATGGTGGAGTTATTGAACGAGCTGTTTGGTCGTTTCGACGAAGCTTCCGAAGTATAAATTATTTGAAAGTTATTATTTGTTTAAAATTCATTTAAGTAAGTGACACAAATATATTTTCTTTTGCAGGAATATGATGTACTAAGAATCAAGTTCTTAGGTGATTGCTATTACTGTGTTAGTGGTGTACCAAAACCAAGTAATTTGCACGCCAAGAATTGTGTTGACTTAGGTCTGGAAATGATTAACATAATTAAAGACGTAAGGTAATTTAAATCTTGTATTTTAACTGGCAATTTTTTTATTTAAATTTAATCAATAATTAACGATAAAGTTATTAAGGTCTTAAGTATTGTCTAATTTCTGAATTTCTCCTTTAGAGAAAAACGTGCCTTGAATATTGATATGAGGATTGGCGTACATTCCGGAAAAATTTTAAGTGGGCTTATTGGCATTCGAAAATGGCAGTATGACATCTGGTCCAAAGACGTTACTATTGCAAATAAAATGGAATCAACTGGAAAGGCGGGGTAATTTTTTATTGTAAAATTATAATTAAATAACATAATTTCAGCTTACATAATTTTATTAGTTCCATTAATTCTTATTAGTTTGTAATGTTTTGGAGTGGCAGCCTTACCTTAAAGCGAGTATAGGGTGGCCTAGACGGCCGCTAGACGGACTTAGTAAAAATGCAAAAAGTTGATAGATACAGGTGATATGCCACAAAGTACGGCCCTGTACTTTGTGTAATTCCTTGGGAGAGGTCTTACACCAGTGGACTTGTGATGGACTTTAATGATGATGAAGATAATGATGATGATTGTGTTAACCGTTTGTTTTTGCTCTACTAATTTACATCACAAATATTATAATGAAAAACAATCAAATTCCCAATAAAATTACACTGAACTTCTTTTTTTGCTAACATCTACTACAAAGTATTGACCTTTTCATTATTGCTAATAATGGAAATTCAAAAATATATTTTTTACAGAAAGGTGCACATTACGAAACAAACGCTAGAACTGATCTTGGATTTTGCACGAGATTATATAATTGAACCAAATTTCGAATCTCAAAACCACCCATTCATGATAAAAAATAAGCTGGAGACATATTTACTTTCAAGGCCACAAAGAGTAAGTTATATTTTGTAGTAAGTAAAGATTTTTTTTAAACACACCATCTCTTCGTGATAAAAATAATAAAGTAGGCAGTGCTCACATTTAAATTTATGAAAATTAAATGTTAAAATAAAACATTTTTCAAAACTGATTATATCGTAAATAAATATTGTCATAGAGTAACGAGTTCACCGTGTTGTTCATGTTTACACAGATAAAAAATCGAATTATAATTCAATAAAACCCAACTTTAAATATGATTCTGGAAAAAAAACGAGATCAGATGTAAGTGCAATGTTTGGTCGATCGTAAGAAATAATAAGATTGTTGCATAATTATTTAAATTTATTGCAAAAACCACAATTTGTAGCAATTGATATGATGAACTCCTTATGAATCTGTTATACACCAGTTAATATATAAAATTAGTCATATTTTAACTAATAATCGACTAGAAGTTGGACTATATCTACAATTTCGTCTATACTACACGAAAAATTTAAATCATAGGCAGAAAATTTAATGAAACTTATTTTCATATACATATAAAACACTAGTATTGTAATAAAACTAGAATAACTTATAGAATCGATAAAATTCTACACTTTATCTGCTAATATATTGTTTTATAATCTACATGTCTAAAGAATACCTGTAACGATCATAAATATTTTAATGTAGGTACCAATCAATGTCCCCTGACAATAAACTTAGGGAGGACGACTCACTGGCCCATGACGCAAAGGAGAAATCCGATCTGCTTGGGTCTCTCTTTGCGTCCAACTCGACCCTTGATGACGAGGTTAGCACACCGCTGACCAACCCGCGGTGTGAGTGCTCCATGCCAAATGTGCGGTTCACACAGCGCTCGGTGCGCAAAAAACTCCTCTCACTGGACGTCAACAAGTCCAATAGGCCTGACGAAATCCCCTAAATTGTGCTGAGGTACTTCAGAGTTGGCACCGGTTCTAACGCCTCTTTTCCGATACACTTAGTAACTAGAAGACCATTTTCGTGCACCCGATCCTTTAAAAGGTAACCGCTCTGAACCAATTACAGGCCTATAGCCATTACCTCCTTGTTCTCGAAAATAATAGAGTCAATAACTGCGATCGCAGAGATGGTGAATTTCTAGTTTACTTCACACACCGATGGGCGCAGGCGGTTGAATCCAAGGGGTAGGTCTTACCGGTTAGTTTAGACATAGCGAAGTCTTTCGATTAGGTTTGGCACGAAGCGCTCCTTTCGAAGTTTCCATCTAATGGGCTTGCTGAGAAATTATTCAATCGAATCACCAACTTTCTTGCAAATCGGAGCATCAAGATCGTAGTAGACGGCATGCAGTTTCGTTAGACGTCTATTAATGGTGGTGCTCAACAAGGTTGCGTGCTATCACCAACGCTTATTTTTTTTTTTTGGTCAAAGAATCAATCAATTATATATTGAAATAATACTAGTTTTTACGGAATTTATCGCGTATATTTAACTTTTTAAATACCCGACGTTTCGAACGCTTTACAGCACTCATGGTCACGGGCGGGACTGAGATGTTCAACGTCCATATGTCATAGTTAACCGCGGTTACCATAGATTAAAATTTAACTTTTGTTCCGATCTATGCAGTATGAACTTAAATAAATTCCGTAAAAACTAGTATTATTTCAATGTGTAGTGTTCGCGTAAATATAAGAAATCAATCAATTATATGTTACAAACCGGTAACATTCATTGCCATGTGGCCGACTTCCCGTCTACGTGCCGTTTTTGAGAGTCACTACGAATCGTCTCTCACGCAGCCTCGACCACTTCCAGCCTCCCGAACAAGCTGGTTTCCAAAAAGGCGGCAGATTGTACAGAGGACAGACGAGTACAATCTGCCACTTAACCTGGCGTATGTGGACTATGAGAAAGCCTTTGATTCCTTCGAAATTTGGGGGCTGCTACAGTCCCTTTAGCGGTGCCAAGTTGACTGTCGGTATATCAAAGTGCTGAAGTGCTTGTACAGTAGGGCTACGATGGCTATCTGAGTACAGAACCGGAGTTCGAAATCTATCCAACTGCAGAGAGGTGTAAGACTTTGTGTCGTGACGTTATATCTCCGAAACTGCACTGCTGCATTGGAACACGTTTTCAAGCTACTGGACTGGAAAGGATACGGTATTAACATCAATGAAGAGTATGTACATCACTCACCTTCGATTTGCCGACAGTTCTTATGGCAGAATCGCTGGAGGACCTAAACACTATGCTCAATGACCTCAATGGTGTCTCCCAATGGATAGGTATTAAGATGAACATGAACAAAACAAAGATCATGTTTAATGTCCATGTCACACCTATGCCGGTAGTTGTTGGGAGCAAATAGTCCGACAAGGTAAGTTCAACTTCGACCGAGAGGTCAATCGAGATTCAACTCGGTTTGGCAGCGTTCGGGAAATTACGACACATCTTCTCGTCAGGTATACCTCAAAATCTGAAACAAGATTGTACAACCAGTGCGTGTTACCAGTGATGACCTATGGAGCTGAGACGTAGTCCTTCACTGCTGACCGTACGAGGACGCTCAAGGTCGCTCAGCGAGCTATAAAGAGAGCTATGCTAGGGGTTTCTCTGCATGATAAACTCAGAAATGATGATATCCGCTGTAGAACCAGAGTGTTCGACATAGTCTAACGGATTGGTAAACTGAAGTGGTAATGGGCCAGCCATATAGCTCGAAGAACCGATAACCGATGGGGAAAAAAGATTCTCGAGTGGCAGCCTCGTACCGGTAGGCGTAGTGTAGGGCAACCCTCCTACTAGATGGAGATGACGACCTGGTAAGACATGCAGGAAGTTGATGGATGCAGGTGGCTCAGGACCGTGCTTTGTGGCAATACTTAGGGGAGGCCTATGTTCAGCAGTTGGCTTGTGAAGAGCTGTAAAGATGATGATGACGATGAGTTTATTAATAATAATAACAATCATTCGTGGAAGCTGTTAGATCTCTAGGCGATTTTGTTTTTTTGATTACGTGTTTAAAGTACTGAGAGCACCCTATATCGCAAGCGTCAGTGCTCCAGTACAAAAATGGCGACGATTTGTGATGTCATATATTTCTCGGGGATACTGTGGCTGTATACTGGCGGTCCATAATGGAACTAATTTTTCACCAATGAGACCACTGGGTAGCGTTCGCAGTGTGGATCGGACACGGCCGTAACTTCGGGCCCTTAAAGAATAATATCCGAAAAACATAAAAAAAATAATGCTTTTAAAACAATTTACATATTATATATATTTTATCATAATTATATACAATTATTTACTATCAAATCATTATAATAGCCATTGCCGGACGTCATAAGACAACTGCTTACAACAGGCATACTTCTCCGAAATTTGGCTAATGGCCTAAAATACATCTTATATCCCTGTCTATCTAATCCGTAGATGCACAGACCGCGGCCCGCCAGTCGAATACTGGTGGCCCGCCGACAGCAAAAATAATACTCTCGTACATTCGAAAAATATTGAATTATATTCCAGAATAAAACCAAAAAAATATGTTCGAAAAGTAATTTGAATCTCGCGCGCGCGCTCTTCTTCGCGGCTAACAGTGCCGTGAATGCGTCGGTAATGTTCGTGCTGATCTCGGCTAAATTCGTTTTCTTGAGGAACCGCCGCGGCCGGCGGCGCGGCGACGACGGCAGAGCGGTGGCGGCTTATCCACGGGTTATGTTGTTAGAGCAAGCGAGATAGCAATAGTCCCGAATTCCCGATTGCTCGCGTAGGTAGATACACGAAGCTTCCAGAGTCGGTTTCGTGATTTATCCAGACAGTTTTCGACTCTATACGCGCGGTATAAAAGCCACGCTAACCGCAGCGACCGACAGTTCGGTTTTGATTTGAGTGAAGTGTCAATAGTTCTAGTGTAGATTTTAACTCGACTAGCCGGTGTCATATACTTTTATCCACATTTAACGTAGATTTCCCGTCATGTGCCGTGTATAATTCTGTTGTGAAAACGTAAGTAAAACTCTGTTATTAATAAGTGTTTCGCTACCTATTTAATCAATTATTTTTGGTAATTTAAAAAGGATGGGTAATTTAAGTAGGTACTGTAATTGTTTTTAGGTGCTGTGTTAATACTAGCCAGGATTAGAACGCAACATGGACAAGCCAGGACCTAGTAAAAAACGTAAGGTTAAAGATGAAAATCGACAGTTTCAAGAAATTTGGACTGAGAAATACTTTTTTGTATGGTGGCATAACAAAGTCGTTTGTTTAATTTGCAAGAATTCTGTTGCGATTGCAAAGGAATATAATGTAAAAAGGCACTATGAAACGCAGCATCCTACTTTTACCAAGTTTACAGACGAATTAAGAAAGCAAAAAATGTTGTCTTAAAAACGGGAGCTTATTGGTCAGCAAGCTATGTTTACAAAACCCATTCAAGATTCAGAAACAGCTACAGAAGTTAGTTATGAAATTTCTCGAATGATAGCAAAGCGAAGTCGCCCCTTCAATAATAGGGATTTTGTAAAAGAATGCATAGAAATTGCCGCTAAGAAAATGTGTCCAGAAGCAGCAAAAAAAGTTTGAGAAAATTTAACTGAATCGTATGACTATCCAAGGACGAATTATGTCTTTGTCAGGTAATATTGCGGAACAATTAAATGAAAAAACTAAGATCATTGAATTTTTTTTCATTAGCACTCCACGAATCCACTAATACTAGTTCCACAGCTCAACTTCTGATATTCATACGAGGTGTTACTCAAGGTTTTGAAGTCTTAGAAGAGTTATTAGGAATGTGTTTATTGAAAGGTCAAACCAGAGGAGTTGATATACTCAATGTACTTTTGGATGAGTGTTTAAAAACTGATTTGGACTTATCGAAATTATCGGGAGTTGCGACTGACGGTGCTCCTTCGATGATTGGTGTCAATTCTGAGCTAGTTACTTTGCTGAAAAAGCATCTGCAAGAAAAAACATAAACGCTGAAGATTTCATGTAGTTTCACTGCATTATACACAAAAAAGCCCTCTGTTCTAAAAAAATTGAATTTCAAAATGTCATGAAAGTGGTAGTTTCGACTGTAAATTTCATAAAATCACGAGGACTCAATCACAGGCAATTCAAACAATTCCTTGATGACATCGAAAGCGAATATGGCGATTTACTGTATTATATAGAAGTAACGTGCTAAGTCGTGGATTGACACTGGAACGATTTATAAATTTAATAGAAGAAATTGGAATATTTCTGGCGGAAAAGCAAAAGGATGTCCCGGAACATAAAAATCCTGATTGGTTGTGTGATTTGGCTTTTTTAGTTGATATTACAAATCATTTGAATGTCTTGAACACACGGCTTCAAAGCAAAAATCAACTGATATCCCAGCTCTACGCTCATGTATCATCCTTTTAATGCAAGCTGACACTTTTCAGATCGCAATTGAATTCTAGAAACTACAATCATTTCCCGAATTATAAGAAAATGTCTGAAAAATTCAACAAAACCGATTAATTTCAGTTATGAAGAAAAGCTAGATATATTGATTAAATCTTTTCAAGACAGATTTTCGGAGTTTAAAAAAGTGAAACCTCTGTTGGACACATTCAGCAATCCTTTCACGACTGTACTGACTGTACTTATACGACTGTACAGAATGACATAAAACAAGGCATAGACAGTAACTCCAACTAGTGAGCTATTTAGATAACTATGACAACTTACATTGTTTGGTTTATACCAGTTCGAACACCTGCCCTTAAACTAAACAATCTGTAATCCAAGATTTTTTACACAATTAAAATGTTTATCTTTACTTAAACATTTAGTTACGACATCTGCTGGCATATTTTCGGTAGATAAGTATTTTAACATTATAATTTTATCTTCTACAATTTGTCGCACAAAATGATGTTCAATATCAATGTGTTTACTACGACTATGATTAACATGACTTTTACAAATGTTTTGTGCTGACTGACTGTCATTGAACAAAGTTACTGATACATGTTTACCTAAACATTCATAAAGAAAGCTTCTAAGAAATTTAGCCTCCTTTGCTCCTTCACACAATGCCATATATTCAGCTTCGGTGCTTGATAGGGCCACAGTTCTTTGTTTTCGGCTTTCCCATGACCTCTGAATTTCCCAATTTAAATACTTAACCAGTGTATGAGCGACGGTCTAGCTGATTAGAAGCCCAATCCGCATCTACATATCCTGTAACACTTAATGAGGATTTTTCATTTCATCATCATCATCATCATCATTACAGCCTTTCACAAGTCCACTGCTGAACATAGGCCTCCCCCAAGTAATGCCACAAAGCACGGTCCTGAGCCACCTGCATCCATCGACTTCCTGCATGTCTTACCAGGTCGTCACTCCATCTAGTGGGGGGTCGCCCTACTCTACGCCTACCGGTACGAGGCTACCACTCGAGAACCTTTCTTCCCCATCGGTTATCGGTTCTTCGAGCTATATGGCCGGCCCATTGCCACTTCAGCTTACTAATCCGTTGGGCTATGTCGGTCACTCTGGTTTTACTGCGGATATCCTCATTTCTGAGTCTATCACGCAGAAAAACTCCGAGCATAGCCCTCTCCATAGCTCGCTGAGCGACCTTAAGCGTCCTCATACGGCCAGCAGTGAAGGACCACGTCTCAGATCCATAAGTCATCACTGGCAACACGCACTGGTTGTACAATCTAGTTTTTAGAGATTGAGGTATACCTGACGAAAAGATATGTCGTAATTTCCCGAACGCTGCCCAGCCGAGTTGAATCCGTCGATTGACCTCTCGGTCGAAGTTGGACTTACCTAGTCGGACTATTTGTCCCAGGTAAACGTACTCGTCAACAACTTCGAGCATAGTGCTCCCAACAACTACCGGCATAGGTGTGACATGAACATTGAACATGATCTTTGTTTTGTCCATGTTCATCTTAAGACCTATCCGTTGAGAGGCACTATTGAGGTCATTGAGCATAGTGCTTAAGTCCTCCAGCGATTCTGCCATAAGGACTATATCGTCGGCAAATCGAAGGTGAGTGATGTACTCGCCATTGATGTCAATACCGTATCCTTTCCAGTCCAGTAGCTTGAAAACGTCTTCCAATGCAGCGGTGAAGAGTTTCGGGGATATAACGTCACCCTGTCTTACACCTCTCTGCAGTTGGATAGGTTTCGAGCTCTGGTTCTGTACTCGGATAGCCATCGTAGCCCTACTGTACAAACACTTCAGCACTTCGATATACCGACAGTCAACTTGGCACCGCTGAAGGGACTGTAGCACCGCCCAAATTTCGACGGAATCAAAGGCTTTCTCATAGTCCACATACGCCAGGCAAAGTGGCAGATTGTACTCTTCAGTCTTCTGTACAATCTGCCGCAGGGTATGTATGTGGTCTATGGTACTGAAGCCTTTTCGGAAACCGGCTTGTTCGGGAGGCTGGAAGTCGTCAAGTCTGCGTGCGATACGATTCGTAATGACTCTCGAAAACAGCACGTAGACGCGGCTCAGAAGGGAAATCGGTCTGTAGTTCTTTAAGAGAGCGTTGTCGCCTTTCTTAAAGAACAAGACCACCGCACTTCTGCTCCACGCCTCTGGAGTAGTGCCACCATGGAGGACGGAATTGAAGAGCTTCTGAAGGACTACAAGTACCGGTGTTCCACCCGCTTTCAGAAGCTCCGCTGTAATTCCATCCTCGCCTGGGGCCCTGCCGTTTTTAAGGTGCTGGAGAGCCATTCTAATCTCGCTTAGACTGACGTCCGGGATATCATCGGAATAGTGTCGGATAAGACTTGCTCTTGGATCGTTACTCACACTTGCGTGTGGCTCCAACGATGATGTGTACAGCTGCCCATAGAACCTCTCAATCTCACTCAAAATCTCAGGTGTCCCGGAAACGATGTTGCCACACTCAGTCTTCAGCTTTGACAGTTGGCTCTTTCTGGCAGACAGATCTCTGGCAAAGACTTTGGAGCCCTGGTTCCGCTCGATCGCTTCTTTAATACGAGAAGTATTAAAGTTGCGTAAGTCTCGCCGCATGCATTTGGAGATCTGTCTGTTCAGTTGCCTGTATGCTGTCAAATCTGTTGACGATTGCAGCCTCATCTCCCGTCTAACAGCCATGAGATTAAGAGTGTGATCGGAGAGTTTTTGTGTTCTTCTGCGGCGGGTCTTGCAGAACTTAGCTCCGACCGCATGGACAGTTTCCACGAGCTTGTCGTTCATATCGTCCACTGCATTGCAATCTTCTAGGCACTGGAAGCGGTTACGTAACTCGAGCTGAAAGGTTTCGGGATTCTGGATTAGAGCACGAGGGGGACGGAGCGTTGACTTCATTAGACGAGACCTCTCCAACTTAACGTTTAGGTTCAGTGTGCCTCTAACCATTCGGTGATCGCTGCCAGTTTTCACCCTTGCGATCACTGAGACATCACTGAACAGTTGGCGTCTGGTCGTCATAATGAAGTCAATCTCATTTTTTGTCGAACCGTCGGGGCTCGACCAGGTCCACTTCCTGTGGGGCCGCTTCTGGAAGAAAGAGTTCATCATAAAGAGTCCCTCTTTCTCCATAAAGTCGGCCAGCTGCTGGCCCCTTCGGTTCCGTTGCCCTACTCCAAATTTCCCTACCTTCAGCTCACCGCTTTCTCTTGTGCCTAGTTTTGCGTTGAAGTCTCCCATCAACACCGTGTAGTGGGTTTTGGAGGAATGTATGGCTCTGGAAATATCCTCATACATTTCCTCCACCTCCTCATCGGGGTGTGCCGAGGTTGGTGCGTAAACCTGAATGACCTTCAGCGAATACCGTTTGGTGATTCTGAGTATCAGGTACGCGATCCTCGTCGACACACTCCCAATCTTTACAACGT